>JAOUZG010003378.1:1968013-2015039 GCA_026289955.1 Argiope argentata
TATATATATATATATATATATATATATATATATGGATTGAAAATACTAATTTAAATACATCATGCCTTTTCTTCTGCCACTTATGTATGTATATGTAATTCTCAGCTTTTTTATGATTACAAACATTTCCGCACTAAATTATTATTTGCAAAAGAAATTGTTTTGAAGAAGGGTTGAAATTAGTTTTTAAATTAAATGAACTTCATTTTTCGAGAATTGATGCCTTCTTAAATGATATAGACGAAAATAATTTTTTTTTAAATCAATTTTCTTCTAAACATGTCAATTTTTTCCATAAGAATTAAGATTTAAAATGTGAAGGAATTAGAAAAGTATAATTTAAAATGAAATTTCATTCAGATACTTTTCCGTCTGTTTTTCAAAGTGCGTTAAATATGAAACAAAGCAACGTTCAAAATTCCTATTGATTAAAATTGGTGCGTGGGTAAATATATAGATATTTGCAGGTTTATTTAGTTTTCTGCTTATTGCATCTTTAAAAGCTATAGTTTTAAATAAAAAAAACATAATGAGAATAATTTTGTTATATTATTTACTAAATTTGAAATTGATGATTTTTAAGAATCTCTTTTTTAAACCGCTGGTGAACATATTTGATTCATTAATCTTGATTGTTATTGTTGTAAATTTCAATTCAAAATGTTCCCAAAATATAATTTATCTGACTTAATGTTAAAAAAATAAATGAAGTTAAAATACAAAGTCGCTGGAGACTATGCAAAAAAGAAAGTTCATAAAATATTCTGAAAATGTGTTTAAATGACATCTGGATGGACACTAGGGATTTTTTATGTGATTTAAAATTTTATTCCAGGTAATGATATCAATTATTAAATTTGCCGCTTGGGGTGTCGTTTCTTATAATTTGAATTTTAATGGAGTTGTACATCTTATAAGTTTTACTTAGTTATTATTTTACTGTAAAATCAAATTATTTTCTTCTTTACTTTTATGAGCACAAAAGAATATTTACATTCACTTAATGACAATACAGTAGAAAATTTAACCCATAGAAAAATTGTAAAAAAGTTAAAAGTCCAAGCCTTTCAACAGTAAACTTGCAGAATAGTGTAATAGAATAAGACTATTAATGAAAAAATTAAAAAAATTAATTTAGTAAAAATTTTATTTTTCCGGAGGTTACGAGAAGCACACTTTGTATTCACGACATTTTACTATGAAGAAATGTGATATGATAATGGAAGAGTAAATAAATAAGATTTTAATTCATTAATGGTTATAAAATATTTTAACACTATTTTTTCGATACTATGAAATCGAACCAGTTTTAATTATTCTTAAAAATACACACAAAACAAATTAATTGCAGAACAAGAAATAAATTCACCCCATATAAAAATTCTGCAATTATATACATATTTTTGTGTTTGTTTCAGGAAATAAATCTTTCACCCTAATTTTGAGAAATAATTTTACCATTATATGAAATAAACAATGTTTTAGTAAGTTTAAACATTTCTTAAAAAATTCAAAAGATTGGACACGCTTAATTTATGACAGCTTCAATCATAAAAGCAAAAATTATAAATATATTTTTAAGGAAGTTTTATGCAGTGTTATGCGTAAAAATTGAAAAACCATTTCCAATTCCTACACAGAATTGCTGCGTTTTGAAATTATAAAGTAATTTTAATTTTTCTTAGATATAGTAAAAAAAGGATCTATTCTCACAAAGCGATAATACAACGAGATAAGCAACAGTGACGCTGTTTCCAGGTGGCTGAAATTAATTTTCCTCTATTGTTCAGAAGGGAAAAACAATATATTTACTAAATTTGTGACTCTTAAAAGTAGTAAACAATGTGGCAAATATTAAACAATGTAGGAAATGGGTAAATTTAATTTTAAAAGATCTCCTTTCAGAGCAATGGATAAATAAATTCCGTCATCCATTCTTTAAAATTATATTTAAAACAGACATTTTAGAAAAAAAAAGGTTTATATATTTTTTTCAAAATATTTTTTTAAGAATACAAAAATCCGATAAGATGAATATAAAATTAGTTATGCTTAGAATAATCCATTCATCTAATGATTATTTCTGATTCTATACAAGAAAGGAATGATTTCCTATACAACGATCTTTGAAATCACATCCATAAAGCTATGCATTTTGTATGAGAAATATTTACACGAAAGTTTTTTTTTTTTCAAAACATGTTTAACAAAAATGAATATAAGATCTCTTTATTACATAATGCGTAAAAAATAACCAACTTAAAAAAGTTATTGATATAAAATTAATCATTCTCCAGTTAATGTACCATGAAACCTCATGATAAACACTAGACAATGCTTCGTTGTCAAAAACAGCAAATTATCAAAAACTGCCATTTGAAATTTAAGTAAATTAATCGCAATATTATGTTGATATCTCAGTAATTATGATTTTACCTTGGAAGACTGAAAAATGGATTGAATAATAATAATAACAATAAAATTGTATTCATAATTCTTAAAAAATTAATACACGATAGTCTTGTTTTTTAATAAATGGACCAAAAAGACATTGAAGGAGTCAGCCGATTTCAATTTTATGTACGATATGAATGTAAAATCTTAAAGTTGTCTATAGGTAAATGTGTTGTAAGTGAAAAGGGAATTAAAAAAAGTAGTGAATTCCTTTCAACCTAAAATCGCAAATTGTTACAACTCCCCGTATTGACAATATGCTATTTCAAAATGGGCCGGCAGCTCTGAAAGAAAAGAAGAGTATCGAGTGATCCTTGACCCTCCAGGGGGAGGAAAGGAAATCCTAGAAACACAAAGCATTCTTTCTTTGTGAACGGACTTGTTATTCTTTGAATAATCGTAACACTGAATTGCATATCACTGAAATCTATCGGAGCAGTGACTTTTCATTTTCCGATAATTTCACTGTAAGGTGATAAGTCACCCCACCCCTCAATTGTAGTGACCCTGACATTCCAATATTCGCATTTGACAATCCTATGAATCCTATGAAGATCATGGAATTGCCTGTGACGTGAGTCGTAGCCGTCCCTGGACAGTCACACATGAGTCCCTAGTGATCATTCAAGTACATTTACTTTGTTAGCGCCATCTATTGGTAGAATTTAGAAATAAAGCGAATATTTTAAAGAAATTACATTTATTTTTAATTCAACTTTTTCAGAAAATTCTTTATTTCAATAAATAAATTAAATTAATAGCATTGCAAAAGAATTTAAAAAATAAGCTGAAATAGATAAATTAATTTGACCACGTGTTTCTTACATTAATAAATTAAGTATTAATTGTAATTAATAAATTTTAAATTTAATAATAATTAATAATTTTAATTAATAATATGATTGAAATAACAAATATTTCAAAATAGCAATAGCAAAATTATTTGTTACTCAAAAAAAGGTGGATTATGCATCTCTAATATGAAATTGTATTTTTCTCCTGACTCTGACAGAAAATAAGTCCCTTGCTAGGTTTGCTTCGTCAAAGTTACTTTAAACATAATCCCATCTTTCAGATGACGCTTTCGGCTACATTAGAATTTTTTTTTTCAGTGCACGAGAATCTTATTACTCCACGTTCAAAGAAATGACGTGTGAACAAAAAGCGTTGCTGTGATTGTAAAAAAGTAGAAAATGACAAATAAAAGATTTAAAAACTTATAGAGGAGATTTTGAAGCGCAGTCATGACGACTTTACAAATCACAATTCATCAAAGGAGAAGTAAGAATATGAAACGTATCCTTTCGTGGAAACGAAGGAGTTTGATTAACTGTCATGAAGTTGCAGATTCATTTTCGAATTCTCTGCCCTAAATACGGCTTTCGTGCAGTGAAATGTTTTTCTTTTTTTTAAAAAAAATATGCATTGGAAAGAACGCATCTGACAGAAGGTTTATATTTAATTATTTTTATTTTGCTTATGATAAAAAGTTTTTACATTATTTAATAGTCTGAAATGAATTTTTCAACTTTTGGAAAGTATCTGAAATTTTTTTAAGCAGTGAGGGAAAAGTGACTGCATCAAAACATATATAATTATTTTGTTTATAAAATGGACTAAATTGAATTAAAAACAGACACAGAACAGCAAATATGAAAAGGTCGAGTTAATCCCCATAGGATAACGCTACGTTCTGAAATTGTTGATGATGTGTATCAATAGCTATATAATATACATCATTAAACGGAATAATATACATCATTAAACGGAATAATATACATCATTAAACGGAATAATATACATCATTAAACGGAAAATTATACATCATTAAGCGGAATAATATACATCATTAAACGGAATAATATACATCATTAAACTGAAATATTAGGTTGGGATAAAAGAAATCCTTTATTATTTTCAGCCATCTTTCTGAGAAAATAATGAATTTCTTTTTCCATTATTTTCAAAAGTTCCTTATGGAAAGAAAATAATAATTTTATATTTTAAAACAAGAGTCAAATATGAGGTAATTTTCATTCAAAACTGTGGACCCTGGTTTTTTTAAGAGAAAATAATTCGAAAAAGACATGAATGTTAGATGTTATCTTTTTTTTTTTTAGCCAAGGTCGTAGTATACTACAGCATTTCATTCGTCAGGTGTTTTCGATTACCTGCAGTTGGGGGGGGGAGGAAAACACTTGTTGCGCTGACGCAACGTCGGCGGGAAAAGGGTACTTCAGCTCACTACAAGAGATCAATTATCCATTTCGCTTTTCGATAGAAGGATTGTGTGTTTCTCATAGTATAGAAATGCCAAAAAGAAAATTTATTACGTTAGAGGAAGCTCTGAATAAATTTTATGAACCTGGTTCAGAAGATGATGCATCGATATTGTAGTTCTTCCACGAGAAACTGCAGAAGCTAATGATGAAGAAGTAGGATATGATTATATTTTACAAAATGATACAGCAGGACAAATCGAAATACACTCAAAAAAGATATCTAATCTCTCAAAAACCGGTAGTAGAAAAAAAATGAACGCTTGAAATGGGTAAAAAAGGGACCAGAAAATTTACCTCAACCAAAAAATGAGGAAAAAGATAGATTGGAAAGCCTAAAAATGAAAATAGAAGGCAAAACTTACGAAGAGATTTTTATATATATTTTTTAGTTACTGATATATTTTCGCTTCTCGTTGATGAAACAAATTTAGAGAGAGGTTACTACGATTTTCAATACGAAGAGGAAAACAAAGTGATTTTTTCTTCGTTGGAAAGAAAGCTCTTTTTTAACTCTTGGTTCAATATTTGGTAAGATTCAACCTGTGAACAAGGTTTCCCGTTATTCCGTACGAAAAAAAAGTTTTGGTGTTTCAACCTAGTCTTATTAATCAATATAAGGACAAATTGGGAGAAGTCGATTTATGCGATAATTTAGTAGCTAACTACAGAATTGGAATTCATGAAAAAAGCGATGGTGGCCTATTTTTTAAAAATTACATTGACTTTTCCTTAATGAATGCATGTAAATTGTCCAGATTATCAACTACCTAATATAAAACGTCACTCTTGAATTTTAGATTAGAGGTTCTTCTTCTTCTTCTTCTTTTTAGAAAACTCCTTTTGGGAATGGAGACTTCGATAGTTGCACTTCAGCCACCGGAATACCTAGTAAATTCATCATTAATAATAAACATTTAGTGTGTAGCCACTGTATTATAAAGTCAGAGGGCAACAGAAGACTGAGTTGCAAGCAATGTCGCAGTCAGACAATATTCAGATGCAAAGATTGTGAAGTATCATTACATCGTGATTGTAGTGAACGTTTGCATATGTAAATTCACATAAGTTTGTTACATGTCAACCTTTACAATACAATGATAAAATAGTTTCTTTAATAGCATTTGTGGTTTTCAAAAGCATAGAAAAATTGGAGCGATTTCCAGAAATCAATTCTGATTAAATTCTCACAAGTTCTGTTCAACTCCGTGCCCTTATTCCGCTGACGTTGCGCAAATGCAACACCCAATTTTTCAAAAGCTAAGCCAAATTTTGAAATTTTTACTATAAATTATTGTTATATACTCCCAAATTATTATATACCAACGTTTGTATAAAAATAAGTTCTTTCCTTTAAGTTTTGGCGTTTAATTGGTTAATGGTGCGTGCCAGATTTGCAGATGAAAATTGATGTTCATCTCTTCCAAAATGATAATCTCACTCAAATTTTTTTTAATTATCTCAATATTGAAAAAATTACTTTTTTTAATGATAACAGTTGCATTTTCGTACATTTTTATCTATATTTTTAATTATTTTAAAAAAATTTAATTTGGTGCGAAATTTGTAAAAATATTTATAATCTTATTATGAAATTCAAACTCGCAAATCAAAACATTTAATTGCAGCCATTCAATACAACATTAAAATTAAGACAGAAAAGAATTCAACACAAATAGGATTTTCATTTATTTGAATTCTGATTTAAGTCATTTTCACTTTTTTAATTTCCACTCATTTTAATTCGTAATTGAGTGATTCAATTAAATTTATGTTTTTCATTCTTATGAAACAATTAGATGTAATCTAAAAAATTCTTTAAAAATTTATATTATAGTAATCTAAGGAGTCAATAAATTAATGAACAAGCTAGTCGCCAAGAGCGACTAGTAACTCAGAAATAGATATTTAGTGTTTTGAAGATTTACCATTGTTTCGGTTTATCTGAAATATCTTAACTTTCCTGACCATTATCAATTTTTGACACATCCCATGACTGATTTTGTAACATTAATCTTAAATTGTTACCCTCAGTTACACAGAACTTAGTTCAGAAGAAAGTCTCTTGTTTTGATAAACTTATTTTGCTAAATCATCTCGCAAATTTTCAGCAGGACTTTAATCTTGACTTTTGAAAAGCCGCTGTGACCATAATTAGCCATAATTTAAGGCTCTTTTTTGGATAGATTCATTTCTTGTTGGTTGGATCCATTTATTCTCTGGCAGAAGAGTTTCAATAAGCTATAGATGCTTAGTAAGTGTTCGAAAATCACATGCTGTACAGGGCGTAAAACTGTTGCATTTTAACCCTCTGGGCGTTTCCATTCTACGAGTGAAACTTCTGTAAAGTGAAGGAAGCGGGACTAGTTTTCCGTCGTGGAAGCGTGTCAGTTTCGCTGAAGAGATGCACAGCAAGCGTGCAAGGGTTTCTTTCTTCCCCCTCCCGTTCTTCATGGGAGGTCAGCTAGCCTTGGGTATCAGCAAATAACCACCCATTCATGCCACGTTTTATTGCTTTCGTTTATTTTGTACGGCTACAAACGTCAGAGGGTTTCTAGGAATAGTGTATAGGTTGCTTTTTAACCCCGATTGCTGATAGCACTTTCTAAACTGTTACACAGTGTAAATATAAACAGATAGGTTTTCACTTAATTTTTGCTGGATATATTAAGTACAGAAACTTTCATCATACATTCGGTCTTATTATACATATATTTTCAAAATTAGCAATTAATGAAGGATTAAAATTGTATTCATATCCTTTTATTATTTTTCCAAATAAATTATTTTGCACAGAGCAATCAATAGTTGCAATAAAGTAGCATTTTTCTAGAATTAGAACTAAACACGGATAGTTCAGTTAATGAGATATATATAAATAACAATATATAACATAAATTATTTTTTAGAAGAACGGGCATCATATTCTATTATAATAAGAGATACAAATCAACAAATTGATTAGATATCTGAAAAAAAAGCATAATTCTAGAAATATAATTAGCTACTAATGTATTTATGATCCGAGTTCTTAAATACCCCGTAGCAATTTTATCAAAACTCAATATTGTTTGTAATCATTGCTTTTTATTTAAAAAAAATTATGGCATCTCCGCTCTTGAATGCTTCAAAATAAGGAAATTTTAAAGTTCAAACATCGTGAAATATACCAAAGTAAATAAAGATTAAATGTCCTTATTATAAATTTATTTTTCAAATTATAGAATATTCTAGTGATTTTAAAGTGTTTGTGAAATTTATAAAAATTATCAACATTTTTGCGATTTTTCTTTCATTTTTTCCCATTATTTTGAGTACACATCCAATGAAATTGCTACCTTCAAAAATAATAAAAGGCAGCTTGAACAAACAAACGATTCCTTTTAAATATTATACTGCAATATATTTTATTCCTCATAAATTTCGGTGCGTTTTTAATGTTTAGTATTCTTAAAAAAATACAATGGACATAAATTAATTTTCTAATTTTCGTCCTTTCTGTAAAAGAAAACACTAATGATTTATTGCTATATTTGCTAGTTTTATCAAGCAAGATAATTCACAAAAGTTTCAGTTGTAAATTACATTACATCTTTGTATTTTACATCTTTTTATAAAATCGACCATTGAAAAGTAATTGGTGTCATAAATATGTGAAATTAAACTTGTAAAACATATTTTCACTTATGTAACTTTGCAACAGACCCTTTTCTTTCTCTTATTAATGCAGCTAGTAGTGGAGATAACAATCATTGAAATTTTTTTTAATAATTATTCATGCCGATGGATTCAATAAAGGAATAATCATCTTATTTTGGTAGGAATCCCCAACGGTTCCACAAATTAATTAAGAACATTTAATGTTTTAGAACCGTATTTGAAATTTGCTTACAAGAAAAGGTTACTTTTGTGGATTATCTCCATAGACATGATAAAATTACCAATCTATATAAGTAAAGGAATTTAATGAAGAGATAGTGGTAATGTTGTTTCAGTGACGTTGTGATGTATAAATTTTACAAATATTTGCCAGCATAGTTTGAAAACTCTCGAAAACTGGCATAAGAGGTAAGCGATTCCTTATTTAGAAGCAATAATCGGTTTAATCAATTACTTTCGGTCATGAAAGAAATATGCTCTGTTATTACAATGAGTTGAAATCTTTTGCGCAATTGTGTAGGTAGTCGGATTTAACATAGGAAAACGCATTACACTTTTTATTAATCAAATTTATGTAATTATATAACAACCGTATTGATAAAAGAAGTAGTAATACTTTTAAAAATATTTTAGGAGCGGAGCCTATTGTTGCCTTATTTTTATCTATTCACAATAAGGATAAAGGTATATAAAATTCAACAGCAAAATCCAAAATAAGTAATAGAACGAAAACATTTTAAAAGGAAATACGTCGCCAGTCAACAATAACAACAAATAAAATTACTAAAATGCACAAATTCAATAATCTTAATAACGTTGTGGAAGTATATATAGAGAAACCAGTAGTAAAAAAAATGCCGAACAAAAGATTTAAAGGTATAAACTAATGACTGCAGTATAGACTCATAGAGAAATCATTAAACGAAATCCACCTCAAGTATAAATTCCCCACTCTTTCTATTGTCAATTTATCATATATATAACAGAAAGAACAGGATTTTTTTACAAATTACTTACCAGAATTATTTAAAAATATAAATCAGATTAATTAAAATTTTATGAACTATAGTTATGTCTTATTATAATATTCATTTAACTATGTTAAGCCTTATAATTCATATTCCTTTCAGTAAATTATTAACTTCACGTATTATAGAACTAGTTTTCGTAAAGTTTTGTCTCCAAAGTTTTTTATGCAAAGTCATTCGCATGTTGCAGATATTCGGTATTCATGTTTTCAGACTCAGAGAAAGAAGATTATAAACAAGTAATATAAAAAACAATTTTTTAATTAATTCGATCTTAGGTCAGCAAAGGAATTTTTTTATTTTAGTTACTTTTTATTAAATGATTATAATAATGGCAATTTTCTATTTTCCTGTCTACATAGGGTGTTGAACTATCATATTTTGTTCGTTGCTGTTTATTCGTTTCCTTTTTTTCCCTTTCTAATTTATGAAGTTGATGGCGGTCTCACAACCACAAATGACAATCTTCAACTGGCGGGTTCGAACTCGCAGCCGAAAAGATGCGAGTCCAGCGCCCAACCAACCAGGTTATCCGGGCCTGGTGTCTCCTTGCGATTAAAATTCTATTTTAGTTACTTTTTATTAAATTATTACAATTGTTGTTATTTTCGTGTTCCGCTTTACAACGAAAGGAGGGGTGCGATAACTTTTGAGAGTATGGACCGTTGAGCACCCGAGTCCAGAAGTCTGACTTCTAGCTCACACACGTCAAAAACACTTTTTATGGGACGGACTGCATTCATTCATCTGTAGATTGTAATTTAGATCTAGAACAGAGAACGATCCCCTCTGCTCCAGTACGCACTGTAACATCACTCTCGACATGGAGGACTCGTGACCACGACAAATGTAACGTTCACCACACACACACACACATACGGAAAGACTTCGGTTGATAGGTTCAAACTTGCAGCCCAAGGGATGCGAAACTAACGCCTACCAACCAGATTATCCCGACCTGATAATTACAATTACTTTAAATAATCGATCAAAAATTTCTACTAACATTGAATTTTCAACTGCAATTGATTATTCGAAACCAATTGTGACTTCTCAAAATGCGTGATTTTACTACACCAGTTGGGTAGTGCAATACAGATTAGAAATTTCTAATGTAGTTATTCTCAATTATTTAAATTCGAAAACACTTCAAAATGAGTCGAAAAAACTGATTAATTTACAATGTTTATTTTAACTGTATCAAGAATTACGAAAATAAACGCAATCGTTTAAAATAATCTACTGAAAACATGTTAAACCTAATCTCATTGGCGTGGGGGGAAAACAAACTGAATTCGTTACTTATTTAGCGATGGAGAAATGTATTCGAATTTTTGACGAGAAAGTTAGTTTTTAATTGATTAATAAAAAATTAATTAATTAATATTTGAAAAAAAACTGTATTAACATCAAATGTCATCCACTACAAGTTTTAAAAAAGTTACTTGTACTTGATAGGATGAATAAAAAGTATTTTATTAACGATGGAAAATTTGATGATATATATAGGGGGAGAGTGAGCTAACAGCAGGAATTGAAATAAATAAAATGCCGAAAGAAAGCAAATCGTACCCATCCACAACGTTTGATACTTAATTTTCATAGTTTATCAAATAGATCTCCAAGAGACAAAGGAAGAATAAAAATTTAGTTGATTGAGTAATTGATTCATCTTAGTACCAAATTAAACACTGGACTTAAGAAACATGCATGGGGACTAAATGACTAACTTTAAAAATAACATTACCTTTAATTAAATAACTAACTATTAAAATAGCATTAGAAAGCAGGATAAGAACTGAAAGTGTATAACTATTTTATATTAAACATGATAACGTACATTAACAAATTCAGTTTTTTAAAAACGTTAAAATATTTGGAAAATTTGCTAAAAAAGTAATTATTTATATAATTGACTTAAAAATAAACATTTGTTTCTCAAATTTCAGTTCAATGTAGCATATTGGATATGGCTTAATCCCTTTTTTTTAAAACACTTTAAGTCCCTGGATCTTTTTTAATCCTGTTTTTAAGCTTTTCTAAATTCAATAGCCGGAATTAAAAAGGCAGAGCAATCACTAGAAATCATTTCAGTCAAATAATTTGTGAAATTTTTAATTTCTTTCTTTCTCGTAAGTAAAAATATTACAATTTTCTTAAATTATTTGTAAATAAGTTAGATGTAATCTTGTGTCAAATATTAGATGAAACTAGTTGATAGGAAATCTGTATGCCTGAATCTGTATGTAAAAATCGTATATGCGTATACATGATATTCCAAAACGGAAACACCTTGATATATTATACGTGTTGCACAAAATTATCAAAATGTAGATTTGTATTAAAATTTTTTAATATAATGTGTCAAAACATTGATTATCCATGAGTCAGTCTTTCCGTGAGTGTTTGAGCAATTATTTCAAAATATAAAAAATAGATAAATGAAGTTTGGTACGTTGCTTTGACATCTTTACTGCAAAAATATCGAATTTTCACTCCAATATAAAAGATTCAAAATTCATAATTGTTTCTATTCAAATATACTAAAAAATACGGATAGCGCTACACTGCATAAGCATATGAGAAAATATGAAGATTAATACTACCATTGATCTTTATCATGATTGTAAATCCTTAGATTACTTTTAATAATAATAATAATAATAAAATCTTGATAAAAATTGCTTTCAAGTTTGGGTCCGACAACTTTTAATATCGTTCCACACCAAAGTGTGCAGTTTATGAAGTTTTCTTCCAAAAGAAACACCTGCCAAAATTTGAGTAAAGTAATGCAAATTCATTTATTTGATCTTAGTAAATAACAGTTTATGATTTCAAGCCATAGCTATGAACTCTAAAACTTTTCCATATTCATCAATAGTTTATAGTTCACGCAGCATTGAAGCCTTTATTTGCGTTATTTTCCATTAGTAGGTTCTTTAAATCATGTCATTAAAAGTCGTGCTGCATTTTGCACAAGATTTTTCAAAAGCTATGTTATTTATCCATTCAGATTTTAGCCTCTAATGAAGAAGTCTCTTTAGCATAACAAAGAAAAAATTGTTTAAAAACTGTAAAATAAATGCAGAATTTTTGAGTTTTTTAAAAATTTTATATATCTACCGTTTTACCTAAGAAAAGTATCTTCTTTGATAAACTATTAAAAAAAATTGTTAAGATAGTTTACAGAGTCAAAACTTTTAAAATGTTATCAGTTAAATTTCTTCAAGCATTTAATTTATTTTGCTATTTCTTTTATCTACATCAAGGTATAAATACTAATAACCAAGTATTAAAGTTAAATATTAATTGTTACTAATATTAAAAAATATCTAGGCATTAATAACTAAACTTCCCAGATATAAATATTTTTTTAAAATGTTTTTATTCTTTCTTTTGTGAATTTGAAAGAGATTATTTCATTCCGTTCATTATATAACTTTAAAAAGTAGTTGCATTATAAAAAGTCGAACACATAATTGCATGCTATTACACAATATAAATCTGAAAAGAGAAAGAATATAACAGTATACTTTATTATATTCTTCAAAATTTAGGCTACTTTAAAACACAAAATTCAATCGCATCTGTTTACTTTGAGCGAAGAAAAATAATTGAAGGTAGAGATTAGAGTAAAAAACATAAATATGCATTTTAAAAATAGTTTAATTGTAAATGCGAAACATATTTAATTTATTAATTATATATTGATAACAATTTTTCAAGTTTATTCCTTCTGAGTTTCTAATGCTTCAGTGCGATGTTTAATCACAAGAGAGCATAAAACCGCATTCTGAATAAAAATTCAATGGAACTTTAAAACAAAATTTCGTTCAAATAAGCTTTATCCAAAAAATGCTATTGAAACTAAATACAAATTAAATCTAAGTACACACAGATGCTTATGGGACACACAATTTGAGAAAAAATTTTGTTCCTGTTTTATTCAACGGGATCTTTTCCCCCTCTTACTCCGTGACCATTCAAAACGCCCTTTGCCCTGAAGGACTTTTCGAGCCCTCAGTTCCTTTGACATTCTTAAATGGTCGTAAAACATCCATTGTGTTGACTCCCCTCCGATCCATCAAGATGTCCAAACTTGTTGGGGGAAAGAAAGACGTTAAAATGCGTCGGCAACACTTGGAGAACCGACATCCTCCTACGTTATTTTCCGTGCACAGCGAAAGAGCGTCGTTTCTTAGCCTACGTTAAAATACGTGCAGCGCCCTTGCCGTGACGTCTTGCGGCTACGTAGAAATACGTGTATAACCCTTAGAGGGTTAAGTTTAACTATCCGATTTGCACCGTCATGCCCTGGAATCAATTCAACAATTTTCGCTAAAACCCAAAACAAACGCTTTTTGTTATCATCACTTACTAAAATTATTTATAGAATCTTTCAAAAAGAAATAACTCTGTATCTAGCAAATGAGGGGTACTTCAGTCAAAATCAGTACATTAAAACGCCCGAACGCAGATACATTAATAATCACGTAGCTCTCAGGCTGACGTCATAAACATTGACGGCTGGCGGCGGTTACATTTCGCTTCGCTCCATAATATGCTCCCTACCTTCAGACTCCGAGAGAGTCCCCAGTACATAACAAACTTTATTCAAGAGATCGAGTTTTTTAGATGCTTTTACACATTTGCCAGAAGAGGTGTGTTTTCTCATAATTACATCAGCAGCAGGTGCTGAATTGTTTTAATTATGACACACATCATGAGAATTAGATTCTTCACCAGAAGGTTCCTTATAAATAGATTGATTTGAATAGATTTCTAAAAATTAAATTTTCTGTGTAGTGCGTAAAACTGCCTCATGTTGCGTTTTAAGTTTAACTATCTGATTTGCACCGTCGTGCCCTGTAATCAATTCAATAATTCTCGCCAAAACCCAAAATAAACGCTTTTTTTATCATCACCTACTAAAACTATTTCTCTAACCTGAGGATTAAGCGAATGTTTTTCGTTAAGTGTTTGCACAAGTTGGTCTCGGTACTTCCCTTCTAAAGCATTGACGTAGGTCTTTCAGCAAATTGTTGCAATATTATTTTCTTTTGTTGAGACTTTTCGAATTTAAATCTCCAATATCTTCTGTGTTTGAGATTTAATTTTCGATAAGGAACATACAAGGTGTAAGAGGAATCAATTCTTCTCTATTTTCTGAAACATAGGTTAACAGTCTACAATCGATGATGAATTCACAGTTATGGTATAAAGTTCATCATAAACTAAAATTGATTTTCCTAAGATGCGTTTTAACAGATCTTTTACAGTGCGAACCAACCTTTCCCACCAGCTTCCCCACCAAGCTGCTGTAAGGGGAATAATTTTCCAAAACATTTTAGGAAATCTTATTTCTATAAGAATTTTCCTCCAATTCAGTTTTGAGAGATCACTGGAAAAGTTAGTTCCATTATCACTATAAATTGTTCGTAGCTGGGCACGCCTAACCATTAAAGGGGCAAAATGAAAGAGTCAGAAGATAGAGAATTTACAAGTTCAAGATGAATGGCGCAGTACACCGCACAAGTAAAAAGAACTATCCACACCTTTTCTTTACATTTCAAAAACAGAGTGGTCCGGCCAAATTTATTCCCACAATTTTGAAGGCGCACAATATGTTACTCTATCTGGTGGTAAAGGCGTGGGCTGGCCTGACATATGTTTTATTTTAAAACGTTTACAAATCATACAATTATGCAAGGCATTTTTAATAACTTTCCTAGATTTTACGATCCATTTTCTTTCTTTTAATAGGCTTTGCATCATTTAAATTTCTCCACAACAATTTTTTATTAATACAAATGTAATTAAAAGTTTAGTTATTAATTATTTTTCAGTTAATAATATTGGACACAAAAAAAATCTCTCATCATTCCTGTGAATTATTTTTGTTTTTGCTCTTAATATACTTTTATTGTCAAAGACAGTTTCAAGGGAATTGGAAAATTTTACAGAAAGATAACTCTGCATTAAAAGAATTAACTTCTTCTCAGCACA
Source organism: Argiope argentata (assembly GCA_026289955.1). Lineage (NCBI taxonomy): Eukaryota > Metazoa > Arthropoda > Arachnida > Araneae > Araneidae > Argiope > Argiope argentata. The sequence continues at coordinate 1,983,441 of JAOUZG010003378.1, forward strand.
TCCAATTTTAGATTGTGAACGTTCAGGGACTTTTGTCATTAACCTTACAGTTATTCACAAATATAAATATCCATGCAAACACTGTAACCATTTTATTGTAATCCGATATTCTTTCTGCATACCAAAGCTGTGTGTCTTCGGCTAGATTCATGTTAACAGATTTAGACTTTTTCCTTTCAATATCCACTTCATTAGGCTGACAAACAATGCTGCTGAAAGACCAAAACTCAGGGTAAACTCTTTGATAACAGAGTGTACCGTCTCCTAATTTGGATAGATGACCACGCTCGTCTAAAGAGACATCGCCATATTGCTGTGGTAGCGTGAGGTGCTTAACATGTCTAAACGCGCTGCGTTGTTTTTTGTAACAGAGCTGACTTCTAAATTGTCTAATACTTCTAATTTTTCTACATTTTGTTAGACATGCTAAACATGTTCCACATTTTGTTTCTAAATTCATCTTAAATGTTTTCTGTTGTGTGTGTACCTTTGTGTAGTCTGCAAATAAATGTTCTTAGTGTTAAAGAGCATAGTCTTCCTTTAAGCTAAGATATTACAGACCTTTAAATGGTGGCAACTATTGGGATTTCGATCCACATAAACCTCAAAAACTGAAGTCAGTCCTGTTACATTTTTTAAAATTAATTTTCAGCATGCTGGGGGTAAGTTCATTTTTGCCAGACAGTATCTATTCAGAAAATGTTAACATTTGAATAGTGGATTTATATATTTTGAATAGTAAAGTTTTGAATAGTAGAGTATTTTGAATATAGAGATATATTTTTTAAAGAAAATTTGAAATTTTATTTAGCAAGGAATTTTTATTGTGCAGTATACTAGTATAGCATTGGTAACTCTAGTTGCTTTTCGTTATATGCAAAGAGAATGCAGAATTCTTTACAGCTTATTGAATTCCGGTTGCTTGAATGTAAATTACTCAGTTTGGATTAATAATTATAATTGTATAAATTATTGAGTATACTGTTACTATAATTGTAGTTTATAACTTTAATTTTGCAGTTAACTTTTACAGCAAAATTTTATCTGGTTGTTTGATTACCAGTATGATGGTTTTGTAATAAAAACTTTCAGTTGCATAAAAGTTATTTGGTGTTGTAGTAGCATAAACAACTAGAAAATCCTATGCAAAGAGTCATATTTATTGTGTTTAAGCTACAGTGTTGTAAGGTCAAAATAAAGCAATTGTAAATAATTGTGTATTGTGTTTTAACATATAAATTTAGTTGATTTTTTTTCTATATGCTGATTAAACAGAAATAAAGTTGAATAATTTCATCAGAATATATGAACATAATTTAAAGAACGATAGTTTTGTTTTGAAAATAGAGTACAGAAAATATATTTAATTCGGTATAGTTCTGCTTTGATCTGGGACGGATGACTTCCGGTCGAAAGAAAATTATTCCCTTTCGTTTTTCTTCAATAGTGTATCATCATTTGAAAAAAAATTTTATCACAGTATTATTTTGATCTCTCGTTGCATTTTTGTTATTATTTTGTTTTGAATCAGGAAGTGAAAATATGTTTTAGTTTTTCTTTTCGGTTTTGAAAATTGAATGATATTCGTGTACGTTTTAGGTTTAAAAAGAAATTCTTTTCATATTTTATTTTGACATTTATGATAAAGAACCGCACAGTGGTTTATGATATTACGATTTCATGAGAGTTGACTAAGAATTTTATTAATAGTGATATTTAGTTTGTGAAAATAAAATTAAATATCTTTGTCTCTCTTTATGTATTTTGTGCATTTTCAATTTTTGAAACTAGTTAACTTTTGTAAAGAGTGGGGATCCCATTAAAAATAAGAAAGATAGTCACAATTTGGTATTTTGAATAAAATTATCAAATCACAGTGAGTTATATATACATTTTGTCAGAATGGCTTGTTTGTGGAGTTTTAAAAGCAGATTTGCTCCAACTAGCGGAGTGCCTCTTAACCAATATCGATGCCTCTGAAACAGTTACTGATATTAAATATGTCATTTCTTCAATGGATAAATTTGAAGATGAAGTTGAGTTTATTAAAGAATTGCTAAAAACAGTTTAAAAAACACGGCTTGAAGAAGAAATTAGGGGAAAAGAAGCAAAGCGAATTGAAAAAAAAAAAAATGGAAGCAAAGCGAATTGAAAAAGAAATGGAAACTAAGCATATTCTGAAAGAAAAAGAGTTAGAAGATGGTTTTCAGCTGAATAAATTGCAACTAGAATTAGAAAATAAGTCAAGTGAAATGACTCTGGTGCCTAATAAACCAAAGCTGGAACTTAGACATCTTATGCAAAAATTTGATCCTAAAGACGGAGATACAAGTCTGTATCTTGTTTTGTTCGAAAGACAAGCTAAACGAGTTGATATTGCTGAAGGCTTATGGGCATCTCCCTTCATTGGATTGTTGCCTTATGAGATGTAGCAGCTCATTGCCAGAGAGTCAGAAGAAATTTCAAACGACTACTTGCATATTAAAAAAATTATTGCTGAAAAGATACAGATTTTCGGCTGAAAAATTTCGTAATCGCATAAATGGTTTGGATAGCAATTGGACAGATTTCTTATATGAAGTGAGGAACTACTTTGAAGAATGGTTGAAAGGACTGGAGGTAAACACCTTCACCGAATTCAGCGACTTAATTGTGACCAAGCAGATTAAAAGAAAAGTGCCTCGAGAGGCGAGAAAACATTCTATTGAAGAATGGTCGGATATAAAAAGTCCAGAAGTACTTGTTCAAAAGCTGGGTGAATATGATAGCACCCGTAGTCTTTGGAAGAAAAAACCTTATAGTGGTTCTTCAAAAGAGAGATTTCCGACTTGGAAAGCTAAATTTCCGAGTGAAAATAAAGTATCTTTTCATAGTAAAAAGGAAGATTTTGGTGCTAAGAAGCATACAAATAATGAAGACTTCGACAAAAGAAGTGTAATTAAATGTTATAAATGTGGTTCTAGGGATCATATTAGACCAAATTGTCCCTAGTTGATAAACAAAGAGAGTTGTGCAACTGTATATTTGAAGCTTATGAAGATGATGTAATGTTACAACACACTTCTACGGGTGAAGCAAATGGATTCCCTGTGCATATTCTGAGGGACACATGATCTAGTATTGATGTTGTGAGCCTCAAAGTAATAAAACCAGAAATTTTATACAGGTGAGAAGGTCTGGGTACATCAGTCCTTAGATGATTTGCCAGTGTGCTTACCACTAGCTGAAGTTGAGATGAAAGGTGAGTTTGGACACTTGGTAACTAAGGAGCAATTGTATCTAAGAAAGCCGATAAAGGTAGATATCTTTTAGGGAATACAACTGCAGCCCTTATAAAAAAGATGGAAAACATTCCTGTTTCCCAACAACTCAATGCAATCCAAACACGAGCTCAGAAATGGTTGGAAGAGAAAAAAAGAATTAGTGCATACCAAAGAAAATGAACTTTTGTCTGTTGAGGAAACTGAGATGGCAGCTACAGACGAAATCGAAGATGATGATTTATTCTCTTTTCCTCCGAAAGAAGAATTTGAGGGCTTGTCATTACTAAAGATTGATTCTAAAGCCTTTATCACTGCTCAACAAAAGTGCAAAGAACTACAATCTTTGAGGGAAAACAGAATGCAAGAATGGGTTCCAAAGTCTCCCAAATGAACTTTCGGTGAAAAGGAAGACAAATAAATTAGGCGGAGATAAATTTTTATTGTTCGTGACTAAACAATTTCGGGAAAGACTAAAGACTCTGTGTCATGACGGTACAGTAAGTCATTTAGGAGTTACAAAAACAAAAGACATTCTTGCAAAATATTTCTTTTGGCCGAATTGCTACAAGGAAATAGAAGAATATGTCCGAAGTTGTGATCACTGTTAACGTGTGGGAAAACCTAATGACAAGAAAAAAGTTCCTAAGAAATTAGTTCTTGAAATTAGTTAGTTAATTCAAGAAATGTTTGCTAGCTGCCGGACCATTGCCTATTACTGAATCTGGAAAGAAATATTTGATTACAGTGATGTGCTTGGCCTTCAAATACTCTGATGCTGTCAATGTAACGGATATCACATCCACTTCTGTCATAGATGCACTTAAAAGTTTTAGTCGCATGGGATTTCCGAGATTAATTTAGCATGATTAAAGGACTTCTTTCATGAGTGAAGTCACAACAGAATTTTTCGAACGTTTTGGTATTAAAGTTGCACATAGTTCAGCCTATCACCCACAGAGCAATCCTGTTGAGTGTTTCCATCACACGCTTGGTCGAATACTCTATGTCTTATGTGCCGAAGAAGGGCTGGAATGGGAAAAACCTGTTGACGCCGCCTTATTCGCGCTAAGAACTGTTGCTTGCGAATCTAAAGGGTTTAGCCCAGCTGAACTGGTTCATGGGAAAAACTTTAGAACACCCGTTACCTTACTCTATGAAAATTGGCTTCAATCGGAAGAAGAATAAACTCCAGTGACTGAATATGTGTTCACTTTACTTAATCGATTGAAACGATGCCAGGAAACGGAAAAATCCCAACAAAGAAACAAAATTTGGAATGATAAGAAAGCTGTGAAAAGGCAGGTGCAGGAGTACTGATTTTCGTTAATTGTAGAGCAAACAAGCTTAGCCCACGCTGGAGTGGACCAGGGACTATTTTGAAAAAAACACTCTGAAACCAGTTACGTGGTGTCCGTACCAAATAGGAAGTATAAGTCTCAGGTATATCATGTGAATATGTTAAAGCCGTATTACAAGAGATCAGAACAGGTTAATTATCTTTCCTTAGAAACTGAAAAAGGAATTTTAGTTGAATTAGAGATTCCTCATTTGGAACTGACTCCGAATGTTCTGGATTTATCAGAAATCCTCCTAGAATTGACTGGAAGTACATTGACGGAAGATCAATGTGAGCAATTGAGAAATGTTATCTGGAAATATTGCATGTTATCAATGCTTTTGAAATAAAGTCTATCCAGTCAGCGTTTTGAAAAACATGTGGTGGTAAACGTGAAGTACATATGTTTGCATTCCACATTGTTCTCTCAACCTCTCAAATTAAAATAACCTTTAGACGCAATGATTTTCTATTTTTCAATAAAATTCTCAGCCTCTGAGATACTACAAACTCCAGTTAAATAATTATCAACATAAAAAGAACATTTGAGTTTCTGTACAACATCATAAAATTCTATACAACGTTCAAGAAGATGCATAATTGTAGCATTCAATTAAAATGGCCTCGAAGAAATACCAAATACAATTCTACAATGCCTGTAAATCCTTTTTTCATTATAATGGTAAAAGAATCTAAGAAAATTTCTATCTTTACGTGCAACAAATAACATTAAGAATGTCTTCTCAATATCTGCACCAATACCAATTGGATACATTCTAAATCGATCGAGAATATTTGAGATTAATTCCCTTAAACAAACATTCGTTCGAAGACGGTTTCCCTCGACCAAAAGCAGAGGCATCGAAAATCGGGCGAATTTTCGTAGTCTAGCTTTCCCGTTTAATCACTGGCTGGTGTGATAAATAATGGCATTTTTTATTTAATTCGAAATCCGGCACACGTTCAATAATATTCAAGTTTTCCCAATCTTCAAATACTTTCTTGTAATCCGAAAAGAAATCCCTTTTTTCAAATTTGCACATCATTTTTTCGTGTCTTTTGCAGACTAATTCTTTATTACTAAGTAAATTCTTGGAATCAGGTTTCCACGGAAGTTCAACTTCGTATCTTCCATCAGGAAGAATTTTTATTTTGTCATTAAAATCACTTAGATTAATATCGCATTTTTTCTCTTCAGAGTCGGTGTTCCTAGAAATACCCAAAACTTCAAGTTACCAAAGTTTATTTACTGGAAAGATCACGGAATGCATTGATAATGTCGTTAACATACTATCTTTCATATGAACTCTTTCCAAAAACAGTTCAACCGAGTTTCGTTACATAGGTAGTTAAACCAGATTCTGATTCAACTACATTTCCTGTCAATAATTTTCCTAAGTATTCTAAATTTTGTTAAACATCATGTTAACTTTCGCAAAATCTGACTCTTTTAGATATTGTTTAAAATGTTACAGCCTCTTCTAGAATTGAATCTTACCGGTAACACAACCACCTTGTAAATGAAAGCATTGATTGATGAAAGTTTTATGACCGGTACGAAATGTACTGTACAGATCTGTCATACAACCACATAATGAAATGCAAGCTTACACATACAGCGTTTTTAATCTTTTAGAGTTACCTTTTCACTAATCATTTTACCCTACAGCAGGAAACACAATTTTGATTTTAACATCAATAAGTTTTCGTTCATTATGAACATGAGTGAGTTAAATATTAATAAGGAAATTTTAATTGATTTAGTCCAAGAAAGGTATGTTTTTTGGGATAAAACTTCTCGACATATTTACAGATAGAAATGCTACCAGAAATGATAGGCATGAAATTTGCTGGAAATTTATAGCGACTTTCATAAATTGGAAGAAAATGAGACAAACGATTTTTTTAACTCCATATTTGCTTGCATATACTTTCTAAGAAAAAAAGAAAGCCCTAAAAAATCTATTTGTACAGTTTAGAAATGAAAGTGATAACACTTTATAAAACCAGATAATTTTTATTTACCCCTTCTGGATTTAATTATCAATTCTTTTTACTTCTGAAATAGTCATAGCCGGTTATTATTAGCAAATGTTTTATTTGTAAAAACATAAAATAATATTGGAAACAGTAGTATTTTAATATCGGTTAAAATATTATGTTTTTCAAAAATGTTTTAATGTGCTTCTAACCTTTTCGTAATAAAACAGAAATATCTTACACGTAAATAAAGATTGTGCGAAGAAAAAAGTTCTCGCCTAGAATACTTGTTTTAAGGGAGAAAAAAAAGCATTTATTACCTATCGTTGATATCATGGCCACCAATTTTTTTTATTTCCTAAAAATCTGCCAGGGAACCTTTCCTGCATTTGAAACAAAGTATTTACATAAAATGTTTCTCACATTGTTTGCTTTGAGCCCTCCTTTTGTTATATTCTCTCCTAAAATATTTTCCAATCCAACCACTGGCATTGTATCCTAAATCATGTATCCCGAACATAATTTTGAAGAATGATGCATGCTTTAACAATATCTTTAGCAAATTACAGTTGAACTTTAAGAGGTTGATGGCATATTCTCCATTTATTCTCCATTTATTACAGATGATACCAAAAACGCATTCTATGTACCTTCTTGCCCGACACAATCGATAGTTGAAGATTCTCTTTTCGACTGTCAAATGGGTTCCACCATATGGCCTTATCAAATGTTTATGCAACCCAAATGCTGCATCACCGACGAAAGAGTATGGAACTTTTGGACTTTCTGTGCCTGGTAAGCACTACTCATCAGGCAAATTTTTTGAATTACTTTCTATTGATTTCCACAACTGAGTTTGCTTAAAAATCGACGAGTCACATTCTTTTCTATAGCTGCCAATATGCACAAAAAAAAACGGTATTTACTGTTGGCAATTCCCATTAGCATAATTGAATTGTAATCTTTATAATTAAAATACATGCATCCACTTTCTATTGGCATCATAATGCGTACATTTTTCCTATCTACTGCCCCTATACAAAGAGAAGAATTTGCTGCATTTTCAAGTCCACTTTCTATTGACTCCAATATTTCGATAGTGAGGAGAGGTATGCATTCGCTTAGCATAACCCTCCATAGTGCCTGACAAACATTTTTAACTATCACTATAGTTGTTGACATTCTTACTCCGAAGGAACAGTGAAGGCCTGTGAAAGTACATCCACTTGCTAGATACCTGAAAAACAACAGACAATATTTTATTTTTTTTATTTAGCTATAATTTTTTTAGGTAAAGAAGTGATGAAATGGGGGAAACATTTGTGTGATGCCTTCGTCAAGGCTGAAAAAAGGCAACAGAAAATAAAATTAGTGGTTCACAAGCTATCAAAAAAAGAAAATACATATTTAACGATGAACTCTAATTTCTTCAAAAACATACCAATAAGCAGAGACTACTGAGAGTTTCATTATAGATGATGACGATAAAGCTGAAACTGACGACTCTTGTCATTAAAACTTGCAAAACGAAGCAGGGTTAGCCATTGGGGAAAAAGGAGAAGCCGTTTTCTATATTCAGCCGCAAAAGAAGCATAAGAAAATGGATGAAAGAAACATTGAAAATTTTATAGCCATTGGAGGAAACGGCACCTGAGAAGCCAAACGCCCAGATGTCTTTCTCTCAAGAGTCTGATGCTCCATGTAGAGAATTTTAATAGTAATGGATGGTGCCAACGCCAAATGGAAGTTCTTCAGATCCTTTCTAAATTTCGAAGTCAAAGAGCTGCAGTTCCTCACTATGAAAATTACACTACGCACTCCGGTCAGTTCAAGCAACAGAATCAATCAGCCCTATACCACCTCCAACCGCATTCCTTTTCACAGCCACTTCAATAACCTTTCACTACTCTTAGACTTCGCCATACTCACAGACTCTACATTTTCCCACTTGTGCTCCGTCATCCCTTTCTTTAATTCCAACTCGTAATACGTTGCTATACCAACTAAGGCAGAATAGTTCAACAACTCTGGATTCATTCCACCCACATCAAGACGCATCACTATCAAACTCGATGAAAAATAAAATAACAATAGCTGAAAACTATGTTCGTTTTATTGATTATGCTGGCGAATAAGATAGTGAAAGAAGTTCAGTAAATTCTTATGATCCCTTAATAGACATTATTTCCCAATTTTATATGTTTATAAATCTTATCTATAAGATTATATTAATACTTGTTTGTTTTCATAGAACTCCGTCAACAAGCATAATTATCATCAAAATTTCATAACAAGTGAACGAAAATAATTGTAAATAAAGCATTTATTCTAATTAATGCAATTTAATATTAATATTGCCAGCATTTCTAGAGGCTGAATACAATTTTTCATTTTGGTATTTTTTAATCACCCATGTAATTCATCAAAGAACACTATTGACAATCTGAAGTTGTTGAAAAATTTCGATTCATCTTACCTCAAATCCTGAAATAAAGTGTAAAAAACTCCAAACTCTTCGCTTTTTTAATTAATTGGTATAATCCAGATAAGACGATTTTTTTTCTTTTTTTTCTTCATTCGACGACGAATAACGATAAAGTTAGAATTTGCTGTTTCAAAATACACTAGCAGTAAAGAGTTTAAACAACACAGTTATAATAATTTTACTTGTAGATGAAATTTATGTTGACTCTTACTACGACGACGGGAATTAACCGCCGTGTGTGTAAACATTCGATTTCTGGGAGTGGTTATGGTACAATATCCGCAGAGGAAAAAAAACGCTGCTTGTGTAACCAGCATTATATATCAAAAAGTTGTTGTCACCCGACTTCGATACTCCTAAATTTTTTGTAGTCAGTCTTTATGAAGAAAAACCTTGAATCAGTTAAAAAGTCATCACTTTATTTATCAGCCACTGCTGCAGAGCCGACACAAAAACTTAAATCTTGGCCTGGTAACGATGTTGCAGAGCCAGCGCAAGATCTTAAATCTTGATCTGGCAAAACTTTTTCCCGCCAGAGTACTTGTTTTTACCGCAAAAAAGAAGTGTCCACTTTTGCTGTGTATGTGTGTGTGTGTTATCTATGGACGCTTGTTAGTTTGTACCCTGCTTTAGATGTCTTCATTAGTAGCTGCTTTAAGTGTAATAAATGAAAAAAAGATCAGGCCCTTTTATTTGATTACCCATGAGTATTTTGGCGCCCAAAGTGAGGATTCTATTGGAAAAGCAACTATGAAGATCGAAAGGAATCAACAACCAGAAAGGTGAGCGAATATTTCCCTTTATTTAAGAGAAACTCGAACATTTAAAACAATTTAATTTCAATTATTTGAATGTCCGAAGTTATAAGAAATTAATGTAACAATAGAGTGAAATTTGATTTTTATATTTGAAGTTTAATTTTCTTTACATATTGATACCTAATATTCGCTTTAAAGATATTGGTTACTGATAGAATACTATTGAAATATTGATTGATAATGTATGAATAAATATAAAATTAATATGGAGAAGTTGAAATTCGATGTATTAAAATACACTTTAAATTTTGTTTTTGAATATCAAACATGAGATGAAATTTGATGTATTCGAAATAGAATTTAAATTTTGTTTTTGAATATTAAACTTAAGACCGATGGATGAACTTTCTAAATTGAGAAAAATCAGAGGTTGTACAGATCTTCATTTACAAAGCACATTAACAAGATTAATAGTAATTTGGAAGAGAAAATAGATTTTCTTACCACTAAAGATTTGCAAGAAGCCGTCAATTATTTGAATATATCGTCTACACGGTTAAATGGTACAAAAATAGATCATCGAAGCACGAACGAAGAATCGAATGTTGTCGTCCAAGCTTCTCCGGTTGGGAGATTTCGTGTTCAGCGTTTCGTGTTAGTTACCGCGTTGACGGTTGTGTTTTTCGAGATGGCTGAAAATGATGACGAGGGCGATATGGGTGCCCAGGACTCAGCTCCTGATAATCCTTCAATCCACGACAAAATAAAGCAGTGTCAAAAGATGTTCAACTTATCTATTCGGCTGGATAACATCCAAAAAGAAATTGAAATGCTGAGCAACAGGATGGATATTTTAAACTCCTTCCAAGCAGGAAATTTGGACAAAGAAATCCAAATGAAGTACGAAGAAGAAATCCAAGAAAAAATTCAGGAAGCATCCCAGATTGAGGGTGAGTTAAAAATTCTTTCATGTCCTCTAGAGGGGTGCAGTACCCATAATACTTACAAGCTAGTTAAAACTAAATCCTCGAATAAACGGACGCTTAACTCCCCCATTACCTCCAGACCAAACTCCCCCCCGGCTAATGTTCAAAACTCAGAAAATACCCCCACCCTCCAAATTTCCAAATTTTTTTCCAAAAATAACATAATTAGACCCGCAATCCTTCCAGACCCAATTAAAATTTCAAACAGATACGAATCCCTCCCTGAAGAAAATGATAAACCATTTATCCACCCGATTATGCTCCAAACCATAGATAAGTATAACTTAATTCTTCAAGAGATAAATAGAACATTCCCAGGCACTAGTAACTCCCATGCGGATATATTAGAATAACTCCAAAAGATGAAAATGATTATAGAAACATAATCAAATTACTAATTGAAAAGAAATTAAATTACTACACTATCACCCCCAGAGATGAACGGCCCTTAAAAGTAGTAATTAAAGGTCTCCCAATAAATACAAACATAGATGATATTAAAAACGAACTCAACGAAAGAAGTTTTTGTGTTGAGAAAGTAATTCGACTAACACAGCAGCGCTCGAAACAACCCTTCCCTATATTTTTTGTTCAGTTAAGTCGCAATCATACTGCAAATAAAATCTATGACATAAAATCCCTGTTATACCTAAAAGTAAAGATTGAAAGATTCCAAATGCGCTCAGGGTTTACTCAGTGCTGGAACTGCAACTACTTCCACCATAGCTCAGCCACTTGCGGAGGAACTCCTAGATGCTTAAAGTGCGGGAAAGAACACAAAACAAGAGAATGCCCCATTACAGAAAAAATCGAACAACCTAAATGCATCAACTGCGGCCAATATGGACATGTCGCCTCATGGCGTGGATGTGAAAAATTCCGAAAAATGAAGCTCCCTCAACCTCGACAGACCACCACGAACTTCAATAGCAATTTTACAGACTTCAGATCTTATGCAAAAGTTGCAAACAATCAAGATCAAAATATCCCAATAGCACCAACTCAAACTTCAAACTACTCTACTCCCCAACAGATGGAGCCACTCATCAAGACCATCATGGAGCTGCAAGACGTATATCAATCCAGGAAATTTTAGAACTACTCCAGTCACTGGTGACCCTGAGCAACCTTTTGAAAGACTCCCCTCAACTTTTATCAATGTTAAGAAACCTTAAACAAGCAAATTCTTCACAAAATCAAATTGAAACTGTTCTGCAAGCCGCTCTAAATCCATAGTCTTCTTCACTCCTAGTCTTAGAATAGTGTTCTGGAATGCCAACGCCATTGATTCCCGCACCTACGAGTTGCGGGACTTTATAAATAAGCACAGTCCTGATATTATACTTATTCAAGAGACCCTCTTGAGACCTACTCAACTAATTAAAATTTCCAATTATTGCTCATACGTCAATTATAGGCAAAATCAAGATCCCATAAAACCAAGCGTTGGTACAGCTGTTCTTATCAAAAATACACTGCCTCATCATGAAATTCCTACTCCACAACTTAAGCAAATTGAAGCCACATTTATTTCTCTCAACATTGAAAATTATTCACCTTTCCTAATTGCATCAGTTTATATTCCCCCATATTCAGACAGCAAGGACTTTATTCTGGACCTAAAAAACATCTTAATATTAGAAAATCAATGCTTACTCGCCGGAGACTTCAACGCACATCACGTCAGCTGGGGCTCAAACAAAAACACAGCTAGAGGTAAAAACTTAAATGAATTCGCTAATAAAAATAACCTTGAAATCTTTGCCCCACCTACCCCCACAAGATTCGGCATATATTCCGCTTCTTTTATCGACCTCGCAATAATTGAAAACATTTTATTTCCCTATGATATCTCGTCGGTACCGGAACTTAGTTCAGATCAGAACCCAGTTGTTTTAAATTTTTACTTTAACTTTAAAACCCCCACTAATAACAATAAAATTAAAACAAACTTAAAAAATTTAAAAAAGATATTTTAAACAATACAGATCTAAACTCAACCGCAAAAAACACTCATGAATTAGAAAATTTAATTTCTGACTTTTCAAATTCAATTATCAACTCTTTTAATAAAAATTTCAAATCAATTGATCCCGAAACACAATACATTAACTACGAAGTTAAAAAACTTTTCATACTCCGTAATGCAGCTAGGGAAAAATGGCAATCCACTCGCGATCCAGCTCACAAGAAACAATACAATCAACTAAAAAGAAAAACGGAAAAAAACTGAAAAACTTGCGATCCAAAAAGATTGGCATGATAAACTAACAAACACTACAACCTATTGATAACTCACTCTGGAACACAGCAAAAAACATGAGGAAAAAGCACACAAAGATTTCAGCCCTTAACGGCCAAGCCGGCAAAGCATATTCAAACGCTGATAAAGCGGAAACCTTAGCACAAAGTTTGGAGCAACAATTCACTTTAAACGAAATGCACAACATAAACACAGAAACCACAGTACACAGCACTATTCAAAAATTCTTCACAACTGACGTTTCTGCAGAACTCGACCCCCCAAACATTATCGATTTCAACAAAACCATCAAAAAACTGAACCCAAACAAATCACCAGGTATTGATGGAATCTCTAATAAAATCATTAAAAATCCACCACTAATAACCCTACTAAAATTCTATCACGTCCTCTCACTCATATTCAAATTTAAATTCTTTCCTGCAGCTTGGAAAACAGCGGTAGTGATTCCTATTCTTAAACCCGGCAAAGATCCTACTATTCCCTCAAATTACAGACCCATTTCTCTATTACTCAACTTCAGTAAAATCACTGAACATTTTATTCTGGAAAAATTAAACAAGAACTTAAATGATAATAATATTTTAATCCCTTATCAATTTGGGTTCAGACCCAAACTCTCTACCACCCACCAGCTCCTCAGAGCAGTCGAATTTATTTCATCAGGGTTTGAGAAAAGAAAACACACAGGGGCTGTTTTCCTCGATATTCAGAAAGCCTTCGATAGAGTGTGGCTAGAAGGACTTGTATACAAATTAATCTGCTACAAGACGCCCCCTCCTCTCATTCAAATCATAGCATCATTCTTGTTTAACAGGAAATTCACGGTCAGAGTCAATGCCTCATTCTCCAAACTTCGCTCCATTCAGGCAGGTTTGCCACAAGGGGCAAAACTGTCTCCCACACTTTACTCCATATACATCAACGATATTCCACAACATATTAACACTAAACTCTGTATTTTCGCAGATGATACAGCTTTGCTGGCAAAAAACAGAAATACCAGATACATCACTCATGCACTAAACAAACATGTACAAAGCCTTGAAGTCTGGTTCGACGAGTGGAAAATAGCCATAAACGCATCGAAAACCGAAGCTGTTTTCTTCACGAAGATAAATAAAAAATCCAAATTCAACATTAAAATTAATAACACAATAGTCCCCTGGATTCAGGAAGCAAAATACCTTGGCATTATTATGGATAAAAGTTTAACCTGGAAAACATACATTAATTTTATTAAATCCACATTCCGAGACAATTCGCGAAAGCTTTACCCCCTAATAGCTCGGAATTCAGAAATGTGTAGGGAAAATAAAGTCCTTATTTATAATGCTATTCTCAGACCATTTTTGTCTAATTTGCATTATCACTCCATTTTTGTTCGTCCCAAATCATATCAAAAATCAGATTTTTCTTCAAAAATTCCCATGAGCTTTCTCGCAATTTAATTGGTTAATCTCTCAATCCTTCATACCCCATCCTCCACGCACCCTCTCTAGAGGAATCTTGAGAGAACTCACCTCGCCTTAAGCCGCACCTACAACGTACAGAGAAACTGCTATCTGAAATGCCCGCCTTCATTCAAGCAACCTCAATGGTCGAGCTGCCATCGTGCTCATTACTACTTAAAGCTCTTCCCGGAAAATTTCCCGCACTTCAGAACAAACGATGTAACTCTAGATGTTAAGTTTTGCCGATCGGAGATGGCGCCCTTTGGGCGCCAGGGCTCCTAACCATATTCCTTGTATCTTTGTACACGGTTAAATGACTATGATAATCTTATAAAAAAGCTAATCAAAGATGATAGTGAATTCGAAACTGAAATTGAATCGACATTCGAATACAACGAAAAAATTATCGTTTGCTTGTCCAAGTTATTGGTGCAATTAAAATGTTAACGAGGCAAAACTGAGAATTAATCAATAACATTGAATGTTTCTTTATTAAACGCTACAGGAAATCCAAATTCAGATGTAATAAACAACGCTTATGAAAGTTCAGCCATTGTACCGGTGAGCGAATATGATTTTAAGATAATAAAACTGCCTAAACTTACAATTGAAAAATATTATGAATATCCCTGTTGCTAGTTAGAATTTTGGAATCAATTTCAAAATTCTATTGATAATAACAAATATCTGTCAATAGATATATTCTCATATTGAAAGTCGCTGTTAGGGGATATAGCCGCGATTGTGGTTAAGGGCTTTGAGCTCTCAGATGAGAATCATGACCAGGCTTTAAAACTGTTGAAACAATGATTTGGCAGGGAAGAGCTGCTTATTAATACACACAAGTCAAAATTACTAAATCTTATACCAGTTACTGATTCAATCTATATTTATGGTCTTAAAGAGTTTGATGATACCATAGAGAGAAACCTAAGAAGTTTAGAATCATTAAAAGTTACTTTAGAGATGTAAGGGCATTTACTCATCCCATTTTAATTAAATTGATACCAGAAGATCTTATCCTTGAATTTAATAGAAAAAGAGTAGATAATTCGGTGAGTTTCGAATTTAATGTAACTGAGTGACTAAATTTTTTCAGAAATGAAATTGAACGTAGAGAATCTTCTGCGTTTATGCATACTACAAAAGGTGATAAATGAAAAGCGTATTCTCCCCCCCAAAAGAAAACAGAATCCTCTCAACGACTTCAGTCGACACACAGCTAGCTCACATGCTAAATTGCGAAGTCCAAGGTCAAACGTAAAATCGCCAGAATGTTTTCGCGCCAGCATTTAAGGAAAATTGTTTATATTGTAAAGGCGAGCATCGATCGGCTCACAAACTGACTTAGAAACGAAACTCGGTGGTTTAAAACTAGATGGCAGATGATTTTATGCTTGAAGGCAAATCATCGAGTTAATGAATACCGCCAGAGAAGATATTTGGCATGTGAGATATGTAGGAATTAGCATAATAAATCTATCTGTTCTCAAGCACAATCTAACAAGCCCGATTTAAATAAAGGTAATGTGAAATTGCGGTAACTACGCTCTTATTACGATAAAAATAAAACAAGCTTTTCTCTCCATAATATATTTCTTCAATCATGTGCAGCACACGTACGCAATGATGAAATAAACGAATTTCAAGCAGTACGACTAATGTTAGATAATGGAAGTATGAGAACATTTATAACACGTGAAGTTTCAGAAAAAGTAAAGCTAAAAGTAATAAGAAAAGAATCTTTATCGGTATACGCTTTTGGTGCTAAAAAAGCAAAGGAACAGTCTTAAAATATAGTGACAGTAGAATTAAAAAAAAACCGTGAGGATCCCTGTTTATGCATTGAAGCAGACGTTTTGATTACAGAAAACATTTGAGCCACTACTCTACCTGTACCTAACAACAATTCTACTAAAACGTACAATGAATTGAAGGGTTTACAGCTAGCTGATAATATTGATTAAAGAGGCAAGATAAATTTCAATATTAGTTGGAGTAGATTATTATTACGAAATCGTTTCAGGTAGAATAAAAAGATTAAACAACAAACTGGTAGTAACTGAAACAATTTTTGCATGGTGCTTGGAGGGACACGAAGGTTTATCAAATGATTTAATGACCATGAAGATTGTTATAGATGAAAAGGGTGTTTTGGACCAACTTAAACAATTTTGGACACTTAAGGGTAGAAGAGGTTGAAAACGATGATTTAGAAAAACTTACTGTAGATTAAAAAATTATGAAACAATTTAAAGAAAATATTGTTTATCAAAATAAAAGATATACTGTAAAGTATCCTTGGAAGGCAAATATTAAAGAATATTTAGTTAATAACTTTGAAGTGGTTAAAAGGAAGTTTTCACATTTAAAATCAAAATTTATTAAAGATAATTCATTATTCTTTAGATATAAAACTGTTATTGAAGATCGTTTAAAAGAAAGTATTATTAAGAAAGTTTTAATATGTGAAGAAGGAAAACCTCCGTTTTATTTGCCTCATAAGGTGGTAATAAGAAAGATAAAACTACCACTCGTTTGAGAGTGGTATACGACATAAGTTCTCACGCGAAAGGATAGCTGTCGTTTAATGATTGTTTACATACTGGTATCAATCTCATTCTAAACCTTTTTGAGATTTTAATAGGTTTTAGAGAACAAACTGTTGCCATAACTGCCGACATAAAGAAGATCTTTTTGCAAATACAGATTGCCGAAGATCAGAATTATACTAGCTTCTTCTGGGCGGAAGATCCGAAAAAGGAAGAAGATGAAATTTTCAAGATGACTAGAGATATCATCAGTGTCAAATCAAGCCCCTTCCTCCTTGCAACGACAATCCAACAACATCTGAAGAGGCTTGTAGATCAAATTTTTAATACCCTTCGAATGCTAGAAAAATCGATGTATGTCGACGATTTAATCTGTAGCCAAAGAGACTTTGATTCAGCTTTTAAAATAAGCTTAGAATGTTTCAACATCTTTAAAGAAGCGAACATCGAACTAAGGTGATGGAAAACTAACTCAGTTGAGGTTCGTGATAAATGGAGAGAGGCGGGTTTAGAAATTGTAATTTAATAACTCTTTAACTCCTTGTAAAGTTCTAGGATTCCGATTTAGATGTTTTTCAGTTTGACACTCTAAGCTTAGGGAAATTCTTGTCTAAAGGGAGAAATACCTAAGGTTATGTTGATCAGATTTGGCCCTTGCGCCATAAAACTCCAAACTTACATCCATCCATCCAAAGAATATGTTCTAAAAATTGCTGGATGCATTTATGATCCAGTGGGGTTTTAGGACCTTTCACCATCAAGATAAAATGTCTAACACAGGACATTCGGTGCTTGGGTTTAGACTGGGATAACCCTCTCCCGAAAACACATACCTCTAAAATAAAAGAATGGTGCAAAGAAATAAAAAATTTGCATTCCATTAAGATACCTAGATGTTTTTTCACCTAAGCAAAAACCAGTGAAATAGCTCAAGCTCAACTACATTGTTTTTCCGACGCCTCTAAAAGGGCATATGCAGCTGTAGTGTACATTAGAGTCTTATTAAAAAACGGGGAAATCAAACCAAATTTGAGCGCTTCAAAAGGTAGAGTAGCCCCTCGAAAGATGCTTTCGATCCCAAGATTAGAACTAATGGGTGCTCTTTTAGCAGCAAGGTGAGGCTCAAAAACAGTTAAGTACATAAGCTCTCCTGTAACACGAGTCTTTTGGACAGACTCTTCCATTGTTTACTATTGGATGAAGGGTGACCCTGAAAGATTTAAAGTGTCCGTAAAAAACATACTTAAAAAAATCCAAAATCTAACAAACCCTCTGAATGGAATCACACTCCTGGAACTCATAATCCGGTCGATCTAATATCAAGAGGGTTAACGGTATATGAGTTCAGAAACTCCAACTTCTGTTGGCATGGATGAAATTGGTTGTTAAAAAATGAA
The DNA here is from genome assembly GCA_026289955.1 of Argiope argentata. Taxonomy (NCBI): domain Eukaryota; kingdom Metazoa; phylum Arthropoda; class Arachnida; order Araneae; family Araneidae; genus Argiope; species Argiope argentata. The sequence continues at coordinate 2,001,915 of JAOUZG010003378.1, forward strand.
TGTAAAGGGCCTAAATTAGGTTAAACAAATTATGAGACAAATATCAAAGAAGGCGAAAACAATTTAGAATTGAAAAGGAACGTTCCAATAAATAAAATAATGGTAAAAGTAAATCCATTGGATGATTATTTGATTAAAAGATATTCTTCTTTCAGCAAATTAATTAGAGCAACTGAATGGTGTTTAAGATTCTTACATAATTGTGTATCAGCTCTTCAAAACAGAAAGAGAGATCATTTAAATGCAACAAAATTACAAAATGCAACGAAATCTTTAATAAAAATTATATAAATGACAGTTTGAATTTGAAATGAATTGTCTAAAAAAGAATAAAGTTCTTCTAAAAAATAATCGGCGTTCTGAATTTAAATGCATTCTTAGATAATGACAAACTTTTAAGAGCAGACGTAAGATTAAAATGTTCTGATCTTTCAGATTCACAAAAATTTCCTCTAGTCATACCTAAGGAACACCATTTCACAAATATAGAATACTTTCATGAAAAAGCACTCCACTCCAGTGTTCAAACTACTCTGTATTTAATTAGACAGCGATACTGATTACCAGCTGGTTATGTCAAAGTTGAAGGTGTAATTAAAGGATGTTTAACCTGTTTTAGAGTAAAAAATAAAACTATTCAACTGTTGTGCTCCTTTAAAATTTATCAAGAGCTGATTTATCAAGAGGCTGGGCCATTTCATCCAGACCTTTTAGCAAGTTGGGAATTGATTTTGCAGGACCAATCATAATGAAACCTAATTTGAAAAGGGTCAGAGTAACCATCAAATCTTACATAGCCATATTTATATGTTTAATCGTTAAGGCTACTCATATAGAAATAGAATCTGATTTAACAACTGAAGCCTTCTTGGCATGCTTTAAAAGATTCATCACAAGAGGATCGAGATCTTCAGTAATTTAGATTGGCAATGCAACTAATTTTAAAGGAGTACATGCTCTTCTGAATCTCCTATTTAAATTATGCAAATCCAATTCGATTCAAAGGTTCAGTACCGAGGAAAGCCTCAACTGAAATTTCATACCACCAGCTTCACCCAATTTTGAAGGTCTCTGGGAGGCAAATACAAAATCTATAATAAAAATTTTAGTTAAAGTCACTAAGATCAAAATTCTGAATTTACCGCGTTGTTTGTCGAAATTAAAGCGATATTGAATTTAATACCCTTTTGTCTCTTGTCCGTCGCTCCAACTGATCTACAACCTCTAATACCGGGGCATTTTGTGGTTGAGTCACCGCTACTATCTTTAACTGAACAAAATACTGCTGATAGTTTGTCTTCCAGGTGGAGCCATGTCCAGGACCTTAAATGCAAGTTTTGAGACCACTGGAGATGGGAGCATCTGCAACAAATACAGAAGAGGCAGAAATGGAAGAATCTATAGTTCAACTTGATCTTGTGACGTTTCTTAAACCTGACCATTTCACTAAAATCAAATATTATAATGTAGTTAGAAAAGATTGCACCCAAGGTTCTAAAGCTTTGGGTGGCGTAGCTCCTTTAATTTCCCAAGCCTTCCCGTACAGAGCAATGCCTTTAAATACCCTTATCCAAGCAGTGGCAATTCAGCTTCATATTGGTTCCTTATTAACAATTTGCAGTATTTATTTGCCCCCGAACGACAATGTAGTGCGAAATGAACTTAACAATTTAATAAATTATCTCCCTCAACCTTTCATTCTAATGGGTGACTTTAATGAACATAAACCTATTTAGGGAAGTTCTAATTTTAATTTAAAAGGACAGCAAGGTGAAGCTTTGATGGAAGATCATGATCTCTGTTTGCTGAATGATAAAACGTATACATATTTTCATATACCAAGCCGCACGTTCCATACTTTAGATATAGTCTTATGATCACAACCTTTAGCAATTAAGTGAGGTTTTAGTGTTGCATAGGACCTCTATAACAGTGATCACTTTCCCATTATTTTATCGTATTAGGATAATGATGTCATTTACCTTGAAAAAATAAAAAAAATACATTTTTGATAAAGCAAATTGGGCTCTCTTTTTGCAAATGGCTTTTATTACACAAGATATGGTGAAATATGAAGATATAGACGAAGATATATGTTGTCCAAATCATAACGGAAAAAATTCTGACAGCAGCTAATACGGCAATTCCAAAGTCTTCTGGAAAGATTCCAAAATTTTGGAAGCCATGGTGGAATGACGACTGCAAAATTGCTGAGAAGAAACAAGACAAATAAGTTTATACGTTATCCTACTACGGACAATTTTATTGTTTTTAAGCATGCTAAAGAGTATTCTAGGTTAATCAGACGGAAAAATCAGATAAATACATGGATGGCATTTTTTTATTCTAAAAAACGATGGATTACCTCCAGGCTTTTATGGGACAAAGTAATGAAGATGTCTGGCATCTTTAAAATGGATTACCTTCAACATTTTTAAATTCAAATGGACAACTTATAATAGACATTAAGGTAATGACTAACACACTGGGTGAAGCCTTCTCTAGAGTATTTAGTGCAACAGCTTACTCCCATGATTTTATATCTTACAAATAGGACGAAGAAAGAAAATATTTATATTTTAATACAAATTCTAACGAAAAATACAATTTTGACTTCAGTTTAATGGAACTAAAAAGAGCAATTTAAAAATCTAGGGCTACTTTACCTGGTCGTGACAATATTCATCTGAATATAATAAACAATCTTAATGAACAATCTTTAGAAAATATCCTGCGATTATTTAATAAAATCTAGGAAAAGAATTATTTTCCTAATTCTTGGTCTAAAGTAACTGTAATTCCGGTCGTTAAACCAGCGAAAGACGCCAAAGATCCAAACAATTACCAGCCCATAACACTTACTTGCTGTTTATGGAAAGTTTTGGTGATAACGGTAAATGCTCGATTAATATATATTCTTTAAAGAAAAAACTGACCATCCTTTTCAGAGCAGTTTTCGTCGTGGCAGGAGCACTTGGCAGGAGAGGTTTTTGTAAGCAAGAAACATTTAGTTTCGATAATGTTTGCTATGGAAAAATAATGTTTGATACGATAAAACTTGGAGGTATGACATATTTTTGAAAATATATAGAATCGGCCTTCTTGGGTATTTTCCATTTTTTATTGAAAACTTTTTAAGGACCAGAAACATTCAAATTCGATTGGGTAATATTTTATCGAACCATTTTCACCAAGACGAAGGCGTTCCTCAGGGAAGCGTCCTGAGTGTAGTTTTATTTATCATTAAAATCAATAATATTATAAAAAAAATCTCCCGGCAGGCGTTAAGGGCTCATTGTGAGTATACGACTTTCAGATACATTTTTCTAGTGAAGACATGGGTTTCATAAGGAAAAAGCTTCAAGAAGCGATTAATAATATTTGTGAATGGGGGGAAATTAACGGTTTTAATATCTCTTCTAAAAATCTACAACAATTCACTTTTGCAGAAAACATGGATTGCACCCAGATCCGAAACTAAAACTAAATAACAAACTGATTCCTTTTGCATCCGAAATAAAGTTTTTAGGCCTAATATTTGATTCTAAACTTACATTTAAATCACACATTAGTTGCCTAGGAAGGAAATGGAAGCTTTCCATGAATATAATGAAAATACTCTCCAACTTATGGTACTGGGCGGAAAGAGGCTGCTTTCTCAAGATCTATAGAGCATTAATACGTTCAAAACTTAATTATGGTAGTGCTATATATGGATCTGCCGAGAAATCTACGTTACGCCCTCTCGACTCTATACATAGTCAGAGTCTTCAACAATCAATAGGTACATTTAGAATTTCTCCAGTTCTGAGTTTGTTCATCGTTTGTAACGAGCCTACTTTAGAACATCGTCGAAACATGTTAGCACTTAATTTGCGTCAAAAAATAAAAGGTGATTATTCTCATCCACTACATTATAAGATCATAAATCCTGTCTATAGCTCGTTCTTCGCATAGAGATCATCATACATTCCAACTTTTGGTTTCAGAATCGGACAAATTTTCATAGAGAAATAGCAGACTTCCCAGCTCTTAATAAATCGGACGAAATTCCTCCGTGGAAAAATACAATTATAAATGTTATTAATACGTTTGAAAAATGGTATTAGCTGGCAACATTAAATTCAATTTATTAGTCCATATTTAAGACTCGTAAACAACATTTTTTAAATTATGATGTTATTTTTATTGATGGATCCAAGGCTGATAACAATGTAAGTGCGGCTGTAATACTTAGGCATGAGATATTCTCAGAATGGTTACATGGGTTTTGTTCCGTTTTCACATCTGAAATGTATTCCATATATATGGGGCTTTGACTAAAATAGCAGAAAAGAATTACTTACAGACTCCAAAAGCGCAATCGAGGCTCTCAAAAACGTCTCTCCTGCAAGTCCTCCAATAGTGGTTAAATGCATAGAATATTATCTTTACTCTTCGAAGAAAGGCATGCAGATCATACTTTGTTGGATTCCTAGACTCTTAGGAATTAAGGGAAATGAAATAGTTGATAAGGCTGCAAGAAATTGTACAGCAAAAATTGAAAACTTTGTTCCAATTTTTGATGTTTTGCAAGCTATCAAAAATCACTTAGAGAAAAAAATGGCAAAGTGTTTGGGACCAGCAAGATAAAAATAAGCTACAGGAAGCTCAACCCTTGGTAATATCTGCAAAAGATAATAATTTAAGCCGAAGACAATCAATTCTATTAACTCGTCTTAAAATTGGACAAACCGAGTTAACACACAATTTTCTTCTCGATTCAGAACCAGCACCTACATGATCCTCTTGTTATTGTCATTTAGCCATTAAACATATTCTGGTGCAATGCCCTACTTTTAGTACAATTAGACGCAACCATTTTGATGAGAATAATTTTGAATTAAAAGACTTGCTGAAAGATAATCCCCATCCAAATTTGTTCTTATTTTTACATGACATTGGTATTGATAGGATAATTTGATTTCTTTAAAAAAATTATGTTTGTTTTTTAATTTACAGAGTTCATAGAGCATTGTGTATTAAGATCAGTCATGTGTTTGGCGCAGCATGGCTAAATATTGCTTTTGCGCCATTAAGCCAAACCAAACCGGTTGGCTCAAACTTTATGTTAATGTGGTTATACACAGATTTGAATTCACCTTTCAAAAGTTCAGTAGATATTTTTAAAGTAACGTTAGACATCTTTTGGTTTTATTAAATTCGTTAGGCTTGAAAATTTAATATTTGTCGATAATTTGAAAAAAGGTACAATTTTATCATTGAACGATTCAGTAATGAAAGTCTTCAGCATATTAAATAATGGAATCCCTTTCTAAAATGCTGGAACGAAATCCATGATTTAATCTGCTGAAGACATTTCCAACAATCAAAACAAGATTAAGTTTAAACCATAAGCATTGCATGTCTTCGAAGAAACATTGAAAATTCCACAAGAAATGCTTACATGCTTTTTTAGTAATCTCATTTGAATCATCAGATATATTCGAGATTCAATATTTAATACAATACGTTTCGAAAAACTATATTTAATTTGGCACAAGTTTATAAAAGGTGTTTTAATTTATGAGGATATTTTTAATGATATTAAAAATATGAAAATTGCAACTCCATAACATGCAAATAACGTTTTATTTGTTGGTAGAACATTTCAAATGCCCTCTTATTCAAAACTAATGTAGTTTTTGCCTTTTGAGATGAAATTTATCTATCATCTTAACATTTTTATCCTGGCCTCAAAATTTATACACGCTGTATATTATGGCCGATGTTTTTGCTTTATGTATGACAACGTGAAATTCTGTCCTATCAAGAAACCTCAAAATCCGAACTTTAAAGAAATTGTTGAGAAAGCTTCGGAGCATATCTTTATTCAGATTAATCAAAAATAAAATTTAAAAATGTACATTTACGTGATATGTTGTAACATTTTCTGTTAAACAAAGAAAGATTCTTGAGATGGGAATGTGACCTATGCTCTATTCTGGGTTTTATATCTCACAGTCACCTAATAAATAATAAAGCATTCAGTGCTGCTTACTTCCGATTTCATACCCTGGTTACGTCAATCCAGTAACCAGTTGAACCCCAATAGCCGAATTACAACCGGTAATTTTTAAGTAATTCCTTTATATATTTATACCACGAATACTTGCTATCGCATCATCTCAGAAATGACGAAGGACAGATTTTGAAAAATCCATTAGCTCTCCTCCCCTCAAGGACTCACCTTCTTTATTTGGGTACGGATGTCCCAATCCCGAAGTTCCCATGGATCTATTCTCGCTTTCTGTTTATCCTCCTCTAGGCCTTCTGCTTTCTGCTGTCATTCTTTTTTCCTTCGACGGCAAGCGAGCTCTCCATGAGAAGCTGTCTCTTCCTTCCTTGTGCAGAAGGCTGTATCGGTTACAGTGGGTGATGTTAAATCCATCCGTAAAATGCATTTTGGTGGCTTGCTTGTTGAGGTGAATTATCGCAAACAAGCCCCGCAGATTTAAAAATTAAAATCTTTAGGTAGTATATTAATTAATGTAAGTTCTCACAGGTCACTAGATGCCGCGAAAGGTTTCATTACCTGCGGGGAACTCTTAAATGTCCCTGTAGACGTTATAAAATCAGAAATGAAGCCTCAAGGAGTTATAGGTGTCAGCCACATTACTGTACGACGTAATGTACAACTCCTTGAAACAAAACATCATATCTTATCCTTTCAGACACTCAATCTACCAGAATTTGTTTACGCGGGTTACATACGACGCCCATTGAGATAGTATATTCCGAACCTACTGAGATGCTTTCAGTGCCAGCGCTTGACTATCATAAAGTAAATTTCCGCAGAACTCTAATAAGTGCCCGATGTGCAGAAAAAGTCATGATGGTCAGGAATTTTCCTCACTGGAAAAGTGTGTGAATTGTAAAGACTATCATCCTTCCTTTTCTCTATCATCCTTCCCTGAGCTAGCAGCTTGAAAAACAAATAATCAGGATCAAAATTAAAGAACTTTCCTATCTCGAAGCCAGGAGTAAAGTGCAAGCTCAAACTCCTATTCCTGGTCAAAGTTACGCTTTTGTTGTTCAGAACACCTTTTGAGCCAACTGTTCGTGTAATAACTGTGTATAATTTCATACCAATTCAAAGCCATCTGAAAATATTATGAATTCCGATTCCTGAATATTCCAATAGTAGTACACTTGACAGAACTAAGAAACCAAAAAAGATAACGAAGAACAAATTACAAGACTCGCTGACTTTGAAGCTAGCGAAATGTGGTGTTTCACTACAAGATTAGCTTTAAAATTAAAAAAAAATCAGCATCTAAACTTTCCGTCACTTTGGGACTTGCGAATTCTAATTATTTTAGTCAATCGGAGGGTGTTTCACAAGGCAGCGTCCTCAATGTTGCCCTTTTTATCGTTCAATTTAGTCAGATTCTTAATCCTTTATCACCTTTTGTTCCTGGAAGTCTCTATGTTGACGATTTGCAAATCTCTTGTGAAGGAAGTAACACGTCTTTAATAGAAAGAAAGTTGCAAAATGCAATTAATAAGCTGGTAGTTTGGTGTGACAATAATGGGTATACTATTTCTTCTGAAAAGAGCAGGTGTGTCCCTTTATGTAGGAAACGGGGCATTCATTTAGATCCAAATGTGCATGTTCGTAATATCCCTATTCCAGTAGTGCCTGAAATACGTTTCTTAGAAGTCATCTTCGATCAGAAATTCACCTTTCTCCCTCATACTTTATATTTGCGGAAGAAATGTGAAAAAGCTTTGAATATCCTAAAAGTTCACTCCAAAACATCTTGGTTAGCAGACAGAACTTTTCTTCTCCGTATTTACGAAACAGTCCTTCTCTCTCGACGCGATAATGGGTACATGGTGTATGGTCCGGTCGTTCATCTGTTTTGCGACGATTGGATACCATCCACCATTCTGCCTTGCGAATATGTGTAGGAGCCTTCCGTCCTTCACCTACAGAAAGTCTTTATAATATAAGTTACCAGCTACCGTTGCATCTAAGGCGTAAAAAAGTGTCATCTTTATATTTTTTAAGAGTGCTGTTTGTTCTGAACCATCCCATCACTCAACTTCCAGTTAGTCTCTGCCGACTCTATGCTGCTTGCATTTTTCACATTACCCCTTTTATCGAAAGAGTCAAGGTACTTTTGAACAAGACTGAACTTGATAAGATTTCTATTAAGTTGTTTTATTTGTCGTCCTTTCCTCCCTGGGATATACCATAAATTTCATTTTGGATCTCTTTGTTGGATTTGATAAATCCCCAACAGCGCCAGTCGTTTTCAAACAGATATTTCTGTATCATCGCCAGGAATATTCAGCTTTCATACCAATATATACAGATGGCTCGAAGTCCGATGGATATGTTGGTTGTGACATTATTATTCCATCTAAGACGCTGAATTATCATTTGCACTATATTTACTGCTGATTTGTTGGCAATTATTTAAGCGCTTAAGGAGATTTCATCTACCGATCAACGCAATTTCATTAAATGCTCTGATAGCTTGAGTGCTTTGAAAGCAATATGCCACTAAGAAATCGACTGCATTCAATTGCCTTAGAAATACTGACTGCTCTGCGCCTTCTCAAGAGTAAGGGATTGAAAAGGATGTTTAGCATTGTTCCGAGTTATGTAGAAATTTACGGTAATGAAGCGGCTGATTGTGCAGCAAATTCTGCTTCTTCTCTTTTAGCACAAGAATTACCGTAGGGCGATGCAAAGAAAGCATTAATTAAATATATTTATTCTACTTGGCAGGGGAACTGGGATCTTCAGATCTATAATAAATTATATTCAATTAAACCTTTCATTGGTTTGTGGCCTACCTTTCCTTTTCGAGAGATCGACGTTAAACTGACTCGCCTCCATTTAGGATATACACGTTCCACAAATAAGCACTTAATTTTTGGAGAAAACGCTCCCGTATGCCCTACTTCTCCAGAGCCGGTGGCTGCCTTCCCTTGTTGCGCTCCATGGTGGGCGGTGCCGTCGGTCCTGAATTTCTACCCATAATCTGCTCCCTTCGGTGGGCAAGAATTGTTGCATTGTTCATAACATTTTGTTATGAATAAGGCAATGCCATCTATGTTTCCAACTTTTTTTATAGTGAAAGGAGTTTCCTATACGAATGAGACTTTTCATTCGGGTTCTCCTTTCTTAATTGAAAAAAAAACATCACTGGTAACATTGGGGAAGTAAAAAACATCAGGAAAACTCGTTCCAGAGACTTGCTTGTGGAAGTTCAGTCACGGAAACTCCCAACAAATAATGAAATTGAAGAAATTTGCTAATATCCTAATCACTATTTCTCCACATGTTTCTTTAAATTCCTCCAAGGGAGTTGTTACCTGTGGAGAATTGTTTAATGTTGAAGAGTATGAAATTCTCAAAGAATTGACAAACCAAGGGGTGAGTCATGTAAGACATATATTAATACGGAGAGATGGCGAACTTCATAAGACAAAACATTTGATTTTGACATTTGGTTTCCCAAAACTGCCAGAGTGTATAAAAGCAGGCTATATGCGTCTTCCAGTAAGACCATATATCCCCAGTCCACTTCGTTGTTTCAAATTCCAACGTTTTGGACATTCAAAAATTTTTTGCAGCGGAACACTCACCTGCGCCCATTGTGCAGATATCGGTCATGACAGTGCTCAATGTGCTTCAGTTGAAAAGTGTGTAAACTGTAAAGGTGCACAAACCTCGTTTTCTAAAAATTGCCCAATATGGTTGCTTGAAAAAGAGGTAATTAGTACAAAACTAAAAAAATCAGATATCCTATTCCGCAGCTCGGAAACTTGAGAAATACAAAACCCCTACAAGCACTAGCTATGCTTCCATAGCTCAGATAGAAGTTAAGCTGTCAAAATCTTTTGAAATATCGAATTTTCTTTAACTTTAGATAAATTAGTCAGAATTCCTGAAAAACACAGTAGCTCTAATTCACCTAAATTGTATACAACTCAGAATGAAAATGTGCCCGTTCCTGTTTGTCATGTTGTTTCAGTTTCACAGATTTGACTGATTTAGTGAAAAAGAAAAATAAAATATAAGAAAATACTTAAGTCCGCTGTTGGAAACTCAAAGGAATCGATGTCAGGCAAATCCAAATTTTGGGTAACCTCACCTTCGAAGGTTTCCACATCTGCTGTTATACGAGAAAAGAAACCTGCTTCAACACATTTGCAAATCAAGCCAAAGCTGTAAATAAAAATGGTTCTTTGCCGGCTACCACGACCCTTTCTGATAACACATCGATGGCTGCTCATTCTAGTGACAATGATATCGGGTCATCTATGGTTGAAGACACTATAGACTATGATCCGAACGAAACTATTGAAGAAATCTCCCCTGCTGTTGATCGACAAGAAAAATCAACAGTAGTCTTTAAAAACCCTACTTCAACCAGGGATCTTACTGTAAAGGAAAAATTAAAACGCAGCCCATTCCATTGGGTTAGTTTTAAAACATTCCGTCCTAAGACAAGCAGTCGCCTGTCCAAGACAATTATCCAAAGAAATATCGTGTCAAAAGACTGCAATGATTTTTTCCTCCATTTTCGGCATCCTTATTTGTCTTTCGGATTTTTTAATATTTTTAACAGCGTCTTACATTTTTTTTCTTGTTAGCATACTTTGCTATAAGTTCTTCATATTTTAGATTTTATGTCATTTTTACGATTGATTTTCTATTCCTAGGTTTCTAAATGTATTCAATTTTGCTATTTGATTGGCGCAGTTTAGCCAACTATGACTCTCGTGCCATTAAACTTGTTCAAATTTTCAATCGTTAAGGAAATAATTTTTATTCATCCAATCTAGTTTATGTAAATTTTTTAAGTTTGTAGTGGATGACATTTGATGGTAATACAGTTTTTTTAAATATTAATTCCTTAATTTTTATTTATTTATTAAAAACTAACTTTCTCGCCAAAAATCTTCATTTCTCCGCCTCCAAATAAGAAACGAATTCAGTTTGTTTTTTCCGAACACTAATGAGGTTTTCTTTAACATGTTTTCAGCCGAATATTTTAAACGATTGGGTTTGTTTTCCTAACGTTTAATGTATTTAAAATTAAACATTGTTAGTTAATCGATTTTTATGATCCGTTTTGAAGTACTTTCGGATTAAAATAAAACAGAATAAAGAAAATTAGAAATTTCTAATCTGTATTACGTTCTCCATTTGGTGTAGAAAAACCTAGCATTTTGCGTTGTCACAATTGGCTTTGAATCCTCGATTGGCGTTGAAAATTCAACGCTAGTATAATTTTTTAATTAATTATTTATAGTAATTGGCATGCCGGGATAGTCTGGTTGGTATGGTGTTGGATTTGCATCCGTTGTTCTGTGAATTCAAACACTATGTAAGGAAAGGAGAATGGAAATTGCCAGGAAATTCGCTTTCTATCTTGCCGCTTAATATTGTGATTTCGTCATATTTATATTCATTTTAATTATTTAATAAAAAGTAACTAAAATAAATTTTTCTTTGTTTACCTAGGTAGGAAGTGATTAAAATTATTATTATTATTATTGCTTGTTTTTTCAATATATTTCGGAATTGTTTTCTATTTCTGTTGTATATTTTAGTAAAGGTTAGAGCTTCAAGATTTTGTCCGAAATATAATTTTCTGTGACAAGGTAACCGCTAGAACTTACTTTAACCATCTCCATTTTAAGCTGAATATTTTTCAAAGTTTTCCAACACTATTTCTGGTGACATATAAATCTTATTTAATAGTTCTGTTCTGAAATGGCAATTTTTTTTTTTTAGTTTGCATTGAATTGCATTTTTGAAAGTTTTGCACTTTAACAATTTTAGGATTGCTGATGTCTCGAAAAATAACTAAGTTGTTTCAAAATGTAAATTGAAAATATTACTGTGACATTAATTGTAATAGCTGTTTCTAGGTTTTATTCAACCATCAGCATTTTACCACTTAGCTTTTTCAGTTTTTACGCTAAAATAATATTTATTTTAGAAGATAAGAGATAGTTTTAGATGCTTAACAATTTGAATGGTTTTTATAAAATTGAAAAGCAGAAAAAAGATATGCAATTTTATTTTATTTTACAAATTTTTATTTTCAGCCATCAAGCCACAATAAGCTCTGCTTATGCGGCTTATTTCTGTGGTAACTTGGTGACTGGCTGTTATTAAAAAAATGTTGGTCTTCAAGCTTGTCAAATTGTGCAACATCATCTGCAAAAATCATGGCACTTTTTATAAATCAGATAAACAAATGATCATAGATCTTATTCCAGAGGATTTATTTACTTAAAGGAAAGGTATGCTGATATAATTTAATGAGAATAACTTTCTTCTTTAAAGTCTTCCGAAATCTTAATTTTTGCTAAAAAATTTCCAAATGCGTCGAGTGTATATATATTTTACTGTTACAAAAGCTTAACCATTTTTATTCTTTTTGCTTCCATTTGAAATAATAGTCTTTTAAAAAAAATCCAAGTGTTATTTTTCTCCAAAAGTTTGGAGGATGTGAAGAAATCAGATACTTTCTCAGGGGATTAGTATGAAAGGATTTCTTTCATGAAATATAACTGTTACTTGTGGTCTGATAGGACTATGTAGACTCTGAGAGTCATGATGGTTGCATGCTATGTTGGTTTCTGCCTTTCAATCTTGGCAATATCAATATCGTCCCATATTATTCAGTGAAAGAAGGAAGAGCAATGTCTGGACAACCATTCGGATCGAAGGTTTCCTCAGCTTTGCAGAGCTCAATCTTTGGACTGTTAACCCAATGGGTTTGTTTCGACCAACACATGTGTCGTCGTTTGTCGTTGGATGCGTACATTTTTGGGTAACATAATAATGTTTCGAGACACATGTAAAGTTATTTGTTTCAATTCACAACCTCCAATCGCTTCTGTTATAACATGAAATAGTGTGTTTCATGAACATGAGAGTAATTATGCACTGGGAAGTTATGGGAAAATAGTAACATTTTTGCAGTAAGAAATGTTATTATATAGGTATGATGTTGAAAGCACTTACTGCAATTATATTGAAGCTAAAGGAATCATAATTTTGATAATGAAATAATATTTGAGGAAGAATTTATATATATATATATATAT
>JAOUZG010003378.1:2015139-2058612 GCA_026289955.1 Argiope argentata
TATATATATATATATAGTACAAAATCTCAGCTAATGCCTAACTAAATCTTTGGCTTCCCAAATGATTTTGAAATGTGGCTGTATCTCTTATTTTGTCATAAAAGTTCACAAAAAGATGTATTCATAGATTATTATAGTCCAGCTTTGAAATCAGGAATGTAAGTAAATTGCTAAAGCAATCGTAAGTGATACATAACATGATCTTGGGAACTGAGAGAATCTCCCTTCAAGGGAATACTGTATCTATGCTCCAAAATTATTCTTGCTGAAGTCAATATTATTGCGTTCCCCAGTATGATCTTTCTATTGTCTATTTTTCATTAAATCGGAATTAAATGATTCACATATTGTAAACCGTGTTAATCTTGTTCAGTATATTCCATTTAACTATTATTTTGTGTTACAGAGAACAAACAAGAACGCCTCAGGCACGATTAGATAGCTTGTGCTCTGTTTGTGGGAATGCATTATCAGTACATATGTTAGTGCTGTCAGTTGAAACGCGAATTGACTAGTGAAAATTCGTTTTAACTGACAGCACTAGGAAAAATCCGAATTAACTAAGAAAAACACGTTCTAACTGGCAGCGCTAGGAGAAACCGTTTTATTTTTTGTTTTGACTGATTTGTTATACAATAAAATTGAATCCTAAATTATTCTGTTAAATTATACTTACTAATGCAGTGTTTAAGGAAACAACCCAACATTGAAGAAAAAAACTGCTTTACTTGAATATTGTTTAATAGAGTACCGTCATTACAAATTAATTATTTCGACGTGCCAAACAGCTAAGATGTTTAGAATGGCAAAGATAATCATTTTTCATACATAACATAACGCCATCCTCTGCACCCGGTTCCTACAACACTAACTTATCTAACTAGTTAGATGGGCACAAGATGGAAAAAAGAAAAGAAATTTAAAAAGAAAGAAAGAGACGAAAATCCATTCAGGGATCTCTTTAGAGATCCCTGAATGGTTTTGTAGTGCCGAATTCTACAGTATAATGTCCAAAGTTGTCAAATCCTACACGATCCTATTGAATTTTTGCAGAACTAATTACTGGATGGAGGGGAAAAGAATATTTAAACAAATGGTGACAATGAATTGAACTTACAGGGAAATTAGGTTACTAACTGAAAAGGAAAATGAATTGACAAATTACATTGTAAACATCTGTATGGAATGCATAAGCATATTAACAATCACTGGAGAGTCAGAAATACGAGGCGTGTTTTTAAAGTAAGTACCGTTTTGAAATAAAAAAAACAAATAGACATTTTCCAAAAATAATTTATTCACTTGAAAGAACATACTTTACTCTACTTTTCTACATAAAAACCCATTAATATTAAGGCACTTATCATATCGTGGAACCAGCTTTTGTATTCCATCGTCAAAGAAGCTTGCCGCCTGACTAGATAACGGTCGTTTTTACTTCGTCATCATCGGTTGGCGCTGCCCCGCCAGATGCGTTTTCAAGTGTAGAAACAGGTGGTAATCTCTAGGTGCTAGATCGGGACTGTATGAGGGATGGTCTAAATGTTTCCAGTCAAAAGAAGTGATAAGGATTTGTGTTCGATTTGCCGTATGTGGACGGGCATTATCGTGGAGCAAAACGACACCCGCATTCAGCATGCCACGCCTTTTGCTCTGAATTGCGCGGCGCAGTTTTTGTAAAGTCTCTCAGTACGCTGATGCATTGATCGTGTTTCCGCGAGGCAAAAAAGTGACCAACAACACACCCTTTATGTCCCAAAAATCAGTGCACATGATTTTCTGAACAGAAATTGTTTGTTTGAATTTCACTTTCCTAGGGGATGATGAATGCCTCAATTCCATTGATTGCTGCTTCGATTACGGTGTAACGTAGGCTACCCACGTTTCGTTGACTGTGACAATATGGTTTAAAAACTCGTCTCCCTCGTTACTGTATCGCTCGAGAAAACTGAATTCACTGGCCAATCGTTTGGTTTTTTGCTCCGCAGTCAACATTTTTGGCACCCAGCGTGAACACAATTTCCGATAATTTAAACGTCCAGACACAATTTCATAAAGAACACTTCTTGAGACAGCAGGAAATTCTTCAGATAAGGGCGAAATCGTGAATCGTCTGTTCTCTTTCACTTTGCTGTCCACTTTGTGAATCAAGTCATTGGTAATGACTGAATATTGCCCAATTCGTTCTTCATCATGAATGTTTGTGTGGCCATTTTTAAAGGCCCTAACCCATTTTCGCACCATTACATCACTCATAATGTTTTCAACATAAACATCACTGATTTAGCGATGAATTTCAGCTGCTTTGAAGCCTTTAGCACTGAGAAAACGTATTACAGCATGCACTTTGCATTCAGCAGGATTCTCAATAGATGGCGGCATTTTAAAATCACTCAAACAGATGTAGACTCGATCGAATGGTTCCTTAATGGCGTCTACAGCTTCCCAACAGATGTAGCTACCAGGCGCTCATGCGCTAAACGGTGACTGAAGCGCTTTGGTGGCGTAATTTAAAAACGGTACTTACTTTAAAAACACCCCTCGTATGTAGTGTCCGTCTGGGTCCTGAGGTTTTGATTTCCTTCGTGAGAACCGCACTTTTGAAGTTATTATTTTGGCTGATTTTGACAAGTGGCATTCTGGTCTCAGCTATTGTGCGGTCTTGAAGGGGTCTTGGTATTTAAGAATATGGTTTACTATGGAATGGATTTTGCCGCGTGAAAGGTTATTTTCAGGCTTTCTCATGTGCCATGAGAAATTTAATAGGCATTCGATGGTATAAGTGAATTAGAGATCCTATCTCTCCATAGTTACAGCAAGGAGAGTTAGCCAGATGGAATATGTGTAGTTATGTCGGGAATGGGACATGTTTAGTGAAGAAAAGGACACCAGCTCCATTCCGGTTGGCCACGTAGAGAGAAACTTTCGGTATTATCTTGAATGTGGACTGGTCTGCTTTGCTTTCTTCCTATTACTTCTGCCATCTTGTCATCATCTCGGTTTAGAAGATGCTCTTCAGATGACATTTTGGAAGCTTCATTATATTCCGATCTTGATTAGCACTAGTCGCTGTTTTGGCTAATTCGTCAACCACTTCATTCCCACCATAGCCTACATGTGCCTTGATCCATTAGATTTTAATGAGAGGATTTGCAAAGAGGGAGAATGTATCTCTTACTGATTGGCTATTGGATTTTGGAGAACTTGAGGCATGTATACCTTGCTTTATTATCCTTATAAATAGCGATTCGGTCTGATGTAGGAAGAGAGGTTGCATATTTGACTGCTCAATTGAGTGCTAGTAGTACAGCTTGGAAGACCGTGCTTTCTTTCAATAGGCTGGTTGACCACTGGTGTATAGTGACTGCATCCTTCATGACACAAAATGTAGCCCCAATTCTTGTTGAAGATTGTGACCCATCTGTATAGACCCCGAGTCCTAATCTGGAACCCACCATCTTCCAATGAAATTTCATGGGCTTGGAGATGTTTGGAGGGAGGCGACATCCGGTTCATAGCTCTGTGTTCCTACTCGTATTGGTTGATATGTGGCATATCTTGTACGATTCCACGGAGTCTTCAGTCATTCTTGCAATCATCTGAAGCTGCAGATGAAGTGGAGGCAAGCCAAAAATAACCTGAAGTGTTGCAGTAGGCGTGGTCTTGTACTCTTCCATAATTGCTAACAGAAAGCTCTTTGGTTGGAAGAGAGCTTTCTTGCTCATCTAATAGTTTGATGGAGGGACCAAACTCCTGCTCCGTGTGCAAGCCTCCTTTCAATGACTGTCACATACAAAAATTTTCTGCGTCGATGTGCTGATGAACAATCTTTTTTATAAGAACAGAGCACGAACCCTTGTCAAAAGATATCAAGTACTTGTAAAGTAACCTCTTCCGTTTCTTTATTCTGAAGTGATCAGAAACTTGGCTAAATGTTCCTGATAAACCATAATAAATCTAAATTCCTTAACTGCTTGAAATTGCGTGCTAATAAAATCCACTTGTTGGCGTCTATTTATTTCTTAATGAACAATATTTATCGAAATCAAACCTTTGCTTAAAATTTTTATTTTCTGTTCGCATGTTTCATGTATCGATTAAAAACGTGTATCCTCTCAGTAGTTATGTTAACAAATTTTCTTGAATTTTCAAATTCAAGCCCATGTTCAAATAGCATCAAAACTTTCTTCAATTAGTAAATAATATTTTATGGCCTCGTTTGAAGAAACAAACATTTTTATGCCACTGATTTCAAGAATGTCAAATTTTTAATCTGCAGTGCTGAATTGAAGTCTTGCTAACGGAAGATTTTGCTTCACCAACCTCATATAAAAGAGAGTTGTATTCCTCCTGGATAACAGATTTAAAGTTATTTCTGTTTTGCTTTTCTATGTACAAACAATAAGTGTTCAAGAAATTTACTTTATCCATTTTTAGTTCAAAAAACGTTAACATTTTCTTCACTCATTGTAAATAAATCAACTGCACAAACACGCTTCAGGATGAATAAAAGTAGACGATTGCACTGGCTTTGAAAATTTCACAAGCAAGAAATCTAGATTTACATGGTTTTAACTAGACAACAGCTGAAGTAACTAGAGAAAATGGGTTCTCCCTAGCACTGCCAGAACGTGTTTTCTCTTGTTCATTCGGGATCTCCTCGGCACTGACAGCTGAAACGCGTTTTCCACAGTTAATCCGCGTGTTTACTGATTGAGGGCTTTCGCTGTAACATATATAGACTTTATAAAATATAATTTCTATATATGACTGAAAAAAAACAGAAACTGGATTCACTATTTATAGACTTTTGCCAGTAATTAACGTTTATGGACGACAAAGTCAGTATCTATCGTAACAGGCTATGAATATTACAAAAAGAAACTACCATAAACTATATCCTAATACTAAAAAAAAACTATGTACTACATTCTTTGCAAAAAACTTATTATTTAGAGAATCAAAGGAGTAAAATCTCTTTGATACCTCATTATGTAAATTCAGGAATTTTTTTTATCTTGCACATCCAAAATTAAAGAGAGCATCTCAACTGTAAGAGTGTTTTAATTGATTAAAGGAGATTTCGAAGAACTGTAATTGGAACTATTGCTATTAAAACAAGCAAAATACTTGAAAAAAAGACTAAAGTGAAAAGAAAAACGGCGAAGGCCCAACAGCTATTAGACTGTTCCTTTCATCAATGAGGCAAGTTCTGATTAATACAAAAATGCTTAAAATCTAAACAATGTGAATAGAAAGTAAAAATAAAAGTCAAGATTTTCCTTCAACTACATAAATAAGAACTACCCTTTCAAATGTACAACAAATCTCATAAATATAGCTTTTGAAATGCGTTGAAATAACTCACTCTTTCAAATGTACAACAAATCTCATAAATATAGCTTTTGTAATGTGTTGATATAACTCACAAAGACGATTTTTCTGCAGTGATAGAGCGTAGTAAAATCAAAAGGAAAAGTATAAGGATCCACACTGACTTGGAAAAGTAAACTGAAAAGAAATACTTCTAATAGTAATAAGGGATACACTTTGACAGCTAAAATGACAAATAAATTCTGGTTAAGGATGCAAAATGTATAACTAGATAGATCATAAAAGAATAGGCTGTAGTTTTAGAACTTTTTGCATATTTTGCTCATGTTATTGATTCGTCTAATATTAAGAAAAGCAAACTAAGTTTTTATGAATTTGTGATTTTTGTACTATGAATAGCGAACTGTTAGTTGAGTTGGAACATTGGTTTATATAGGTTCTAGTAAAGGTTTCATGAAACAGCTTGAGGTTTTTACAGTCGTTTATTTATAACATGCAAATTTATTACCATTTTACCCTCAATCTCATAATATGGATGAAAAAAGTATTAATTTAAAGACACAATAAAGAGAAATAGAAAGACAAAAAAACTGTTGTTTATAATAAGCTTTAAAAAGACGGGAACAAATTTTCGGAGCTACATAATTAAGACTTAATAGATACTAATAAAATATATTCATTATAAAAAGCTAACCAATCCTAACGGAGAATAAATTCATAATGAATAGAGCAAGAGAAAAACTTCATCCTGCAACCACACACGAAAAAAAAGAGAAGTATTTGTGCAATGTGCATTTGTAGAGTTCCTCAAATTCCAAGTTCAAGTTCAGTGTTAAACTTTAGATTCTTGTGGCATTTTAATTTTAAAAATTGATAATTTCTAATCAGCTATTGTAATTTATGGAAACATTTTTATAATCTGTGTGCCAAATAAAGCAAAGTAACTGATTTTTTACTATAAATACACCTTGCAATAGACAACGTTTTCACAAGTAGACATGTGAATAGCAAGGTTTTTATTATTTTTCACTTCACTGTACCTCTTATTCTCTTTTTTACTTTTAATTTGCTTATCGTCCTGTATGTTATTACAAAGGAAACGTAATAATTTCCAAATAAAAGTAAAATTTCGTTTTGGCAATATGACATCTCAACTTTTAACATTTTACCATCTGTAAATTTCACAGGATCGACCATCCTTTTAAAGGGAAAAAAATTACTCGGCATTTTGGAAGCATGAGATTGTGATTTTTTTTAAACAATTAGTTATGTCGTATTTACATGAAGATGTTCATTTAGAAGGGCTGTTATTGTGCATCCTCCTCGATCGTTCACTTTTCTCTCTGCTAACCATTGCTTCCTCGCAGCGGGATATTTTCTATAATAATGTTCACTAATATTTCAAATCGAAACTATTCACTAAAGTCGGATAAAAAAAGGCCAAATACAAAATTTTTAAAAAAAATGACGAAAGAAAACGTTTGCAATAACCTACAGCTGAACCTTGAAGTGAGAATAAAATAAATCCGTATAAATATAAAATAATAAAAAAATGTAGACCTCAGCTCATTGACCTTTGATATAATTCAGTATAAAATAAGTAAATAAAACGCGAAATTTACAATCAACTAATTTTTAATTCATGAATTAAGATAACTGAAAACCGCTCTTATTACTTATTGTGAAATGACAGCTATCAAATGCCGTACAATTGTTTGAGACTGCTTCACTGAACATTTTTACAGCTGCACTTAATTTCCCGTTTCGCTTAGATTATTACTGGGGCTACAAAATATTATTACATAAGAGCTAATTGCAAATAACTGATACAGATTTCAAATCAACTTTTCGAACACAATTGTAAATATCTAATACAAATTGTTCTCTGTGTTTATCAAATGTTTTAACTGTCTTCATGAAAAAATCATGAAATTTCGTATTTTAATAGTAAAGTGAAATTCTTAACTAAAAAGATAACCCAATAGTTCACATATATTAGATTTTGTCTTTTATGCGTATAAATTTATATTTCAAATATTTATTTAAAGATGTGATATGTATAGTTCTATAATATAATTATGAATTTTAAAATAAAGACTAAAAGGTATAACTAAAATTAAAATGAATTTCAACTGCTTAGAATGCTAATAACTGCTTTTATTTTCCCTTTCAAAAAATGAATTGCAATTGATGTAATAAGTTGTGTTAACTAATTGAGTAGTACAAATTGTATGAAAACACAGCCTCTAACAATTGCTTACTTGGCACTCATTTTGTTATTCGTTTTATCAGAAAAAAACATTTCTTTAACCATCCTTTGCTTTCAAGCAGAATAAAATGAAATGCTGCAGTATTATTATTAATGACGAAAAATGGATATATAAGCTTTTCCATTTCGTGACAGATTGGATTCTTATAAAAGTCATTAGGACATTACTCCTGATTAAAGTTCCCTGAAGTTTCTGAAGGAATTAAAAATGATTTAACAATAACTGTTTTCACTTCTTTTGATATGCAATTGTAAATATGAAAAATAAATTGAAGAATGACGTGTTTTTTTTCAAGAAATAGCTTGTTAATCACAGTTACTGAAGAGTTAACTAAAAGAAAACCTGAACATATATTATCGAAATTAATTCTTTGAATATTAAATGGAAATCTGAATGAAATTTACTACATATTTGTAAAAATTTGCAAGTTATTCATTCATTTAAAATTCTACAGATTATTAAAACTTAAAAAACAAACGAAATATTTTATAACAGAATGCTCATTTTTTTTCTGTATGGAATCTAGTATTTTTTAATACTTGATTCGAAAACTGTGGTTTATAATGTGGCTTCTATGTAGATGCCGGACTAGTGACGATATAACAATGAATTTTATTTCAATACTACAATACAATTCTATGCGCGTTAAGCCATTGACATTTAATTTAATTCAAATGGCTTTTGGTAATCAATATTTAACCAGCTGACAGAAGCACATACTGACTTTTTCCGAATTACCACTGTAGTTTAGTGATGCAGTTTATAGTTCTGCATACTAAAGCCTAAATTTGTGGCTGTAGCCCTCAAAGCTTAAGTTTTGAATCGTTGTCATATAATTTTATGGAGTAGTTAAAATCTTACACGAGTATTGACTGGATATAAGGTACTCTCAGTAAAGGAAATTCTTGATACATCATCAGTATGTAAGTATTTGGCTCTCTTATTATATTGTAGATAAGTCTTGCATCATAAATCATGGCAATCATATGTAGCACTCTTTAGTGTCTTCCAAAAAGGCTTAATGATCCACTTCAGATATGACACAGGTTTAAAACAAAAACAAATTAATAAGAAAATCTGTTCTTCGTAAATAATGATTTGAACTAAATATAAACACTGATGAGTAAAAAAAATATGATTAATTGAACAGTAAAATGAATAAATTTATACGAATAATGCTGGAGATATTAAAAATAGTGCAGAATTATTACATAAAAGAAAATCAATTGATTTCAAGAAGGATAAAAGTTAATTCTAAAAACATAGAGATTCGCATTTCAGCGAAAATGTATGATGTCTTACTGTCAACCATAACAGCAGTCGAATGAGAATATCTAAGACAGTGATTTTATTCTAAAATTCTTCTCAAATGCGTGAAAAGAATTTAGTTAAAAACAAGTACTATAGCAAGTAGAGAAGAAAAAAAAATATGATTAAAATTCTGTAAAAAATTTTTTGGGGGTTAAAGTACTAAAAATAAAATTAATCTATCAAGAAATAAAAGAAGTATCAATGCTATTTTTGGGGGAAATATAGTTTTAGTTTACTACTTTAGGAGGAAGACAATCTGAGGTAGATTTACATTTCCCCCTTTGAACATTAGATTTCTGTGACCATTTCTACCAAGATTTGAGATTCCACATCAATAGGTATCAGCAGATGTAAATATTGTATTAGGTTTGAAAGTCAAAACATTATTTTCCGTTTAAATGTAGAATGAATGGGGTGATGTTGTGGGAAATTGAATATTTTTTCCTGTATTTTTCTTATTATTTCTTTTCATGTTGAAATCTTTTGAAGTTTCTATCTGTTCTTTATAGCATTGAAGTCAGACAAGTTTGGTAAAGCAGCGATCACTTCGAAGATTAAATTGGAGGATTGTCATTTTGTAACCCAGCTACTTAAGTTCGGTTAGTAATTTCTTGAATTGATTTTTAATGAAATTATTTGTATCAGTGTTTATAGTTTCAACGTGAAAGAATAAAACAAATTGTGATAATTTTATTTATATATTTAGGTGCTTTTGTGTCAAATAAAGCAAGGAAACAATTATCGGGTTCCATCTAGCACCATAGAGGTCGTTTGGATACTTTATTTATTAACTTTCATACAATAAGCCAAATGTTCTGGCTTTGCATAGAAGGGAGGTTAGGGCACAGGCATACCAACGTCTCTCAGGAGATCTGCTGCTAGATAGAACTAGGGAGAAATTTCCGGTCATTCTTCTTCAGTATCGATGGCCACTACTCGTGGGAAGAACAGAGCACCAAGTCCATGGAATTCATCTCTCACGCCTACCTAGAATATGTGAAAGAGATGCCAGCACCATCGGTCTGCGAGACATTCCTCAGAATCTATTCAATAAAGTCCTCTTACTTTCCTACACATGATATGCTCTTTCATTTCTGAAAAATGATGTATCTCTACTGGAAAATTAAATCCATTTATTTGCAGGATTACATCTTCAGATTTTAAGGTGAAGGGTATCTGGACAAGAGAATAAAGGCCATACATCATTTTCTTCCAAGAAAACGATACCTACCTTTTGTATTAAAAACTTTGATGCAATTCTCAGCTCCAGTTGTTAACTCATTTTCTATACAACGACTTTCTGCCCTTCATAGCTCTGTTAAAAAATATTTTTTTTCTTTGCATATCCTATAGAACGTATTATTGATAATTCTTCACAAAAAGAAGAACATAATGAAAGAAAAAGATTTCATTACAATTATGTACGTAAAAATTGAAATGCACCTGAACCTTACGATTCCCAAGACGCTCAATTTTCTAGATTCTGCCTCTAACCTAACTTCAGCACATAAAATAGACTGGGGTATTTATAATGACTTCCAGCTTACTGCTCACAGATGGAAAACATCCTAGTTTAGCCATGGACTGACATCAAACTTTGTTCTTCCCACCTTTAAATCGCATTAACTTGGAATTGATTATTAACATAATTTTTCCAACATTAGTATTAATATTTGGAATGGATCACAACTTAATCATGAGGTCTTCGTCAGCAGGATGATTCCGGAAGAGGTCTCTGCCCACCCCAATTTATGGGCTTCTTCGCCGGAGTGGCGCGACCCCCACCAGCTTGATTACGCTCCTCAAGAACACCATTAGAGCCACTAGAATTGCTGCTGCCGCTTCCAGGTGGAACCGCTGAAAAAATACAATTTATTCCTTTAGAACACTTGCATTTGTGATCAATACTATAGAAAAGATGGTATTTTTACTGTTTATCTCCAAGACTCTAGTTATAATCAGATAAAGACAACAGAAAGTATTAATTATATACGGTGACTACTCAAATTTGTGGGGAAAGAAGGAACAGTAATAGAGCATAATTCTACTCACGAAAGAACATCATATAGAAAAATAAATATATCCATCAGAAGAAGGCAAGAGCATAATGAAAGTAAATGGTAAATCAAATCAGATTCTTATCTACAAAGTTGCTAGAAAAGAATGCTGACAATGCCATTGCAAATATAATGAAAATTATCATTCACGTCCCACGATCCATGAGATCGTTAATAAGAATTTCACATACAAGTTTTTTATTCCCTTCAGATTTAATAAATCGATTTATGATAAATTTGGTTTTTCTTATTTTGATTCTGCAGTGTTCTTGGTTCTATTATCATTCTTTATTCAGTAATTGGTCCTTCCTTTTTTTCCCCGCCTTCACTTCTAAAGAAAGTATTGTAGCTTCTCACATACAGAAACATTCTGCAAAACCAACTCCTTCAGTGGTGGGTGGTTGAATAATGCTGCACTTGAACAGAAGCTATTGAAAAAGATAGTTCTGTGCAGATTTGAAATGATATCGTCCGATGTGGAAAGACGTTTTTTGCTTTCTTTATCAAATTTGAATCATTAATTATAAATCAACCTGCATCACTAAGCATTCAACTAAACTTTGACACTACATTTGCAACTTTTGGGATAAAGTATTATTTTCAAATAATAATATTATGAGTATAGTTATATTTATAATACTATAAATATTATTTTTAAATAATAATATTTATTTTCTGGATCTAATTGTCGAAGTATAGAGTTTACTCAGTTTTTAGTCAATGATTAATTTCATCATTTTCTATTTCATTGATACAATTATAATCAAAGCATATTTTTCAGAAGTATAGAATCTACTTAGAAAATATTAGAATTTTTTTTGAAATATTCAAAATCATAATTATAATTAAGATTTACATAATTCAAACAAGATTTTAAAGAAATATTCTGCTCACGTACTTAATTTCTGTCTTGATCAAACAACTTCAATAATGAAAAGTGGCAGCAATATAAACCAATTTTTAGGAGTGTTTTCATCCAGAGATGAAAACAATTGGAAACACTACTGAGAAATGTAAGCGATCCTGAATGAAATAAAAAGAGAGAGGGGAAAAAGGATTTTTCCACTTTTTAATATTGAAATTGTTCATATGTTTTGATTTTAATTATCACAATTAACCGAGAGAATTTTAATTTCTATTAACAATTCCACAGATTTACAGATAGATGACAAAATAATACGAACACCCATGGAAAAGGCATTGCCCATTTCAAAGGCGCGCAACATGCATATCATTTTGCACTGCAGTCCATCACCTAGCGTATTTGAAAGGTAAGGTATCAGTCGTTCAACAGGTGCTATATGTGTTGCATGCGTCTATCGCAAAAGTCTATCTAATTGAAAAAAGCAATAATGACGGATCTCTCAGAGTTCGAAAAAGGCATGATAGTTGGAATGCTGTGCCCTGGTTGCTCGTTGATGGAAAGAGCCAATTATTAGGGACGTGCAAGAAGCCGTTATGACAGTGTGACGTCATCAGATAAGCGACAAGTAGGAATATAGCAAACTAAGTTCCCACGGGAAAGCAACCACAGATAGCGGAGGAATTTGTAAAATGAGAAGAATGCAGACACCTGGTATTCAAATTTAAGCACCGCGGTCAAGCTAATGCGTCTGGGCGACTTGAGAGGTCTTCACTGGACTGGACATGTGTTGGAACAAACAACGAAGGAAAGAAGTAGATGTGTCCCAGTCAATAGATAAAACACGCCCACCCTTCAAGCCAGAAAAATGGGGACTAGCGGCAGATGGCATTCCATTCTCCTTTTGAGAAAAAGGCAGAAGACAAGATGGAGCCAACACGTCTCTTTGCTAGTCACTGTTTTCCCCTCTCTTGTGATTGGAAAGATAGCTTAGGTCAGATGATCCAATGAAAGTTGGAAATTATCCTGATTGGTCATTTGCCACCGAGGGTCGGCCTATGAGACCGAGATGAAAAGGGAACCAACTGGAGGAGTGAGGAGAGGAAGCCGAGAGAGAGAGCCGACTGACGAAGCGAAAGCAAGTGATTGGAGCTAGAATTAAGCTTGGAATTCTGTGTAAAATTCAGGAGAGAATTTGGAGTGTAGGTAGGCAGCCCCGCCCTGTAGCTGAGCCCACGTGTAGTTCATCGGAACTTTCGGACTTTTGCGTCCTGACTGAAGTGTGAAAGCTCAACCGAGCTTCGGGGAGACCTCCAATTAGGTGAACAGCTGTCTTCTAAGTTGCTCTTCCAGCCAGTTCATCATCTTACGTTCCAGTAATACAGCAGGATAATCGATAAGCAGAGAATCCCGAACCTCGGGCTGAATCTTGCGGGAGTTTCCAGAACTCCATCATATCTCTTCACCTCCGAGAGAGACTCCTTTACTTATCTGGAGCACAGCACTCTTCCCTAGTGGAGCTCTGAACTGAATTACCTATGTGTTCGTAATATATTTAATCAAGAAGGTGTACCTGTGTGAAATATATGCGTATTATACTTGGAAATAAATAGACTTTTATTTCTCCAAGACCTGAGTTTGTTTTCGGCGCAACTCACCAATAGCCTCGGCCAAAACGTTACAACAGCATACACGAAATTTGGGAATCTGCCAAGCACAACAGTGGACGGAAAAGAAAGCTTACCTAGAGGTATAAAAGAGTCTTAACCCGCATAGTGAACCGAAAGCGCAAGTATTCGTTATCAGACTAGTCACCAGATAATGACTGAGATGAATAGTCTTCAGAACCCTATTTCAGCAAGAACCGTCCAAAGAGAACTCCATGCTTTGAATATATATAGAAGTTACAATTCGCAAACCGTTGTTAACAGCAAGTCATGCTTTACAACGACGTTAATGGTGTAAAGCACACAGTCACTGTACCGTACAACAATGGCAGAAAGTCATCTGGTCAACCTTTTTCAGACAATCGGATGCACTAATGTGTGGAGAAAGCACAAAGAAGCATTTTCTCCTGAATGCATCGTGCCGACTGTGAAGCACAGAAATGGTTCCCTTATGGTATGGGGTGCGATATCGTGGCGTGGTGTTGTTGCGCTTGTTACTCTGTATGGGAAGGTTACAGCTGCCCTCTATGCCAGTATCCTGGGGGATCAGGTTCATCCATTTGTCCAGACAGTATTTACTAGAGAATGCCCATTATATCAAGACGACAACGCTCTTATCCACAATGCTAAAATCGTGCAAGAATAGTTTGCAGAGCATGAGGGGGAAATAGGACATTTTGCTTGGCCCCCTCAGTCACCTGATTTGAACATTATTGAACGTTTGTGGGAATATCTGGAGTCAAAACTCTGTGCTCGATTCCCTATAGCATCTACGATTTAGGCATTAGAGACCACTCTCCACGGCGTCATATCCCAATAGACGTTGTTCATGCCCTCTATGCGTCCATTCCACTTCGCATACAGTCTGTAATACAGTTAAAGGGGGGTACAATCCGTTTTAATAAAGCTTTTCTCTTCTTTCATAGGTGTTCGTATTATTCTGTCACCCATCTGTATATGTAAGATATTCCTAAAAATTTAATGTTTAAATATGAATCACATAAATTTGGTAGATTACATGAAGAATTGAAATAAAATATGATATATTTTTCTGTATCCCAACAGTTTCTGTATGAAATCAAAGTTAACCTCAATGCATTTGAAAATTTAAACAAAGCAACCGGGTCAGAACCTTATTGACGAGTCGGGTTGTTCACCTCTCATGTCGGTTTTCATTAATTCATTATTTATTAATTCGCCATAACAAAATAATTCAACATTAAAAATTCATATTAGTGTAGCAAGAAATATTTAATGTCAGATATTTTTGCACTCGATGGTGCCTCTACGGCACCATTCCAGACGGTGCATCATTTTGACGTTTTATTTATTTATTTATTTTTCAATTTTGATTATTGAAAATACCTGCAGAATAATAAACAGACAGATAAAATTAATTTTAAACACACACACATAAAAACACAAATTTGGAGCAATAAACAAGGTTTTGTATATTGAATAGTTATGCATCGAATTACTTTTTCGAGTGCAAAGGGTTAATCTACTTCAATAGCAGATTAAAATATTTCCTTTAAATTATTGATATCCGTTTTTTCGAAAAAAATCCCGTTTGTTTCTTAAAGTCTACTTAATATGGATAAATACCTTTATGAGAGGGAGTTTCGATATTAGTTTGTGAAAGGCTTTTATTCTTTAAATGCGAACGGTATAATGTTTCACTGCAGATGCTGTTAGGAATAAATATTGTCAACTAACAGTAGAATCAGAAGTATCAATAATTATTGACAAATATTAACCGCTGTTTATTTTTTAGGAGACAATCAGCTTTTGAAAACAGTTGAAAGTATAAACACTTCTGATTCAAACTATTTCTTAATGTTACATTATAAATAAAATTTTATTAAAAATAACGGAAGTGCTAATAAAGGGAAAACTCAAGATCAAAACTTACTTAAGCTGATTCTGCTTTCGATGCAAACGACATGTTTTATATCGCAAAGCCAAGTTTAAATATCCTGTAGCATTTTGATGGGCTTCGATAGTGCATATACTTACAAGCGTAATTTTCTTATATTTGCCGGTTCATTAGTGTTTTTTTCTAAAATTTGGAGTCCTTTTGATATCCTCATATATCGGATAGTACTGAATTTTTCCTTTATCGTAAAAAATTTCCAATTACTTTCAATTATAGATTAGAAACGAAATATTGGTACAGCAATAACGCTTTTCAACATATTGTTCAACTTTATTCAATGAATATTAATTTTGGGGAAATATTTTTAGTAACCAAATTATAAATTAAAGCAATGTAATTCTTTTTTTATTTTTCAAAAGCAAATCCTTTCTGGTACATTTTTGTTGCACGACTTTATTGTAATTGAAACCTACAGCTGGTATAATACAGCTAAATACTTTTTGGAAGTTGCCATGGCTCTGAGTATTTTGAAAATCCAAAAAGTTCAGCTGCCAAGAGTTTTCGAAACTCCCAATAAGATATTATAAACCATTCTTAGGATTTATTATGTTTCCAGTCTAATTTTAAGAGACTTGAGTATCCAAGTATTGCTCAATGCCCATGTATCTAAGGGATTGGTTTCTAATCACTTTGCAAGGTGCTCGATATCTTCTAACCACATGGATGATAAAAAATGTCGAAGATCCTTTTAAAATAAATAAAGGATATTGTAAATTTTGTATAAAATAACGACATAAGCAAATTTTTTCTTGCATGAAATGGAAAAAGGGAGTCACAATACAAATTTTTCTTATTTTGAAAATTCTTAGTATGCAAATTTTGAGATTGACATTGAAGACGGCGTTTTAGCTACAGCAAATTTGATTTGTCTTTCAACTTAATGTAAGACAAAGCGGAAAAGAATAGTCGACATTCAGTAAGCGCGTTTTTCCGTTGAGCGCGATGTCCCAATGAAGTCGTTTAACTTAATCAGAAGCTTGAAGAGTTGTTGGCCGGTTAGAAGGGGGGGTCAAGCACAAGTCGAAGTAGCAGAAACCATTGGAGTTTCACAAACTGTGATTTACAGGATCAGGAACCGTTTTTTGGTGACTGGAAATGTAGGCTGAAGATCAGGACAAGAGCGTAGACAAGCAACATCACCCAATGAAGACCATTATTTAATGCTAACAGCTCGGAAACACCAAAATATGAATGCCACTTTTCTTCAACAACACCTTAGCTCGGCTACTTGCACCACAATTTCGATATAAACTATCTTTAAACGCCTCCCCGCTGTAGATATTTATGCTCGCCTATCAATAGTATAGTAGTGTCATGTTAACAGCAAGGCAGCGTCGCGCCAGTTTTTCTATTCATTCTGATAATAGGCTTATTTTCATTTTGAAGGAACGTGGCACTAGAAACAATCCTGCGTTCGTGCTCGAAAGTGTTAGATTTGATGGTGGAGGAGTGATGGTCCATGCTGACATCATCATTGATGGGCTCACCGATGTCCACATCATTCGAATTGGAACTCTGACTGGGCGCCGATATAGGGATGAGATCCTGATACCTATTGCAGACCCTTACGTTGCAGCAATTGAAGGTGGCTTCATGTTAATGGACGAATATTGCAGACCACATCATGTTAACTTAGAGGAGGATTTCCTTTTAGAAGAAGGAATCATACGAATGAATTGGGCAGCGTGTTCTTTGAACATGAACTGAATCGAGCATGTTTGGGACATTCTACGCAGACGAATTGCTGGATGCCAATCACAGCCACATATTCTCCAACAATTGGAAAGATTTCTTCTGGAGAGTGGGACTGCATACGCCAACCCCTCATTAATAGCCTCATTGACTCGATGCCATAAAGGTTCTCAACGTCACTGGCCGTCCAGGGAAACCATGCTTTCCCCTCCACTAAAAACAATTTTCTTTGAAGGAAATCGTTTTAAAATTTTGGATTTTCATTTCTGGCTCAAGATCCTGATATAGAAAGCATAACTGACTATGTATAAACTAGTTAAAAGTTAAAAACACGAGGGAGTTAATTAAACCAAAAGTTAAATGAATTCATGAATAATGTTCATATCTTTAAGAAACAAGAAAATGTTTGATTGATATGTTTCACCCAATAAAAAATCTAAAGTTAAATTGCTGGATTTAAAATGTTTACAACGAAAATCCATAAAACGTGCATATTCTATTAAAATGTCATAAGCTGTTAAAATACCTCCACTAGTACCACATACTGGTGGAGATTTGGCAAAAAGTAAATATTTATATGTCAAGAGAGTATGATCGATGCGTAGTCGGGACAAAATTACATCATCGCACCTGTTTAGTTTGGAAGAACAGTTGGCCAATTGTGGTTTTAAAAAATGAAGCTTGTTGTCAGTCTCCATGTCCCTTTGATTTTGCCTTTGGTGATAGCACCAATGAATAATAGCTGCACGCATATCTTCATAAGAAAGATGTTGGGACAAAATTACACTTGCTGACTTAGCTGCTCTATCTGTTGTTTCATTCCCAGAAATACCCATATGAGAAGGGATCCGAGAAAGTAAAACTCTAATGTAATTAGTAATCACTCGAAGTAATATCTCTCTCCCAGACATAGAAGGCGGCATATCTTCTTTACTTCCTGCAGAAGTGAATGTCCAAGAAATGAAGAGTTTAGAGCCTGCAGAACACTCAGAGAATCCGTGTAAATAACAGACTTATGAATCTCATGTTCATCTATGTATTTGAGTGCTAAGTAAAAAGAAGTTAATTCCGAGGTAAATACAGAAGTAAAAGGTTGTAGTTTATAACTTATAATGCGATGACTATGAACCAATGCACAATCCACATGTTTAGATTAGTAAATATAGGTTCATAGAAACAATAAAGTTCAAGATGATGTTTGAAAAGTGAAATAAAAACAGAGCTATCAGTATCTTATTTTCTAAATTGTTTAAAAGGGTCTTCATAGAGTAATTTATTTTGTAACCATGGAGCAGGATTCGGATTATCATCCGCATGTACTTGTATATCGCTAAAATCATTTGTTAATATTTTCAGTATACGCAAACTCAAATGAGGTGTATAGGACTTCCGTGAATTAAACAAAAGGTCGTCAACGTTATTACAGATTTTATCATGAAATGGATGACGTTTATTGGACAAAATACGATAGAAATAAAACAATGATAGCTTCATTCTCCTGTTAGACAAAGGGGGCTCAAACGCCTTAAGCATATAAGCTAGTAATTGGAGATGTCCTGAATGCTCCAATGCACAATCTCAGAGCTTGATGATGAACAATGTTCAGACGTTTAAAGTCTAGGCTTGATTGCCTAGCAGAGCCATAAATAACACATCCATAATCAATTGTTGATCGAATGATACTGCGGTAGACTCTTAGTAAGCACATAAGATCAGCACCCCAAGAAGTATTGTATAAAACCCTTAGAATGTTTAATAACTTCATTTGACTATGACATTTACTCTTCAAATACGCAATGTGCGGAAGGAAAGTCAATCTTTTATCAAAAATAATTCCTAGAAACTTGTGCTGACCCTCAATGGAAATTGGATTACCACTCACGAACAACTCCGGTTCCGGATGAAGAGGACGTTTGCAAAAGTGTATAACTACTGTCTTCTGAGGGGAGGATGTGAAGCCGTGTTTATTTGACCAGTCTACAATATTATTTATCGTTGTCTGAAGCTGTATTTCAGTGTATCACATGTCGCAGTCATAGCAAGAAATTTGCATATTATCTACATACAACGTCTTGATGACAGTTGCATGTATAAGAGATAAAATAGGATTAAGACCTACAACAAAGCGTGTCACGTTTAATATACAACCATGTGGAACACTTTCTTCCCGGCAAAAAACATTGGAATAGGTATTCCCATAACGCACTTTAAAATATCTGTGGCGCAAATTTTTTTGAATAAAAACGGTAAAGGTGAGGTCGTAAAGATTTTTCATGATCCCGTATCTCAATGTTCGATCGTATGGTTTGTCTATGTCAAAAAATACTACCACTAAATGAGTCCTTTTTATAAAGGCCAATCAAATATCCGTTTCCAAGACCAAAAAGTTATCAATTGTAGAACGGTTCTTTCAGAAACCACTTTGGAAAGGAGAAATAAATTCGATTTCCTCCAGTATATGAACGAGGCGTGCATTTACCATTTTTCGATAACCTTACACAAGCAGCTGGTAAGGGCTATTGGTCTATAGTTAGATGGTTCTTGTGGATAATTTCCAGGCTTTGGTACAGGAATTATCATAGAAAAATTTCATTTATCGGGAAAAACGTGCTTTTTCCAAATTCTTTTAAACAGGTGAAGAAGACTTTGAAGGTATCCCTCTGATACATGCTACAGCATTGAATAAATAATTCCATCCGGCTGTGGTGCTGTCCATTTTGTGAGCGCAACTTCAAGATAGTAAAATCAGAATTGTAAGACAGATGCCTTTTCGTTTTAAAGTGTAAATTTGATATTTTTCTTGGTATTTTTAGTGCCTAAGAAGAGGTCCTGTGTAATTAATCGATGAACATACAGAGGTAAAAGCCTCTGCAAGAGCATCAGCCATTTCATGAACACTGGATATGTCTTGGCCATCTTTCTTCAGGAAAGAAATGGGATGATCAGGATATAAACCACATACCTTTCGAATGATGGTCCACATATATTTGGAAGTTGCAGAATAATTTCTACTTGACACGAATTTAATCCAATAAGTCCTTTAACTTCGCGCTTAACTCGTCGTGCTATAGATTTTGCTTTTTGAAAAAGAATCAAAAGAGTTGTTGTTGGAAGCTGCCTAAAACGTTCCAGGCCTTTTGAAGTTCTTTTTGTGCATTTGCACAATCTTGGTGCCACCATGGTTTTTTATATTTGATTGTTCCTGGCCCCGATTTTGGGATAGTAGCATCTGCCACGTTCATAATAATATCAGTTATTAATATTGCAGTACTATTTAAATCATCATTGTCTACCATATTGAATGTTATCAATGCCTTTGAAATAAAGTTTATCCAGTCAGATTTTTGATAAACATGTGGTGGTAGACGTGAAGTACAATCTATAATTTTAAAAAATCGACACACCAAGAAGGAATTGCCCAATTGAGACAAAAATTAGTGGATAGAAATACAATGTACAGAATGGTAAATGATTAAAATCTCAAAACAATTGACTAATTTATTTCAGAGTTACAGTAACTAGTTCAGTAAGATGTTGACGCCTCCAGCCTGCATGCAAGCTGCCACACGGCGTGGCATAGACCTATAAAGCTTCCGGATAGTCTCCTGTGGCATTTCTTGCCAAACTCTATCCAATTGTCAAACGAGATCATCAACATTCCGTGGCAGATGCAATCGCCTTCCCATCATATCCCAGACATGATCGATGGGAAAAATATCTGGCGATATGGCAGGTCAAGGAAGTGTTTGAAACGCTTACAGACAGTTCATAAGAACACGTGCCGTATGTAGTGTGGCATTTTATTGCTGAAAAACCAGCCGAGGGTACTGCAAAAGAAACGGGAGCAAAACAGGTCTTAGGATGTCGTCGACTAACCGCTGTGCAGTAACTGTACCTCTAATGACAATCAAAGGGGTTCGGCTAGCAAAAGAAATGGCACCCCAGACCATAATGCCTTGTTAAGGGCCAGAGAGGTGTGCAATAGTGAAAGCAGGACCCCACCTCTACAATGGGTGTCTCCAAACACGTCTTCGATTATCGTCAGGACACAGTTGGAAGTGGGATTCGACGCTAAAGACAATACGTCCCCAGTAGGTATCATTCCAACCCGATTGAACCATGCACCACTTTAATCTCGCTCGGCAGCGTGCAGTTTGAGTCGTAGGTGGCGTAACGGTTGATGTGAACGTAGAAGTCGCTATCCCAACCGTCTGTGAATGGTTATGGTGGACACTGATGTTTGGGTTGAGCGTCTGATGGTTGATAGAGATGAAGAAGGTGCTGTGACATTTGATCGGACATTCACTCTGTCTTCACAATCTTTTGTGGCCCTAGGCCATCCTTGCCAGCATCTTCGATTCGCCACATCGCTTCGACTCAATTTATGAGTGATTCTCTGATTTGTCCAACCGACCTCTTTCATTCCAAAGATACGACCTCAGTGAAACTCTGACAGTTACTCGTAATGAGCACGAACCCTGCAGAGAAGCATTTTTTAAGTTGTTGAAAGGTAATCTGAATTCCAATCAAACCGAAAGTTTTAACAACTGTTGAAGAACTGCTCCTTATACACATCTTCAGGATGCACAGTTCCGATGCGCTGGAGATTAAACTATTCATTCACAAGGACACCAAAATTTAATCATTTGCATGTCTGGTTAAAACACTCATGCATACGAAATTTCAAGGCAATCAGATGATTATTTCTTGGTGCGTCAATTTTTTTTTGTTATAGAGTGTATGGCCCCATTTTTCCCCGGAGTTTTTTTTTCTTTTTTCCCCACCTGATTTATTTTTAGAGTTTGGTTTAACTCCTTATCAGAGAATTCAG
This sequence comes from Argiope argentata, assembly GCA_026289955.1. NCBI lineage: Eukaryota > Metazoa > Arthropoda > Arachnida > Araneae > Araneidae > Argiope > Argiope argentata. The sequence goes on from JAOUZG010003378.1 coordinate 2,037,100, forward strand.
AAACTGATGTATAAGTTTTTAAGAAATCTTCTTCTACAGGGTGTCGATTCGTTAATACTTTTTTTCGTTCTAGGCTTTGAATTTATTCGAAAAGTTTTATGAGATGATGAGTGGGAGACTTTTGTTTTGCTACTGCGATTGTGCTAGGTAATTTATCTATTGAAGGACAATTGGATGGCCGTGAAGAAACAGAGGAGACGCCTCAAAATTTTGCAGTTTCTTGATTTGTAACTGAACTAATGGGTGGTAATGGAGTAATGTGAGAATCGGTTTGAGAGCTAATGCATATCAAAGTTTTTTTAAAAGCCCAGCAGAGAAGGAGACACCAATTTTCGCAGTTTTATCATTTTTTAACTTTCTGGATTCTGCATAGGATATATTTTCCCTTATTTTCATGGATATTACTTCCTTCTCAAGGGTTCATTTAGGGTGTGACTTTGAGAAAGAGGTATGGGGCCCAGAACAATTGGCACATTTCATGGTGTCTGAATTGCAATTATTTATGTCATGTCCAGGTTTAGCGCATTTCGCACACATAATAATTTTAATGCGACATACTTGCTGAGAATGACCGTACTTTTGACATTTAAAACACCTAAGAATGTTAGGTATGTATGGTCAAACTCTACAAATTTCATATCACCTACTATAGGTGAGTATTTATTTCTCAATACCGAGGTTCCCAGGGATCTTTACTCATTTTCTGTTTACTCTCCTCTACGCCTTCTGCTGTGTGTTTGATTCTTCCATCCCTCTATGGCAAGTGAGGGAGCTGTCCATGAAAAGCTGTCTCCACTCTGTTTGCTTCTTGCTTGTCATAGACAGCCAAAGACCCCACTTGTTGGCCGTGCTTGGCGACGCATTTGACAGAAGGGTGGTACACTGTGGTCTCTGGTGTATCAATAGGCTGGTACCTGACCAACAGAGTGGTCAGTCTTCTAGGGATCAGGAGAAGGGGTTACTCCTTGGGCTTGACGTTAAGGGTGGTCACTGTCCCCGGGGTAAACTTTGAGCGTATAGGTTCCGGCTAGCACCAAGATAAGTGCCAAAGCTGGGAATGATCAGAGCCGGTGGCTGCCTTCCCTTTTTGGGCGGTACCGTCGGACCAGCATTTCTCTCAATATCACATGGGATACGCCAGAAAATTTCTCTTTAGTGGGCATCATAAAAATCTTAAATTGAACAATAATTTTCAATATTTCGATTCCTTTTTTACAATGAAACTTTTGTCTGATAAAAATGAAACATTTAACTACATAACTCCTTTTCTTGAACAAAAAGATATTATAGCAACTGTCGACGATGTGTCTTTAATTCGAAAAATGCGTTCAGGTGATTAGCTGGTGGAAGTCATTTCTAAAAAGCAAGCACAGCAAATAATTAAAATAAAAGCCCCTGCTGCGTATCCAAGGACCGTCAGACGGCACAACTCCTTAAACTATACTAAGGGTGTGATTACAAGCAGGAAATCATTCAATGTCCCTCTGGAAGAAATAACAGGAGAGCTAAAACCTCAAGGCGTAACGCAGTTATGTCAAATCAATTTTCGACAGGATGGTCAAATTCCACCAATAAAGCATTACATTCTAACCTTCTATAGTACCAAATTACCTGAAATCAAATTTTGAGGATATATAAAATTACCGGTTAGGCATTACATACCTAATCCATTGAGATGCTTTCAATGTCAGCGTTTCGGGCATTCCAAAGTAAATTGCTGCTGTATCCTAACTTGCGCCAGCTGTTCAGAAAAGGTTCATGAAAGCCAACAATGTCACGCAAACGAAAAATGTGTGAACTGTGACGGAAATTATGCATCTTATTCTCGTGCCTGTGAACGCTGGCAACTCGAAAAACAAATTACAATCATTAAAATAAAAGAAAATATATCATCTCCTGAAGCCAGCTGTAAACCGCTGTGAAAAACTCTTTTTGTGAAAACTACCTTTGCACAAACTGCACAAAAAAGGCATCAAAACATAAATACAAGTAAAGTTGTCCGATTCTGACTGAAACTTCAATGGCTAGTACTTCTGATAACTGTCAAACTTAAATCAAAGTTGAAACCAAATAAATCCTTCAATCTAAAGCTCTCCAAACGTAGCCCGGCTGCTAAAGCTCTTGCCAGTATACTAAAAAAACAACTTTGAGAAATTTTGTTGATCTGGGACTTGCAGAGATACAGGCGTTGTCCATAAGGACTTATCGTCCATTTTTGGTGCCTCATAAAAAAGCCCCGAAATCATCTCACTCCATCTATCTGAGGAGGTGGATGAGTTTGTAATGAGGTGCGAAGTCACGCAGCCTCCCAACACTATTCTCAAATCTTCTCTTGCAAAAAGATTTTCTTAATGGTTACCTTCCTCCCCCGAAATTGTCGTGGCATTCGGTAGAAATTAAATGACATCAAGGCCATTATTAACAAGTTTCATACTTCTTGAATTGGTGTTCAAGAAACCTTCTTGACACCAAACATTCCCATAAAACTGCATGGTTATATCTGTATTCGGAACGATGCAGACAAAGGATCTCATAGTTCTGGTGGTGTCTGTATTTTTACGACAAATCTTTACCCGCACTCGCAACTAAATTTACATACTTGTCTACAGGCTGCAGCTGTGCAAGTTCACATACGAACACTAGTTACAGTCAGCTGCATTTATTTATCGCCTCGTGATGACATCCATCAACAAGATCTTGACAATCTAGTGGACCAGCTTTCTTCGCCTTTTATAATACTTGGAGATTTCAAAGGACCTAGTACATTGTGGGGTTCGAATAGTATAAACTCTTGTGAGAGACATATTGAGCAACTTAGTGACAATAACTGTCTCAGCTTACTGAACAGCAAAGAGCAGACATAATTTCACGAACCCACATGCAGCTTCCATACAATTGATCACGCCATATGTTCTCCAGAACTTCTGCAATTACTGACCTTTGCAGTCAGCCGAGATCCTTATAGTAGCGATCGTTTCCCTATTATTGTCTCCTATACTGATAACAGTGGTTTGACTCATTGTCCTCCACGTTCCAGCGGGCAGATTGGAGTACTTTCATAAGATTGGAAAATATTACAGAGAATATGGTCAGTACTTGCGACATCACAGAAGCAGAGCAAAATGTCATTTATAGCATAATAAGTGCCGCAAACGCCTTCATTCCGAAGACTTCCTCACATCTAAGAAAATTTCGTAGACCGTGGTGGGACGAAGCTTGTAGCGACGGTCATAAGAACCAAAAACAGCCATGGAATACTTTTAGGAGATATCCGACAACAGAAAATCTAATTGCTTTTAAGCGTACTAAAGCCCTTGCTCGTCACATACACCGACTTAGTCAAAGGGAACCTTGGATTCAATTCGTGTCCTCTATCACATCCTCCACTTACAGCAAACTTTTATGAAATAAAGTAAAGGCTGTTAATAGGATACATAGTGAAACCCCCTTCCTGTTTTAAATACAGGAAATAGGGTGCATTCCTCCCTATTAAATATTGCCGATATCATCGGACAAGCATTCTCACAAGTGTCTGCAACAGATTCTTGTAGTCCTACGTTTCTGGCAATAAAGAATCGTGAGGAACGGTTACTTATACGCTTTAATGACCGAAACCATCTTCCATATATTCGGGAATTAAGGATGTCTGAACTGCAAATGGCATTATCTAAAGCTCGTGATACAAGCCAGAAACCAGAAGAGATCACACATAACATGCTCCTCCATTTGAATGCACCTTTTCTTTCGAATCTGTTATTATTATTTAACAAAATATGGAATGAACAGAAGTACTCTCCACAATGGCGCAAAGCTATTGTGATCCCAATATTAAAGCCTGGCAAGGAAGTGTGCAACCCTCTGAACTATCTAACTATTGCTTTGACAAATTATGCAAAACCTTTGAAAGAATGGCCAATGTACGTCTCATACACGAATTGGAAAAACAAGGATGTATCCCCCCGTTGCAGAGTGGTTTCCAAAGAGGAAGATGTACTAATGATAATCTTGTTTTACTAGAAACTCAGATACGCAGTGCGTTTGTTAGACGGAACCACTTTGTCTCCATATTTTTCGATATTGAAAAGGCATGCGACCGTACATGGCTCTATGGCATACTTTCAACACTTTATAACTTTAGTTTTAGGAGAAACCTTCCCATATTTTTTCAAATTTTTTTTATCACATCGGACTTTTAGAGTTCGTATAGGCAACTTTTATTTCGATTCTTTTATTAAAGCTGAGGGAGTTCCATAAGGAAGTGTCCTCAAAATTATCATATTGTTCATATTAGTCAAGTTTCAACTCATTAACCTTCATCTGCTCAGGGATCACTTTATGTTGATGATTTGCAGTTCCCATGCCATGGCAGCAATATGAATTTAATAGAGAGACAGTTGCAAAATTCCATTATTAAGGTAATTTCTTGGTGCGATAATCAATGGATATATAATCTCTCAAGAGAAAAGCTGATGCGTCTATTTCTGCAGGAAAAGAAATATCCGTGTAGATCCTGTCAAATATACACGAAATACACCCATTGCAGTTGTAGATGAAATACGATTTCTGGGAGTAGTTTTTGATAGGAAACTCTCCTTTCTTCCTCGTATTTTAAACATACGGAAAAAATGTGAGAAATTTAAACTAAATATTTTAAAGGTGCTCTTTAAAACAACTTAGGATACTGATCGTACATCTCTGCTGCATATTTACGAAGCAGTTATCCTCTCTCACATGGATTTTGGGTGTATAGTATACGGTTCCACCCGTGCTTCTTTCTTGCCAGTGATTAAATATTATTCATCATTCTGCGATAAGGATTTGCTCCGGAGCGTTTCGTACTTCTCCCGTAGAGAGTTTCTACGTTATTTCTACCAGCTGCCTCTTGATTTAAGGCATAAAAAATTGTCTGTCTGTTATTACTTCCGCACAAAATTGTTTTCTGGTCATTCCATTTCTAATATAACGCTACCAGATAGTCCTCGCAGGTTATATAATGCCCGAACCTTAAAATTCTACCATTTAGTGAGAAAATAAAGGTAATTTTGAATGATTCGGGCATTTCAAATGTTATCATTATAACTGCAGATTTATTAGGTTTCCCCTCTGGAACACCCCAGAATTTTCTTGCATGTATCCTTTCACAGGATTTGATAAATTGTTAAATGATCCAGCTATTTTTAAACACTTTTTTTGCATTATCACTATCAATATTATTCCTTTGTATTCTTACTTTTTAGCGTAGCGGGTTCGGATTGAATGGACTTTTCTTGCAGACAGCACAAACAAATTAATTTACAGCTATTTACAGGATGACTTAATAAAGTAAAACTTCAGATAAACACAATCCAGCAGTCAACAGTCACTTACAACGTAAATGCAAGCCTTACGCACAATAAAAACAGACTGCAAAACAGATATCGTATAGCACAACAACAGTAAATCGCAGCGGGCTCAATAATACAACGTTAAAAGCAAACTTAAACACAGTTCAATAATCCGCTAGTCCAGCGAGACACTTCTCTTCCGAGATAAAACTCTCAGAAGAGAAGAAATCAGAACTTACTCACTTCGGCTACTCGTCTCTCATAGAGCCGAGGAAGCGCGTGCCCCGAAACAGGCGAAACTTCTCAAAATACCGAGCGCGATCCAGCGGCTACTAGACTATTCCTTTCGCCAAACCAGCCAAGCTGGTGCGAAGCTCCTTGCCAAACTTCGTCTTTTTTTGACGTGTTTTCGTGGCACTCGCCCGCTTGTAACATTGCTCCCTCCTCAAGGACTGCACGTCCCGGGCAGTACAAACCCCGAGCAGAAGACACTCAATGGTTACAATAACGTAGACATTAAGTTGCAGACATGAACATTGAAAAACAATTAACATAAAGAACACTATTTACAAATATACAGATCATATTTACGTACATAAATGACGAAACCATGGTTTCAACTATGTATTGGACGAGTTACCATAATAAGGGGCTAGCCGGTCATAATGTACTACTCTTGGTCTTGAGTTCGTTGACTTCCTTATTCAAACTACATCCTCATTCAGTCTCTTCGTGACTGTATAAAGGCCTTCCCAGGAAGACTGCAGCTTCGGAGAGAGTCCCTTTCATCGAATCGGGTTCCAGAACCATACCTTGTCACCTTCCTTGAATTCATGTCCGGTGGCTTTAGTGTCGTACCTGGTCCTCATCTTCTCCGTCGCTATGTTGATTCGATTTCGGGCAAACTTGTGTACGTCTTCTAAACGGGCATGGAGGTCTTGAACATAATCTACAGGCGAAGAAAGCGTACCCGGTGGACACCCGAACAGAAGATCATATGGCAGTGGTTCTTTTCTATTTCCATTGTCCGTTCGAGGAAGAGGTCCCAAGATGTCAAAGGCAATTCTTTCAAATAGTGCACCTACATTATATCGCTGTAACTTACCACGACTATGTGTTTTTGGTCCTTTACGGGCGTTAAAAACATCACATGTTCTGCACCATTCTTGAGCATCATCTTTCAAGTTGTTTCAACAGAAACGTTCCCGGACTTTATGAATTGTCTTCATGACTCAGAAGTGGCCACTTGCAGGACTGCAGTGAAACTCCTTCAGAACTTGATTTATCCTGGATCGGGGAAGTACAAGTTGCCAATTAAATGACTTCCCATCTTCGGACTCCCATTTTCTATACAAGATACCATTTCTAATTTCGAGTGAATTCCAGATAGCCCAATAACGCGTAGTTCCAGTACTGAGGCTTGAAATGTCCTGCCAATCAGGTCTTGAATTATTTGATTGCATAAATTCTATAATCGGTTTAATGTCAGGATCATTCATTTGTTCCTTGCGAACCTCTTCATCACTCCAGGAATCAGATTGAGGTGGGGCGGCTCCTGCGATTTGGCGAACAGTTAATGTATCAATCCTATATTTCTTTTCCACAGAGGAGCAGTTGCGACAACCCTCAGAGCAGGGCTTTCTTGACAAGGCATCTCCATTTCCTCCTCCAGAACCCAAATGGAAAAGAGTCACGACTTCTGATGTGTAGTGCCGGGAGATATTTTTAAAGTCAATTATGAAGTCATATTTCTTCAGAAAGTCCATTCAAAGTTTAAAATAATCAGCAATTTCCGTTACATAGACGACATGGTCATAAGTAGCATTCCCAAATCTAATCACAATGCTCATTTTTCCAATAACTGGGATTCTGTCACCAGTGACCGTTTGGTGGGTGACGCAGAACGGTGCCAGAGAATTTTCCTTCCGGATTGTTCTGCAACATCTCTACGCATGATGGTCACGTTGGCTCCTGTGTCAACGATCATTCGGCAGGGAATTCCGTTGACGAAGGCTTCAACAAATACACCATTTTCGCCGCCGCCTCTGGAAGATATCTGTAAAACTCTAAAACTGTTTCCCTGGTTGATTCTAGAAGTCTTTAACCCGCTTATCTAAGCGGACAGGACAATTCTTCCGAACATGGCTCTCGTCAACGCATTTCAAACATTTCACAGTTCTCTGACCATGTTTGTTGGGCCTTTCATCTCCTTTCCGGCTAAACTGACAGATTGTCTTTATCATTTCAAATAGATTTTGCAGCGAAGGATCCGATGCATCTTAGACCGTAGCGCCTCTTACTGAATGGCGATCCCTCCGTGCAGCTTGTCGAGCGGCTTCAAATTCATTGAATAAACCAAGGCCGCTTTCAAATCCTTCAATTCAGCCATTCGCAGGAACTTTTGTATCTCCGGATCCCTCACATCGTCAATGAAATACTGTAGGGCCAGTGTTTCCCGTACCTCGGCAGGACAGTCGGAGATGGCAAGATGGGAGAGTCTCTCTACATCTGCTGCAAGATCTTGCAGACTTTCATTCGATCGTTGTTGCCGAGTCTTTAACTGAAGACGAATATAGTCCTTCAGGTATTTTTCCCCGAAGCGCAACTCCAGAGCATTTGAAAGAACATCAAATTATAGATATTGATCCTCGGGAATAGTTCTCAAAATATTAGCAGCTTCAGCCCGTAGTGATGCAACCAGTTGACGAGACTTCGTGACTGGATCCTAACCATTGCCTTCTGAGACGATGGAGAATTGAGTCTTGTAGACTCGCCACGATGTTTTTCCGTCGTAAGTGGACACTTTAATGCTTGATTTAGGAATAACAGGCACAGGTTGAGCTATTTCAGACTCTCGAACATTCGGGGATTGGTTTTCAGATTTTACCTGTAGACCTTCCATTCTCTTAAATTTTTTCTTCAACTTCTTGTGCAAAAGTGTTCAATCTTTTGTCCACTTTTTCAAATTTCTCTTCCACTCTACGGAGTTTTTCAACATTCTGCTCACAGCTCTGCTGAATATTATGAATCTTTGTATCGTTCTCTTGAACCTTTTCCGCCAAAGCATCTACTTTGAAGCTGATTGCTTTAACAATAAAAGATTCTCAATCAGATGGACATGTCGATTGTGGTAAACGTTTTCCGTCTGATACACTGAGCTATCGTTTACATTGCTGTTCAGTACTTACCGCGGAGTTAATGGCAATTTTCTCTGCCCTTCAGAAAACGTCACCTTCTCCTAAACGTAACTTTATTATTTATACCGAAAATATGGTTGGTTGGTTGGTTAAATTGATTTTTATGGCCCAAGAGCCAAAAGTAGGCTATACTGCGCCAAACGATAATATGAGTGCGTTGGACACTTTGCACTACAGCGATCGAATACATCCCACCGCGATTAGCATTCTATTTACTTGGCGTGTCCTGCAAAATGAAAGTTTTCATATTCTTTTCAGTTGAATCCCGAGTTTGAATGTTGGCATTTCTGGGAATAAAGAGACCGATTCAGCGACAAAATCTGCAGACTCCTTTTTGTCCCACTAACTTCTGTATTGTGATATTAAGAGATATTTCATTAAACATATTTATTTTACTTGGCAATTATTATGGGATCTGAAGATCGAAAATAAACTCCATTCCACAATGTCTAAGATTGATTTATAGCCTGCCTACCCCATACGAGAGGTTGATGTCAAATTGACTTGCCTCCATATAGGACACAGCAGTTTTACTCAACGTCATCTTTTCTTGGTTGAAAGGATGCCAAAGTATCCCACTTGTCACATTGCGTTTAAAGTGACACACATTTTGATTGAATGCCCAGATTTTTATACTTATCGTTATTAACTTTTTTATTCTTCTTCCCTTAACTTGAAAGACATGGTGAATGAAAATACTACCCAAATATTTTTAAATTTTTAAGAGCTCTTGGTTTTATTAACTGTATTTAACATCTTTTTTATTGTTAAATGCGTCCTCTTTACATGATTGTTTTGCATTTACGTTGATCATTGTTTTACAGTTTAATATTTTTATCTACACATTTTTTGCTGTTTTAACTATTTGTCTTAGCTTCTAAAATCATGTTCTTTTAAATCATGATTTTACTGTATACTTGGTGCAGTATAGCCAAATGTGGCTCTTGCGCCAATAAACCAACCAAACAACACGCTTAGATACATTTAGGAAGAAATGGTATTTTAAAAGTTAAAACAACGTGCTTAGTTGGTATAAGGCTATCATAACGTCGGTCATTAATACGACGCATCGCGCATACTTTCTGATCTGCAAATTCTGTCACGAGATCCTCATCAGATAAGTAAATGAGATCTGGCTTTGAAATGTAAACACGTGAAAATTTTTAAAGTTTTGTGCAAAGCTGTTTCAATAGGAAAATCCCCTAATTTCGTAAGTTTTCTAATATGAAGACCTTGTTTTTCAGAAATCTGCAACAGAAAGTCACCAGAACATAGTTTTTTTAATATTTTGTACTTCACCAATTGTCGATTGGATGAATTTGTAAAGGACAAGAGAAACTCCGTGAAATATGTTTTGTGTACTAATAATCATCAAACGAGAATTGATGAGCTACAACGACGTTATATTCAAGACCTATATGATATGGATCAAGGTTCGGGCTCGACGACACCGCCATTTGCATGGCGCAGCTTAGCCAATTTTGGTTCTTGCGCCAAAAAACCTTACAAAACCAAACCAATTGACGACACCGCCGACCACGGAGCCCAATAAGGGATTATAGCCACCAGCTCTGTGGCCATCCCTCGCTTCGGCACTTACCAGGGTGTTAATCGAAACCTATACGCTGGGAGTCACCCCCTCGGACAGTGACGACACTTAACGCCAAGCCCAAGGAGTGACCCCTTCGCCTGATCCCCTGCCCAGTGATGTGTCTAGCATACCAGTCGATTGATACACCGGAGACTAAAATATAACACACTTTTAATGGATCGACACGCAAGGTCAACATGTGGGGTTTCTGGCTGTCCATGAGAAGCAAGATGCAAATAGAGCGGCGACAGCTTCTCATGGAGAGCTCGCTCGCTTGCCGTCGTGGGAAAGAAACATAGCAGAAAGCAGAAGGCGTAGGGGAGAATAAATATGAATGGAGTAAAGATCCCTAGGAGCCTGGGGATTGGGACACCCGTACTCACCTAAAGAAAATGAGCCCCTGGGGAATTTCTTTGAAGGAAACATCTTTTTTTTATATTTGCTTTTCTCATATGCACAAATTGTGTTTTTTCCCTTTTATACCCAAATTCTCTATAAAACACATTTTTTTTGCCAAACAAATGCCATTTTTATCTTACACGTCTGTCGATAATACATCAATCATTCAAACAGTTCGCTAGGTGCAAGACCAATCCGCGACGTCAATATCCTTTAATTGTTTTGAGCAGAGTAGATTTTTTAAATACGCTTTTCTAAATTTACCCACAAAATGATAAAAAAATATTTAAAAAATAGTGGAATCAAAACAAAAACAGAAAGGCGTAAAGTGCGGATAGAAATACTCTAAGCAAATTGGAATGTTAATTGCTCTCTTTCCATGCTTTATTTTTTAGAATCTTGGCTGTACTTTTATATCCTATTGGTATTGCTTTCACTACCTCACGTTTTAACGTTCTTAGTTTGGATTAATTGTTTTCTGTTTTTAAATGTAGTTGTATAAGTGTGTTTTTAAAAGCTTTTATATCTATAATTTTCAAATTTTTAGTCTTTAATTTATATTTCAATATTATTAGTATTATAGAATTTCTTGAAGGCAGCACTCGCGTGGGAAGCAAATTTAACTAAAAATAATCGATTAATTGTTTTGAAAATATTAAAAACTGCTATTCTAAAACTGTGCATTTTTGTAGAGCATCCAAAATTTCTTCTTGACAAACATGAAGCAAGTTAAATAAAAGACTGCCAAAAGAAACGTACATACATACATATAATCTATAAAGTGGATGATGACGCAGCATTGCTTTAAAAACCGGGGAGAACGGAGAAAAGGAAAATACCTCTTTTGGCAGGCCATATCTCTAACAAGTATTTGAAAATTTCAATAGGCTTGCGCAGTTCTGCCACAGGAGCCCCAGTTTCAGTGTGACACATGACGACGGGGCCAAAACAAATAGCCAGACTCTGACTGCTCATTTTGTTGCGGTCGCTGTGGCTCGTCACTGATTTCAAGTGATCCATCAAGTAGAGTACAGTACACTGGAAGAAAAAGTACCATTAAAAATAAGAATGTTCCCTCACCTCAAAGATTGCCAATGAAAGAAATGTTAAGGAAACCACTGCATAGATAAGGTAAATTAGTATTTTCATAAAATTACTTTTGCATTTGAGGACCTAAAAGAAATTTAATGCACTATTTTTTATTTGAAGTTGCTAGCTTGTTTCTTTTCAGACCCCATGAATATATAAGATACGTCTAAATTGGTGGGATGAAAAGAAATAAAATAAAAAAAAAAGATAAAAATGGTGGAATTAAAAATCAAAAGTTATCAGGAGACAAAATATTAAAAACCCAATTTAAACATTAATATAAAAAGAAGTTAATACTTTCAGTATAAAAAACATGAATGTATAAATTAATCTAAACATGAATGGAAAATTATTTAAAGTTTTAGACAGACATTTTCTTCTTTTCGTGATATATACAAGGACATATTTTTTTAAAGAGCATATTACCTAACCATACAAAATGCTTTGTTCATTTCATGATATTTTATTCGAATCATTTGAATCTGTAGGTTTAAGTATCAGTGGTGATTTTGCATCAGAATAATTATTGCATAATATAACTTTTGCATTTCATCAGTTGTATATTCTTCCCTGTCCGATGTACATTAATTGATAGATTCTTTTCTAAAATTTGTTTAATAAGAGTTATATTTGGGGAAATTTTTAAGCGTTTTTTAGTTATTTGAAATATTTTGAGCTCAGCTAGAACAAACGTTTGTCCAAGATTTGGTTTTCAATTCTGAGAAAGGGATTGATTATTCAAGATATTTCTTTCTTAGGTTTAAATGAGCCTGTGAATATAATGGATTTATTTATTACCTTTAAGCAGTTTGTAACATCAGCCCGAAGAGATAACCCCCTCTGGAGTTTAAAATACAGATTAAGTTAAAATTAAGATGAAGTATTTGTTTTCGGTTCCAGAGTATTTAGAAAAATTTTAATTGATCGAGAGCAGTAACTATATATTTGTTTATAAAGATTTATAAATATGAGTGAAACTGCTAACATATTGATAAGTGATACTGAAAATGATTTTCTTCAGTATATAATCAGAGATATGCAAACTTCAAGATTTTAGCTTTAAAATATACAAATCTTGGATTTTTTAGGTGTCTTGAATTTTTTTTACTTCATGCTACTGTGGACTGGATTTCTAATTCGATAGTTCTTGCTTTGGAGCTCTCAATATGTTCTGTGCATTTAAAGCAGTGGCCAGACCTTGATAGGTCTTAACTATTACAAGGCATGCATCCTGCTGTTATAGTTCTAGAGTTGTCTTTTCTGATTATAATTCTTCAAATCCCTCGATCCGCTAAAATTTAAACATTTCCTTTTCAGATGAACTTAAAAAGCTCGGTATCACTGCATCGCAAGTATTGAAAATATTGTGATTTTTTTAAAATTCCAGGAGCGTTTGTTAATCTTAACGCAAATCTTCAGAAATCGACCATCTTCGTTTGAAACCTAGCAACCTAACCAAATACTGGTTACTAGGCTATCAGCCGGCAATTACATTGATTACTACAGGTCATTTAATAATAATTGGTGAAAATGTTTAAAATTTTAGTTATACGAAAAAAAATTTTGCACTTTTGTTATCAAAAAATCTAAGATGAAATAAAGAAAGGAATTTCAGTTTCATTAAAATTAGTTTGACTTGAAACTGAGGTTTTTGCCTGGAATTGCAGCTTGAATCACATTATTTCTTTTTAATTTTATTTTAAATTCCAAATATGCTTTTCATACAAAAATAATACAAATAAATTTGTGTTTTAATATCATATATATATGATAAGAATTTAACTCTGCCGTTTTATTTTCCTCCATATTTGATTGTGTGACTATTTTTATTCCTTCTACATACTAGATTCCCACTAAAGTTCCCATGTTTCCTTCTGAAACTTCAGAAGGGTGACAGCTACAGTCATATATGTTCCATATAGCAATATTATATCTATTATGCACTACATGATGAGTCTATTTATAATACCATGTACCAACAAAACATCGAATAAACATTCCTATCTGAAAAATTCAATTACAAAATTTTGCATCATCTTTATTTAGTACTCAAAAATACATTGAGTCAAAGGTACCAACACTCTCTTGTGATAAAGGAATGCGGCTCATTCATTTCAATCCCAATGTTGACAATTCTTTTATCATCAGGCAAACATCTCATTATTTGAAGAACCTTCTAAACATGATGAATGCCTTATTTTCCCAGACTGATTTCTTTGAATTTCGAACCAGACAGGAACGTATATTATCACAATGTAGTTTACAAGCAACCGAAGTTCATTAGTGGTGCGCATCAGGGAAATGTCATTGCTCAGACTTGCCTTTCAGAGGTTCAAGATCCAACTAAATAGGAAGCACATTATTTTGACAGTATCCAAGAAGCGCTGTTTAACCTTTTTTTATAAATCGTTTCAATTACTTTGATTTTATTTAACTCCATTTCTATAAAATCTCTCACTAATCTAAATTATCTTCGCTTATTTCCCATTGAAGGTCCTATCATTTGTCTAACCAAACAATCATAAAAATATCAGTATGTTAACTAGTTGAAGCGAAACAAACAAATGTACCACTGCAATGGACGCTGCAGTTTTTAAATGAATTTCTACATTGTGAATAACACTATTTTCCCCCAAATTACAACCAATCGTTTCCAGATTTTTATAATAATTTTCAATGTTTTCCAGCAACGTCATTTGCACGCGTCCATACATATATACCTATTAAGTTCATGACTCGCGCTAATGGGCCTTTATTTCTTATTTTTCGGTACATTTAGCTCTTCAATTTTTTTCTCGCAGGACATATTTTCGGCCATCAAAGAATTTAATAAATAGTTGTTATATTATAAGTCAGTCTATATTTTCTCTTACAGACAGTCGGTTAACAAAACAATGAAAATAACTGTGTAAAGGTAAAACATCGGGTTTTTTAAAAAAAAGGTTGAAAGTTTTAATCTCAAGTTGCTCGAACTCAAAATAATACAAGTTATTTTAATATTATATTTTCAAGCATAAAAAAAGACCCAATTAGAAATCAAAAATCGTAGACTGTATAATTTTAGGGTAAAGGAAAATTTTTGTATTTATTAATTTCATCAAACGCAATATTTTTTCGGTGTTTGGTACGCAAAAATGTAAATTTCTAACTGTATTAAAATTCGATCCTCCGAAAATCTATTCTCTTACTTCACTCTAATGTGCAAGAGGCAGTACACCGATTATTACTGGAAAATCTTTTCAATCAGTAATGCAGGATGTTCAAAGATGTTTTGCTAACATTTGAAGCAAAGTGTGACTTGATTTTTGCATAATTTACTACGATAACAGCAGTCCAATCCTTTCAAATGAGCTTCATGTGAACAAGAACCTTTATTCTTCTGCGTTTCGTTGGGTTACAGTTTTAATAATCGCACAAAAACTAATGTGCGATTTTTAAAACTTTTTTAATGTGCCTTTTCTTATTAAATCGCTCATACTCTATTATACTGCTTTACTGTTTTTTTTTTCGTATCTTGTACCGAAATGAGATAAAAAGGCTTCGAGGTTTGATACCACCTGACATTGTAAGAGATATCGTATGGAGAATAATACTTAATTTTTCCTAGACACAACTTTTATGAAGATAGCTTAGGCCGTGTTGAAGTTAATGTTTAGGATTTCAACGAGACCTAGTATATAAAAATAAGTTTATATTATTATTATTATTGAAACAAAAATCTTAAATTAAAAATAATTTTCAAGTATATGTTTGAGTTTTAACTGTTAAGCGATTTGAATAATTTCTGATTATGTTGTGTGGCTTTGAGAAACAATTAAAATACAGGGTGATTATACTTATAAAATATTTCGACGACTTATGATTTCCTAGCAAGCATACCTTGAGAGAACGAAATAAAATTTTGAAAAGATACATTTTATGGCATTACTGAAGAATGACGGGAAAAACAACAGTCCAGCTCTCACAGTTACAGACACAAAATTTCGAGATTTTTAAATTGTAACATTCGCTTTACTTCCCAGGAAATATATTCTTATAGTAAAAAACTTAAAATGGAGATGGAATGGTATTTTTAATAAGAAAAAGGCGAAGAAAATGGCTAAATAAACAAATACTAAAAGAGAGCGATGTAAAAGTAAAGAAATATTTTAGATTTAACAAATTTTCGATTTGTTTGCTCTCACGCACTATGATACTCTGCATATGGCAGATAGTAAATAATACATCGAGAGGGACAATCAGATGAATTTGAATTAGAAAAGAAAATGTAATTTGTGATGTCATTGTATAGGCAATTCGTGTTCCACGGTTTGATTTTGCTTTTTTTTATTTACCTACCCCACCATTTTGCAAGATGAAATGCCATTCCAACACTATTTTCATTTTCATTTTTTTTGCTGGAATATCGGGTTTTTGTACACGCGTTGCGTAGTTGTTTCAAAATTTTGTTATTATAACTATGAAAGCTGGGTTATTGTTTCTCACATCATTCCTGACACATAGCATAAAATACCTGCACTAAAAATTCTATTACGTTTTTTTCCAGTAATATGATCGGCTGGAAGTCATATCAGCATTTTTAAAAAATTACACAGCTTGATTACAAAAAATTAATATATTAATCAAGGCAGATTGCTATCAAAAGATATTCTTTAGTATTTGAAGATATCTAAAAGAGAATGAGAATACATAGGACAAGAAATATAGCTGAATCTTAAGATACAAATCAAACCAATGTCACGAGATTCTTACATCTGAAATTCCATGTACTGTGGAGCTTGAAATTGAAAATTGAGCGATTCTACTATTATCGATAATTTATTCAAATTCTCAACAAATTCGGTACACCTTTAAATTACCAGAAATTATTAAAGCCATGTTTGTAAAAATAAAAAAGTGTGAATATTTATATCATTTAATTCCTACACATTCGGATAAAAGCATATGAAAATGAACTGTACTCTGAAAATATGTAACATTTTTGTTAAGTGGGTTTAATAATTAAAGACAAATGGTAATATAAAAGCAGCACCGAAATAAATAATTTTTATAACTAATTGAATGATAAAATCAATTAATAAAGCAAATAAGGTTGTAAGGTCCGTATAATGAAACATAAAAATTTGCACGAGAAAGAGTTCACGATAGGTGAGATGATTTTAAACAAATGAATGATTTCATAAACTCATGACAGTAAGCAGAAAAAAAAACGTCCTCTCTCACATACCGTCTAATAAAAATGTTGCTCCTCATTGTCCCGAAAAAAACTGTGGATCTAGAGTAATGCAGAAAATATCTGAATATGGCGTTTGGGTACAATTTATCCGAAGTATTAACCTTTGGTGTGAATTTAACATTTTTATTGAACCTTTCATGTGATCATAGGCGAATGTTTTGGTCTTAAATCCTGACAAGTGACTAGTGGTATCTGAAAATCGAATTTGTGTGTTTTTATGAATTTTCCCCAACCAATTGAAACTAAAATTTGTCACAAATCTTCGAATGTAATCACAAAATAACATTGTAAATTTTACATATTTAAATTATCACGTTTTTGAGTTATCGATTTTACGTGATTTTTAAAGTACAGACCGACAGACGATCTTCTCTTTGTTCAATATGGCGCAAAATCTGATAAGTGTCTGCACTACAAATATTAACTCTGAGTACTGAATCTAGCTTTCTGTTTTGCAGTATCGCGTTAATAGACAAACAAATATAAGATCAAAAATGTATTTTTTCGAACTCAGGAAGGTTTAAACCGTGGATATTTGTCAAAATCTCGAGATTCGAGTGCAAAACGATTCGTGTTCAGTGTAAGTTTTTGATGATTACAATACTTTCTGGATAGCTAGTATACGAATAAGTAAATGACTCTAACTCAATTTTTTCCACGGTAAATGACTCTAACTCAAAATTTTTAATTATAAGTTAGCTAGATCTTTATTATTCAACTGTCTTGTTAATATCTGATTCTCATTATTCCTTTAAAAATAAGAGCAGATGAGAAAATGGACAGACTTAGTATTTTTGTCTATAACAAATGAGCTAGAAGCACAAGTTAACGTCATGGCCTCCTTTACATTAACATCCGTACCAAATAGAAACCTAACGAATTATCTAATGCAAAGCAATCTCAAATGAAAGGCAAATAATCTCATATTCAGACAAAATGAGTAGAATTATCTCAAAACGAAAGCCGGCCAACCCCGATACATACACCACCAAACGCAAATAGGGAAGACAGTTTCCAGCTAAAACTCCTAACTAAATGCAGTCCATCTGCCAATTGCTTCAAACTAAATGCTATACTCTCAGTCACCTCTAGGAACGTCGACCACCTTTCACCCCAAGTACTGGAGAATGACACTTTTAACTGATTCCTAGTAGAGCAACCACAAAGTTGGCTAACTACCAGCCGAACTGATGCCTCCGGTCTAAAGGGTCTTATGCACGGCCAACACAAGAGATCTTCGGCTGCGGCAAGCATATCTAATGAAGAGCTGTTTCGTTTGCCGTCGAGGGATGACATTGGAAAGAGGGGAAGGTAAGTTTCAAGGGAGACAACACATTCTTGTGTACCTCAGGATTCACCTAAAGTGAGTAAGCCCCTGAAGAGACATAAATATAATTAAAAAATTATAACAAATTATAATGCATTTATAAATAATTTTCACATTGAGAACAAGTATTAATTATACAATTCAATACATGATCTATTTGCCAGCAGGGTTGAAAAAGTAAACACGAAAGAAATATAATTTTGAAGAAATATAAAAGGATTTAATTTTTTCTCAAGATATCCCATAGTATAAGAATCTCTTATAAATTCCATACTTGTTGATTTTATATAATAATTAAAAAATCGAGCACTGTTTGAAAATATTTTCTTCATATATTATGCTGTAAAAACACTGGAGTTTTTTTAAATAAAGATTTCACTAATGCTAGTTTTTTTTATGCGTGAAAGATAATGCTCAGTGCCGTCAACGGAACAGGTTGGCAAATGAGTAAAAAGTGTATTATATTTATGTACATAATTTACCTATAATTACGATGTAAAATTATCGGCAAATATTTTAATTTAAAATACTAATTTATCCGTAAATTAATTTACCGAATTACAATCTCACTTAAAACCGAAAATTAAACTAAAAAAATATTTTATTTTGTTAACAGATTGGGGAGTTTATTATTAGTTTTTTTTTTATTTTAGGCCACAATGCTGATCAGGGGTGCCCACAGCATGTTTTGATGTCGCATGTTGCGACATCAGACAAAAATTTGGGGGGGATTTTGAAAAAAACTAGGGAAAATGCGGGGGGATTTTCTCATTATGCATATTCAGTTTTTAACTGAATCGAATCAATCTGCACACTTGTATGTGTGTTGTCTCGTAAATTTGTAAGCACTAAATTAAAATTCAATGGTTTGTTCAAAGTTGGATGACAAGACTGTTGTTGTTTCTGCGAGCAGCGCTTACACTACTTCTGTGGTCACTTCACGTGGTGTAGAGGTCATAATTCACCGTCACGCCGCTCCGCCCTGTGATGCTGCACTCCCGCTTGTCTTCGTCTAGCTAGTCGACGTGTTTCGATTTTGTGAAGTTTTGTGTGTCGCGAGTTATTTATTGTAAACTACATCATCTAGTTTTTTCAATCCAACATAAAGACAGGTGATTTACGTTAGAGTATGTAGTTTTTCTAAATATATTTGTGATGGACTACAACTCACTGATATTTTACTAAAAACTAAAAAGTAAAAATGCCTCGTCAACTTAAAAGAACTTTTAAGTATAAATGCTTAGAAGTTATAATACAGTTCATAGATGTGATAAGTGGGTAGAACATTGCAAAAAGAAACATTTGTACAAATTGAGAAATAATCTAGATATTAAATACAAGATTGTAGAAACCAAAGATGGAGATGGACCATGGGTGCCGTACCGTGAAAAGTCTACAGGAACGGAACCAAGGTAAGTTATGATGTGCCAAATGCTATTAACCTGTTGAGGAGTGCGCACGAGATTGTGTGATTGTGCTTACATATTTTAAAACAGTTTTTGATACCTTAGTTATCTTAGTTTTAAGTCTCGAAATCAATTAAACCTCTTAATTTTAAATAATATTCAACTCGTCATTAAGCGTGACGCGAATTGCACATGAGTTTCGTTATCTCTAGAAGCATTTCGAAAATACTCTAAAACCGCTTGCGCTGTTGGTTCGAATTCTCTTAATACAATTGATGTAACTTCTTCATAATTATTTAAATCTTTCTCCACAATATGAGTTAGGATATTAGGTGCTCTGTCTCCTAACAAAACAAAATCTCTGCTTTAAACTTCTCAGGTATCTTCTTTGTACCAAATGCTCTCTCTAACGAAGTAAAAAAGAAACCCCATTCCTGAGCTCTGCTCGGTGGTTTAACACACAATATTCTCACAGACTTTAATAGGTTATCGAGTGACTCTTCAGGTTCGGTTTTACACCCTTGATCAACGGAAGTCAATGTACTAATTTCATTAGCTCTTAATTGCAACTCTATTTTTGTTCTCTCTTACCTAAGACGCTCTAGTTCTATTTCACTATATCCTGATCGGATTTCTGGGTTTTATTCCCTATTACTCTATCTACAGCATCTTTAACAATTTCGTTGTCATTTTTGAACACATCACTTTCCTCAATTAAACTCTTTATTTCACTCTTTTTTATGCCTTCGGCAACAACCAAACCTATCTCCTCGGCAACAAGTTTAAATTCATATTTTTTTAATTTTGCTAAACCCGTCATTTAGATAATTCAAGAGAAATAATATCACAATTTTATTCTAAACTCAAAACAAAACACACAAAATTAACTCAATTAAAACTCAAAACAAAATTAACTTCGACTCGGGAAATCGTCAGGAAGTGGCTTATTCACAGCCAAGAAAGTGATTTTGCTTTTTGTTTGCCTTGTCTGCTATTCGCTCTTCCTACCGAGATCGATTTGGGGAACCACAGGATATAGAGGATGGACAAATCATTTGGGAGATATTGTCTTACATAAAAAATCTAAAAATCCCATGTCAGCCGAAATCACTAGAATCCAATGGATATTTCAAAAACGGATTGACTCAAGTCTGGCTGAGCAAACAGACAAAATAGTTCAACACAACCGTGAGGTAGTGTAAGTAGTCATAGATTTCTGTCGATTTTTAAGCGAACAAATGCTTGGATTTCGAAATAAGAATTCTGTAAAAGGTAAACTTTGAGGACTGCTCAGAGTTCTAAGCAAGTATAGTCCTGATGCAAGGGTTTACCTTGAAAAGATTGACAAAGCTAGAACCAATAAGGTCAAACTAGGATCTAATTTTTTGAGTTATCGCAATATTTATGATCTTGTAAATATAATGAGTGAAATAGTGGTTTCAAAAATAACGTACAACATCAGCACGACTAAAGTGTATTCAATAATACTAGATTCAACTCAAGACGTCAGCAAAAAAGAATGCTCGGCTCTTTTGATTCGCCATGTAGAAGAAGAACAATTTTATTCACAAGGCTCTTCTAAGACAAATGTAAAAACTGTGGAACGGCTAGTTAAAGTTTTTACTTCCGAATACACAACTGGCGAAAGTTTTGCTGAAGATATATTCAACTGTTTGAGCTCACTAGGTCTTGATCCCAATAATATCGTGGGTCAAAGTATGGATGGAGCAGGCAATATGAGAGGTAAATACATTGGCCTAAAAACGATTATACAAAAAGATTATACTAAAGTTTTTTACGTGTCGTGTTGCTCTCACCGATTCGCTTTGGTTGTAGAAAAATCGTTAGAGATGTGTCCACAAATGAGACATTTATTCCAGTTCTTGGAAGAGTTCTACGTTTTCATGTCAGGGCACAGAAGACATCATGTTTTTATAAAAAAAA
>JAOUZG010003378.1:2063612-2079322 GCA_026289955.1 Argiope argentata
CATACAAAGTCCATTCAATCCGATCCCGCTACGCTAAAAACGTAATACTATTGTTGCTGTTTTGGTAGCCAAATGTTTAACAGTAAAGCTATCTTCCTCCCCTAAGGGCATAATTAACAATGACGAAGGCACGCAGAATAATTTTCCGGTTGTGACTACAAGTCTTTTTATAGATTTCATTAATTTGTAAAGGGAAGTTTTAAAAATCGCCTTCGGGTGGTCAAAATTTAAGTTATTTTTTATTGCTGAAATGTTTTTTTCTCATGGTCCACATTAAGTGTATACCAACAAAATCCGATGAGTAGATCGGTTTCCAGAGGGTCTGAAAAGGGCCATTTTAATTATAACCCTTCTGTATCTAATGTAACAAACTACACTGGACATTTGTAATTTAAATTTTAAAAGTGAGTTCCTTTTTTTGAAAAATTAACTTATTAAAATTAATTATTACCACCCTGTAGATGCATCACATTTTAGACCCATTTGGTAATCAGTATATCATTATTTTTACCATATCACTAATATTTAACACATCACTGATTGATTTTAATTAACTGAAATTTATTTCATTCATTAATATTATTTTAAATTTTATTTTGGGTTTGTTAAATCTTATTACTATAACCCATATTTTGTTAAATTTTATTATTATAGCCTGCATTCCGTAATAATTTTCTGTGATTTCCGTTTTAATTTATATGTTGATTATTGTTTGGGATTAAACTGATTGATTACATTCTCTTTTTAACAAGGATTTACACTTGAGATAGTTTCAATTTGATTTGGTTGCTATAAACATGTTACTATTATAACTTCATTATCATTTACTTCAAAGATTGGAGTCAGATTTGAAATTAGCACTCAAACATTACCCTTAAAAATCTCTGGAATCTCACTCATAATCAAGTCTATGTTGACTTAGATAATATTTTATTTCAAATCTTCTCAGAAATCAGAAAACTTAACCATAAATATTTATCGGATTGTTAAATGTATTGTATTAAAATAATTAGCTATTTGATTTGAAAGGCAGACAAAGAGTTACAATAAATGAGTTTCGAATCGTGGTTATTAGAATACCATATATTTTTCCTAATTCATTTTCCCCCTAATGTTTGATCCTCACACTCGTTAGGAAATATAAAAGGGTGGGATATATAATGGATGGTGAAATCAAAACTCGAAAGAGCAGTCCCTTTTTCCAGCCTGAATAACTTAAAAAGAAAACACAGTAAAAACTTTTTGAGTAAAAGAGGTATATATTTAACACTTTTTTTTTATCTTGCAAAAATATAGAGTTTCTCTAAGTATCTTTTTCCCCACATTTTAATTGTTTGGGCATTTAATCGGAGAAGGAAAAAAAAAATGGTAGTTAATACTATTATATCCGATGTTTTTATTTCAATAGAGGATGAATAGGAAAGATATTTCAAAATATCAAATGAAATTCAACTATATAGAGTATTCTATAATTTCTAGATCAAATATTATTTAAGATATAGCAATATTCTCCAGTGAATATGCGGCCGCACGTGTACTAAAGTGTCGCAAATCAATTAATATTTTTATTATAAGTTGTAAAGGAGTTAACATGTCTGAGGCATTAAATAATACAGAATTATAGACATACTACCTTTGAGATTCTAAGAAAGAAAGGTTCGGCGAATCGTTTCAAAAGTGATAAATAAAAGCTTTTAAAAGCTCATCTTTGCTTATTGTATAATTTTTACAACGCAAATTGTTTTTCTGTCCCAAAATCTGAAGTTATGACATTGTAAAAAAACTATTCGCAATATGAGCTTTTTAAATTTTTTTTAATTTTTATTTTTCCATATTATTTCTCATCTAATTTTTAAAATGAAAAAGACTCGATTAATTTGAAATCTAATTATAATGAATATTTCATCCATTATTAGAATCCATTTTTTTCAAAATTAATAAAGGATTAATGTGTAAGTGATAATAAGTATTAAATATTTATTAACTTATTTTTTCCTAAGCACATTAAAAAATGATAATAAATTGAAAATGTTATTTTTTCTAAATAACTTACAAAAAATACATAGTTGATAAAGGCATTTAATCCCTTCTCACTGAATAATAGCTGAATCAAAAGTGCAAAATAGCTTGTTCTTGTAACACTTTCTAAACGATATTTAAAATAATTATTCACCATAATAAGTAAAATTCTAATAATACGCGTATGACGACAGCCATCCTTTTGTAAATAATCTTCACTGATGAAAGGCTTATCCTTCTACTTACTCTGTTCACTTTCGGTAGACAGTCTAAGATACTGAACATCAGTTTAGCATTGCCTTCGGGATCATCAGGCAGACAAACACTAAAACCATCGACAAGCATATCGAAGAGACCTTTTGTAAACAATGGTTCTGGCAGTTCTCGCAGGTAATCCTTCAATACACCTGAAAGGAAGAAAAAAAATTGATTCCAATTGATTTCTTTTCCAACATTAACACTGCAATAGATGCGTTATTGGAGACAGTGTTGGGAAAAAGCTGATTTTGCTTCTTCAATTGAAACATGACTACTGCCATTTTAATCTATACTACTGCCATTTTTATCTATGACAGCAAGTCTGTCACGTTTCTGTCAGTGCAAAAATTAGCAACAAAGATAAATTAAAAACGGTCGTTGGGATCAGCTAAAAGAGACAAAAAACTGTTATAATAATCCGATCATTTCTTTTTGAGAGGGATCGCGTGTATGTGTTTCCGTTTCCAAAGGTCATCATTGATATCGCAGCTGCTATTGGTAGCATCGACATGTTTAAGAAAGCTTAACGAAATTTCGTAACCAATGTGACTATATCGTGAGATAGCATCTAAGATGCTTCCATTCAAAGTTTGAAGGCATCAGCTTCCCGAATTTCTAATAAATACATCAATTATGTATTGAACAATAAAGTTTTGACGAAAATGCCTTTGTTTTTTTCAATATGTAAACTAAATTAAATATTTCCTCAAATGCTTTTATTTATTTTATGTGTTCAACAGAAAAGGTCTTGGAGTCGAGGTAAAAGTAAGCTGGTAATGTTTCTTTTCATGCCGGTAATATTTCTTTAAATATTGATTGGAAGCTGCCAATGGTTATCTTTTAAGCAGGAAATAATATGAAACAACACTCTTTACCAATTTTTACTTCTTTGCTTCTTTTTTGACGTTTGTGTTCATTATAAAACGACACGTCAAGGAAGGAAGTGTGATTAGATAAACAAAACGACAGAAATTTTGTTCGAACTTCATCAGTTACTGCGGATGATAAACTTAAAATGTAGTGAATAAAACTGATGTTAGTTAATAAAAATTCTGTCCTATCCAGAATGTCAAGATATATTTATCAATGAGTCAACAATTATTACAATTCGTAGGGGGGCATCACAATTCATGGGAAAAACCTCTAAGGATAGAAGAGTACAATAAATAAAGATAAATAGTAACAATAATTAAAAAAATGTTTCTCCATAGTTGTTTTAATAATTATAGCACCTCTACCAACAATGACAACATTGATGGAGTAATTGGTGAAAATTTCAAACACAGCTTTTATTCTCTAATACGTTGGCTTGCCGAATATTCGAGTCATTCAAAAAATGTACACCAAGCACACCAGGTTGGGAGAGGAAGTTTTTAATATTTATAAAATATGCTACGAAAAAACGTATGTTTAACTATACTATAAAATAATTTTTTTTCTTGTTCTTATATAAAAATGTAACATAAAAAGTAAGTCTATACATTTTGAATTAAGAATTGGAACAACTAATAATAAAATCTAAATTTGTAACTTGAATTATGAGAGCTGATCACTTACAAAATTTTGAAAGTAGAACAAATTACTTTTAGGAGTGTTTTGCATTGGTTGTTTAAGTTGATAGATAATATTGTACGACGTACAACGAAAATGTAGATTAGTAATGATAAATACAAAGGAAGAAGACAGGAGATAAAACAATTAGCAGAATTTGTCCAAGTTGAGGCTTCTCTGAGATCACCAGAAAGCATTTAACTTTTCTAAGTACACAAATATTGTATAATAAGAGAATTAGTAGGAGGAGAAAATGAAAAATTTATCTCATTGGGTTTTGCGGTGGTTAGGTTGCTTTTAACGCAGAACAAATTTAGCACACAGCCAACTATGTGATGCTCACTTTTTTCATCCCTCTGACCCGAGGTCTGCCTTTGCCTATCTTGATTTATTTTCATACGCCACATGTTACCTATTACTTGGTACTGATGCCGCTCTCACTTTTCTCCAATGGAAACTGATTTGCTCCAATAACAATTCGTTTTCTTTCGTTATAAGTCATTAAGAAAGAAAAAAAAAACGTTAATAATTTTCTAAATTACAATTGAAATATTTAAAATAAGAAACAGTTTGTGCTACTTAGAGATAAAGATGTTTGTCCAGATAGTATTTCATTCATATTCTCTAGTGAAATAAATGATGAGCTATCTCTGTTTTCATGTCTATTTCATATGTTTGAACTATTTCAGCCTCTATATTTCTATAAAAAATATTTGAATCAGTGTATTTTACCACTTCTTTGTCTAATTCAATCAATATAATTAATAGAGAAAGAATATTTTGCTCTAAAACGTGCAATGCGCCAAATTTTTCCGAAGCACAAATAATTTTTACATAGTTATCATCAACAATATATCGTATTATCCTTTTTAAAGTTTTTAATCTAACGCAACTAGCTAAGTTATTCTTTAAAGCGACACCTCAAGAAGCAGGTGTTTCATCCTGATTCCAGTCCCTTCATATTCTATGCGTAGTAAAGGAGTCTACAGTTAGGATTCCTCCTTAGATTTTGCTTAGTTTTGATCGAGCAGTTCCTTCGATGAGTTTCACCGGTTATTTGCAAGTGGAAAAACTTTTCGTTATTCAAAATAAGCAATAACAACAACAAAATGAAAATTTAAATAAACCATAAGAGGAAGAATTAATTAGTGATGATTAATAAATTCAAATATCGTTTTATCATAGTTAAGTTCGAAATATTTTTTAATAAATAGATACAAATGGCATTTTCAAAAAAATTTACAAGAAATATTAAAGAAGCTAGAAAAATGCGATATGAGAGCTTTAGTAATCCAACTAGGATACAATTTGAAGACATTATCTATAGTTTAAGAATCTTTGTTCTAAGATAAAAGAGCTGGAAAGAACCTTTCTTAAAGAATATAACAATAATAGAATATAGCTATATTTTATACGCCTATAAATAGATGTAATAAAATTTCTTCTTGGCAGTGCCTATTATTATAACAAATCTCGGTTTTCTTTTCAGTATTAAAAAGAATAAAATGTTTTCTGACATATACTACATTGCCAGGATATGTTATTTCCACTAATAAAGATTTCAGCGAATGTGAACATTAAGACAAAAAGTTTCATTAAATTTTTGCTAGAAACAAAGCAAAAAGAATAAATCTTGTTTTTTACACAAATTTCTGAAATATTAATAAATAAAATTCATTAAAATAGTTGTAAAAAATTCGCATAAGTAGGAATTTCCATTGACAATAAAATATTTTAGTATTTTAATTAATTAATTAATTATATGATTGATTTTGACATAATTTTAATTCCACTAGAGATTTGTCTCACGGTTATAAATTTGAGAAAAAAATTGATAATAAATTTCCATAATAACAAATAAATTGTGTAATAATAATAATTCCTAATAATAAATTGTGAAATACATTTAATGACTAAAGAGTGGAAAGCAATAAAAATTAAAGTCTTTTATAAATATGATTTTATTAACTTATTATCAAGTAGAATTAGTTTTTTTTGTAGATGGTAAGAGGAAGAAAATTAAATTGTAAAAGCTCTAGACACTGAAAGCAGTGCTACAGGTAACTTAAATTTCAATGAATAACCATAAAGGGGGGGGGGGAGACGGGAACGAAGTTTGCAGAAATTGAACTTTAACTCGATTCAAACTATTCTTATGAGAAGGAAAATGCTTATAATTTATGTGAATTTAATATCATATTCTAAAAGGCCTATTAAACAGTATCTTTTTTTTCAAATTGCTTTATCCAAGTTTAGTTAGTTACTAAATTAATGTTCATAATTTCCCCGTTACGCTCCCAATGATCCTAGAAAATTCATAGTAACTGAAAACACAAATTTTTGCTTCTTATTCACAGTAAAAAATAATTTGGAGAGAATAGATTTGACATAAGAATCTATTACTTATTGGCTAAGAATTTACTTTGTCGCCTGGTGTTAAATATCCAAAACATTATTTTTTATTGGCTTTCAACAGAAATATATTTTATTTCATGGAATATTGCATAGAAACTGTCAACTATTTAATTTTTCAATTTATTACTTTAAATTAATAATTTTTAATAATTCTATCCCAATTTTGTTGAAAAAGTCAGAGAATTAACTTTTATGAAAAATTACAGGTATGAATGTTTATAAAAGCGAGAAGAAAATACATAATATTTAAAAACTTACTTCAAAATGAATAAAGAATAGTTCAATTTAAAAGAAGAAAATAAAATTCCCATCTCAAGTAGAATGTTCAATTTCCAATTGAAACCAATTTTTCTCAAACATTCTCACTGTCGGGAAAAAAATTACTCAATGATAGGATCTGGTATTATAACTTTTATCTATCTCTCGGAAATCACAAACTGTCTTTCAACAACAAAAAATTTCGATTTAGATTGGTCCTCTTCAAACTGATCACATTTGGCTGAACATTTTCAACTCCATCAATCCCTAACCAAACCAATAATCCTAAATTTCGGTAAATTAAACACAATCGGTATTTGTTGAAAAATCTATTATGGAAGATTCGAAGCATCACTTTCTCTTTTCCCACAAGCGCCGTTTCTAATTGAAAAGAGTCAAAATCCCAATTTCCTGATTCAACTTGACGTTGTCCTATATGATCTCAAATTTCTGGTGTGTGTTTTAATACTTGACGCCAATCAGCATCAAATCATTATTAATAACCCATTTTCGCATGTAAGAAGTTTTATGCATGAAGATCATATGATAAACTCTTTTAAAATATAAATAGTTAATTTAGCACAAAATATAAACATTATAAGTGGAACACTATCTTGTTCTTAAACTTTAGTATAACTATATATCATAAAGAAAATGTTCCGACATTCATTAAAATATAGGTTCATATAAGATTTAAAGATTATTTCTATCTCTCCCAGTATAAAAATAATGTTTCTTAAGAAAAATCTAAAAGTGAAAATTAAATCTTACTCTTAATCGTTATATCCTACAAATCTTATCAACTTATCTTGCAAATAACAAATGTCGGGATGGAATAATAACTCTTATAAAAGTTTCAGTTTCCTTTTTTTTTCTTTTTGAACATAGCTGCAGCTCAGGTAAAAAACATGAAAAAAAGTTTCAATGAAAAAAAGCTGGAAAGTGTTTTTGTCTTTCTTAAAACTGTTTCCCAACTCGCTAAGACATCACCTGGGAGAACTGTAATCACTATTCCCAGTTATCATTACTGACCCTACTTAATTTAAAATACGTAATGAGATTAAAATTGCAATTTTTTTACAGTATTTCTGTCAGTGTTTCATGCTTTTATACTTTGGTTTTGAAGACAACAAGAACTATTTTTTTCTTTTATAGTATCTCAATAAATGAGTGCTATTTGTTTGAAATTTTATTTGTCAGCAAAATCACTAATATCTCAAAAACATGCCTTTTAACCGATGACCCTGCTATAAAACTGGAAGATGCATATTGATCAAGAATCAACTGATCGATATGAAAAATAGAAAGCTAATATTAAATCAATATTACTTACTTGTAATGACATTTATATCCGGTACATGGTCTGGAGATAAATCGACATTGTGTGAATTTCTTTCGAAAGCATCTCTGAGAGTTTTCTTTCTGACAGCAGATCCACATAGTCGATATATTCCAACAATATCCAAACCTCTTTTTTCAACCTCTTCTGCACATCGCTTCACAATTAAGGGAATGGAGAATCCTGAGTTCTCCCGAATTACTAGCGATTCCAAATCGATTCCGAAGATACCATTTGGATTCTGCGAAGGTAGCCTTTGAAATGTTTGTCTAGGATCTCTATATCTCAGTTTCAAGTACAAAGTTCCTCGAGGTTCCATTTTCAATGCCAAGCTGTGAGAAGGTGATTCTCTTAGTATGGTCAGCAGGTGTACAGAGCCCTTGTAACAGAGTTTGTGCCGCAGTTGAGGGTCCCAGCTATAAAGGAGGAAGGCTACTTCAGTGTTATCTACCAGCTCTAGCTCAAAGACCTCATCCCAGTCAAAACTGTGCTCGCCTGTTCTAACCACGGTTCTCGCCTTGTGGACTCGATCACATTCAATGACGCAGTATAAGTCACGAAAGTGATCGCTGTGACTTGTTGATCTCAAGCCACGACCCGCAAGCAAGTGGACCCATAAAAGACCGCTGAATCCATCACCGCCAAGAACAGTTTCTGAATCCTTTTCTGGTCTATACTTGAGAAATTCTCGAGGATTCAGGGTCAAAAGGTGCAAACGCTCCTCTGAAGGTTTGACAGGAGTGGGATTTGGAATTTGCCTGAGGTATTCAAGGACATAAGGGTGGCCAAAGAGTGTTTGAGGATTTGGTTGATGAGATATTGTGTGACGGCCAAGTTCCGATGCCAAATCCGTTGCCGATCTCAGCAACGGCCGTTTTGCGTAAAGAGTTGATACAGATGTGGTTAGACCGACTCCACGTTGTTCTTCCTGTAAACAAAAACAATGCTCGTGGATAAAAATTAAAAAAAAAAGTTTTATGTGAAGGATAATCTATATACAACTTTTCTTAACCTAGTATTGACATAAACATTTTAACAGCAAAAGAACACGAAAATGAACTAACACAAGCACTATATTGATAAATAATTCAGAGAAAGACTTATGTCATAACGTTGATCGCATTTCATTATGAGTCTTCATAAAACTCGCAAAATGCTGTCAGATTCTTGTAAGAGAGAAAACTGCTAGAGAAGAACATTAGAAGCTTTGGCATAAGACGATTTCATTATCCAGAAAACAATTTGATACCAGGAATGCCAGATGCAACATGCAATTATATTCTTCAGGAATTAGGCTTGACCTAGTATTGTCCTGATACTGCCGTCGATTACGTCAACCTCAATCGAAAGACTTATTTAGGGAAGAAAGAAGCAACTGTAGCAGAAGGAAAGAGAATGGGTTGAAAAATTGAATTCGGGATCCAATTTAGCATAATTGTAGTGCGCCTATAGGATGAGGAATCCTAAAAATATTGAAATAGACTACCAATTCTGAGAAAAATAGTCTTCAACTTTTAGTAGGCTTATATAATAGTAAGTTGTTGCAGTCCCTGAGCGGCTGATCAGCACATTTTTCGAAGTGCTGGCTACGGTTCCTTGAGGTCAGGGTTTCCATCCTTGTAGCGTTTCTTTCCTTTTTTCAAAATTATTTACATGAAATTAACAATTTATAACTAGACATTAATGATTTTTAATGCGGATATAAAATAATCATTATGTTACTAATTTTTTATACAAAGATAAATATTTATTCTCTAAATACTTAAATTACAATTTAAATTTTTAGCAAAGAAAAAAATTAATATGAGTGTTTTTTTATTATTTTTCCAAAATTATTTAATTTAAGTTAACAATTTACAAATACTTACAATTCATATGTTACTGTTTATAAGGGACAAGTATTTGGATTTTAGGTAATATTTTAATTATTTACTTTTTTCGCGGATAATATTTTAGCTGCCAAATTATTATTGATTATTTCAATTCCGAGTCCAACTGAGTCCACTGAAGCAAAATCTAAGAATTCACACGTTTTCTTAGAAGAATAAGACTTTAAGAATTTGAAAATATAGTTGTAATGTCCTTTGTATTTAAAAGTACCACTTAAATCAGGTTGATATCTTCGCAATGTGACGATGTTTTATTTTCAAACGATATTCAAATCAACACAAAGAGCAGAACTCCAACGACAAGTAGAAGATATCAGCTAAAGGCATAAATTCGAAAAATTTCCTTATCAATAAAATTCATTGAGCTATTTCAATTAACCTTAAAAGTTTTTTTTTCTTTCCAAGGTTTATTCTCTAAAACCTATTTACTGATGAAAAACTAAAATTAAAAAATTGAAGGTAAAATAACTTTGAGCATAAAAGGTTAAAATTTATTAATATTTTATTCTTATAGGCTTCATCTAGTACTTTTCGATTATATTTCACTGTTTGGAATCTTACCGGTATTGTTTTTAGTGTTCGCAATCTATATGTTGAAACCAATATTTGCTAAAAAGCATTTATTTCCTTAATCTTCGTTTCAAAATCTGGGGCCATTTGTATGCTCATTTAATAGCTTTACACCTGCTTTCATCAGTTTCATTTTCAATACTGATGTCAGAATTCTATGATGTTTGCTCATGTCTTATAGTCATGCATTTAATAAATTATCAATTGCTAGATATAATTTCACGATAAAAACATTTTTGTGAAATTAGAGTAAAGAATATGCTACTCTTCAAATCCAAAAATCCAGATCTTCTTATGATTTTAAGATAGAAATAATTATTTATCACCATTAAAATTACATTTATAACTATTTTAAACATTCAGAAATTAAATTTTTATTATATTTCATTTGGTGGATGCACAGATAATTTTGAATAAAAAAGGAGTAAATTAAAATTAGTGGTAAATCGTTTATTTAATTTAAATAATTTTGAAAAAAAGAAGAAAAAAGTAACGAAGGCCGAAAACATGGCCTCATAGATACGAATGGAACATAATTCCAATTTTATTGATCGGCCTCTCAATGCCCTTGTTAACTTTCTAATATATTAGCCTAGTGAAAAGTTCGACGGCTGTTTTCAGGGAAATGGCTGGTTATCGTGTTTTAATACTTTCAAGATAGAGCATTCTAAATGTAATGCTAAATCTCGTCTAGAATTAAATTTTCCAACCTGTACCCTCCTCTTGTGACTTAGACAGAAAAGTATTATTGTAATCAGAGTACAATTTTTTTCATTAAGACTATACATAACTTTTCAAAAAGAATTTTAATATTCACTGGTGGACAAAATTAAGAGATGGAAGTCATTTTATCAAATATCTCAAGAAATAATGGATAAAAATAATTTTTTTGGAAAGTTGGTAGGGAAATAATTTGTAGTATGACAATAATGTGTGCAAAGCAAACATTAATGTGCCATTCATTGGAAAGAGTTATTGCCAACAGTACAATGTGGTCTGAAATTCATGATAAAAAATGGCAATGAAAATGAGGTTTGTATGGTATGAGGTCGCCTTTAGTAGAGTGTGTGGCCATCTCTGACAGATAAACAGCATGCACAACGAGTATGCATGACCCTCCCACTCTTCCACCGGGCCCGTTTTTAACTCCGGAATGGTTCTGTATGGGGGTTGGCGTATCGCAATAGCCCTTCCAAGAGCATCCCAAGCATCTTCAATGGGGTTAAAGTCAGGAGAATTGTCTGGCCAATCCATTTGATGAATATCTTCGCTTTCCAGATACTCGTCAACAAGGACATCCCTATGTGGTCGGGCATTGTCGTCCATAAAAACGAAATCAGCACATATGAAAAGACACACCTAGAATTGTAGGATCCTCTGCCTGTACCTCTGGGCATTCACGGAACAAGTGTCAAACACATGGAGTGATGTGCAGGTACCTTGCATGATCCCTGCCCAAACCATCAGTCCTCCACCAGCATAATGGTTCCTTTCCATGATGCTACTGAGATGATATCGTGTCCCAGGTTTCCGCCATATGGATATTCACCGAGAATCAGGCGGTAGACTGAATCTGGACTCATCTGTGAAGAGAACATTAGCCCACTGGAACTGTGTCCAGTGTTGGTGCTGTGTGCACCATTCTGCAGGCTCTCTTTTGTGGGAAGGAGTGAGTGGGGTGCAAATGGCGAGCTTCCTGGCATACAACCCTATGTCACCATGCCTCCTGGCAACTGTCTGCCTTGAAACTAATGTTCCTGTGGTAGCAGCGAGGTCCCTAGACAGTCGTGTCGCTGTAGACGTCCTCTGGCGCTTGGCACTGGTCTTCATTGGACGTTTTTGCTCTTGAACGACCTTGTCCTGGTCTTCTCGACTCGGTCCCACTGTTTTTAAACTGACTCCACAAATTCGAAACAATGCTTGGAGTTACATCCAATTCCCTAGCAACCTGAGATTGGGAATGCCCTGCCTCAAGTATACCCAATATTCTCTACCTCATACCTTCGTCTAAACTATGATATTCACTCATTTCAAAAAACAACAAGATTATTCATGAAACACAATACAAATCGCTGCTGTGTTGCAAAGTGGAATGAGTTGAGCAGCTGGCTGCAGACTTTTATACCTCCTGCTGACTTTTCAATGTCCACAAAAATACGTAAACTCATCTCAACGATGGCAGTACCCTAATGTCATTATATGGCAAACAAATGTCCAGGTTTCATGAGATATTTTTCAAGAAATGTGTAAAAATACCTTCTGTCTCTTAATTTTGTCCACCAGTGTATATTTAAAAACGTGTTAAGAGAATCATAACGTACAAAAGTTTTTTTCTTATTCACAATTCAGTCATTCTTTGAATCCAATTTTTCTTACATTCAGGTAGACTGAAAAATGTTGTATTCCGTAGAAAATTTCTGCTAACTTTATCTTCACTAATATAATGCAATGGCACTTTGTAGTAAAATGCATGAAATTTTATTCCCTTTCGGATATGCATAGTGCAAATAAAAGTTTATTCCAAATATTCTTTAATATTATGAATTTTAAAACAAGAATTATTTTTACATTTAAGTAAATATAAGAAATATCCGTTCTTTCGAATGCATATTTTCTTTAAATTATATTATTTCAGTTATTCCTTTCAAGGGGCATAAATACTAATATTTCAGTTAAAAAGATATTAAATAATAATTTGAAGCTCTATTTCAATGAACAAAAATTTCAAGAAGTAATTTCGAATGTAAAAGAAAAAGACATTAAAAACTGTCAGATTTATCGATTAAAATCCAAATTTTGTCTGTGATAATGAAAAATATTCATTTTCACTAATGGATAAAATACGACCTGTAAGAAGTATGCTGAAATGCGGTTATGGATAAAAGTAAACAACGTCTAAATATAAGTATCTCACAAAAATTAATCATTAAAAGAATTAATATGATAATTTTTTTTCTAAAACACAGCATGAAAACCAGGAGAACGTTTTTCTTGACACTCAACACTTCATCCTTTCTACTTCAAATGAATGATTCAAAAGTGAATGTCAGTAATTCTGGCTTTGGCAATTCGCAAGAGAGAAGAGAACCGTTGCTGATTTAAGCCTCGCAGTATTATAAAATTTATTATTTTCTGATAGACACATATTCCATTTTTATTACTTCGGCGGATATTTTTTTCTCTTATAAAACAATGTGTTTGGTGAATGTTGGATCTGTTATAAAATTCACTTAGTTTTTTTCTTTTTGCAGGGATATCGTGAAGCTATGACCTTGATCTGCATTATTATTTATGTATTAGACAATTAAATGCCCCACCAGAAATTCATGTAAGAGTTCTTTGGGGCCAATTTTTCTACGAAGGACTGTCATGATCATTCTTAATTCACCTCGGATCTTTTTTTTTTCAGACCTGTACTTTTTTTTCATGATACAATAATATGAACAGATTTCAATCGCCATATTTTTACACCATTTAGATGGTGTTTTGGACTTGATACATATATTTTTTTGTTTGTTTCTCCTTTTGTTTCTTTTATTACTTATATTTGGTATATAGCATTCTGGTATTTAATTTTTATTATTATTTTCTAGCCATCTACAATTCGTTTGTTCGTTTCTTTCGTTCGTTTGGTAAACAAAATTTACTTTTAGAAACTGAACATATTTGTTCAGGCCATACGGTCAGTCCATACGGGTGATATCCTCCGATCGAAGGGT
The DNA here is from genome assembly GCA_026289955.1 of Argiope argentata. Classification (NCBI taxonomy): domain Eukaryota; kingdom Metazoa; phylum Arthropoda; class Arachnida; order Araneae; family Araneidae; genus Argiope; species Argiope argentata. The sequence continues at coordinate 2,077,631 of JAOUZG010003378.1, forward strand.
TTCGTTTACGATGTTTGCACGGTGAATACGGGAGTAGTCAATCATAAAAATAATTTTGCGCCCACGGCGGCCCGAAACAAATGTACACGTTGTTACAGTTGAATAGATTGAACCTGTCATGGTTCCAATTTGAACATGCAGGTCACTTCTGGAACCAGAATAATTCATTTTTAAACTAGCAATCCTGCACCACCGTAACAGTGTCGTTCAATCAGGTACCTGGGATACCTGTCGTCGAGTCAGGTATCTGGCGCTCTCTATATGAAAGTCTGTTGAGAGTCAGACTGCAAGTTAAACCTGGACTCATTGGAAAACATCACACAAGCCTATTGTTGCGGTGTCCACAATCGAACACATCTGACAGGCATTAGACCGATCTGTCCTAAGCGTCTGCACATGGTCTGCCGTGAAACTGTCGTAGCAGTGGCTGAAGAGACAGGTCTGATGCGGTGCTCCGTCTGTTTCTTTTGCAAATATCGATCCTTATTCGATGTCGTAACTCGGGGGGGGGGGGCGACCTGTGTTGCAGCGTCTACTAACATTCCCATCATATTGGAATTGTTGCAAAAGCCAGGATATGACACTCTGGGAGATTCTACGGATACTTCCAGCTGGGTACGCTAACATTCCAGATGGTCAATAATTCCACTGTATAAAAATCATCCAGATGCGTCCTTTGTCTCAATAACTATACGGTTATTGAACTGAAAGACTTGAAAAGCGCTTGTGAACAGTTTTACTTTATGCATGTGTTCCTTATACATCCCTCTCTTACACCCTAGTCATAGTGACGTACTACCGGTGTCATTTGATGGCTTCCTGCAATTTGAATATGACTTTCGAAGATATGTGTAGCCATTTTACGGGTGATATATGTATTTTAGAGGTTTATTTCCGATTCTGAATTATCCTTAAATTATGGACATAATTGAATATTAAGGGAAATAATTATAAATAATTATTTATTTGTTTTACTTATTAATTATTTATTTGCTACAATGCACAAAAGTTTTATTAGAAAGGTCTTTTTATTTAAATTTATTCGGTAGGTAAAACTTAAATGAGTTCTCAGTGGAAACGTTTATTATACTTACTCGGCACCTTTAAAAAGGATTCCAAAAGTCATTCAAAAAAAAAGTTTCTAAATAAATAACCATTTCCTTTCTTAAGAGTTCCTAGAAAATTTGGTAATTCAAATACGAATCTTGTATAGAAACGCTTGACTTGATTACAACTTTTCTAAATATTCGTGTTCTTTCTTTATTCTAATATTTTAAGGATTAAGGTAAATTTTTCTGTCATCTGAAATTAGGTTTTCCTATTACAGTATTCAAAGCAAAAAAATGACAACCTGCGTTAATGATTTTTTAAATCAATAATACGTTAAATTTCAATTTTTATAACAAAATTCTTAAATACATATTATTTTGTGCGAATTATTTCACTTCCACAATATTACTAAATCACCTCTTAGATTTCTTGCCAATCGTTCTCATCTTAAAGATTATATAGTTTAGAACTCATCATATTACTAGAAAACGCCTGAGTAAGTCTCATGGAGTTCAGCTAATCAGTTAGAATTTCTTTAGGTCATTCACTCATTATGTTAAATAAACTTTGTATTAATGTTACATGCATACAATTTAAAATATGTAAATGGTAATAAAAACAAGCATTATATATATATATATA
>JAOUZG010003378.1:2079422-2105878 GCA_026289955.1 Argiope argentata
AATTTAAAGCCAATTCCTACTTAAATCAACAAAGAAATTTTTTTATTTTAATCACTTTTTATTAAATACTTACAATTAATATAAATAAGTAATCAAAAAATTATTGATTTTCATAAGAACTGAAATCGCACTCTTCATCTTTAAGTGAAAAATACTGAAATCCTCGTATTTTACCTATTGATCTACTACGTGTCGATTTCAATTTTCATTACAAACTGCTAAAACTCTATTTAAAGTATTAAAAATTAATTAAGTTTAATTAATGAATAAATATATGTTAAAACTGTATTAACATCAAGTGTCATCCACCACAAGTTTAAAAATGTATTTTAACTTGAATGAATGAATAAAAAGTATTTTATTAAAGATTGAAAATTTGAACAAGATATCTAAATACAGGGTGTCCGTAATTAAATGACCCTACTTTGAAGCTGTCCACAGCTGAAACTATTATTCATGAAATTATGAACTTTTGTATAGAACATAATGAAGGGATGAGAATTTGTTTGAGAGAATAAAAATTATAGTTCAAAATTTCGCCACATGGGGCAGTTTTTCAAATTAATTACACATTTAACATATTTTTGACAAATTTAATTACTACAAAACATTTTCAAAATGAAGGCCATCATTTTCCACTACCATCTAGAGTCGTAAAATAGTATGTTACACATTTGATCGTCGTGTGTTCCGAGAAATAGTAAGAACATGCTGGGAGATGCTGCATTTTAAATCAGGCAAAGTTTTTGGAATTATCACGATTTAGCAGATGTTTAAATATCCCCAAAGACAAAAGTCACATGGATTTAGTTCTGGAGACCTAGGAGGCCACAGATCACGAAAGTGATGGCTGATGACACGTTCTTCTGTAAAATAATTATGAAGAACGTCTCTTACACAACGGCTAATGTGTGGAGGAGCTTCATCTTGCATGAAAATTGTGCTCGAAAGGCATTGACATGTTTGATGTGATCAACTGTGGAACATGCTATCTTACGATACCAGATGGTAAAGAGAAATTATGGTTGTCACGTTGAACATGTTTTGTTATAATTAAATTTGTCAAAAATATGCTAAATGTGTAAATATGCTAAATGTGTAATTCATTAAAAAAAAACTTCCCCTGGTGGCGTAATTTTGAGCTATATTTTTATTCGCTCAAATAAATTCCCATCCCTTCATTATGATCTGTATAAAATTTCATAACTTTCTGAATATGATAATCTAAGTCTAATAAAAAGCTAATATTTTTTCGTTGTCAAATCTCCTTAGAAATCGAAATATCTGAAATTAAATGAACCGAACTTACTTGCTTGAGTCTGTCCAAAAGAGACTCGGCGCTGTGAGCGCTTCTCGGCAATTGCGGTCGAAGATTCGGGGCTCTTCGTGTGCGGTCATACAAGGCGGAAGTGGAAGGGGCTCTTGTTAACCACTGACTATACTCAGCTGATGTGAAGATGGGGGATGTCATACGACGGGCTGCAAAAGGGAGGGAAAAATGAACAAATGAAGGATTTCTACATTTTTGAATTAATGAAAATGAACAGTCATTACTAAGCTTGGTAAACTGTTCTCGATAGATATAAATTTAAAAAAATTATCAACCATTTTTATTGAGCGTTTTGTGAATAAAATTACATTGTTTTGTATAGAACAGTTGAAAGTGAATAGGAAAAATATCAGGGACATTCGGTTGTCTGTTTGTTGCATTAGTAACCTGTTTTGGATCCAAATTATTAGTTTTGTAATAATAAACAAATAAAATAACGATGGAGGCAACCCTCTCAGCTGATTTTTCTACAAAATAAATATGAGTAATTTGATGTGCACTACTAATTCTGTCTAATTCACGGAAAATTTCCTTTTTCCACGTTGAATCTCGGTCACCAGCCTCAGGTACACTCTAATTATCTGTTTTTGCTTTTATAGCACTATATCATGATTGAAAGAAATAAGACGGATAATTTTAGAAAATATTCGTACGTGTTTTTCGCTGTTATTTGGAGAATGTTTACAAACATATATTCAATCTCTACAGATATCTCATGTTACTCGGTTTTTCTTTCATATTTTACATTGAGGTGACAAAAATCATGGATTAGCAATATACAAATATATATTGCTAATCCAGATAGCAGTAGTATTGAGTACAAAACGTATAAAGGAGCAATGCATTGGTAAGGCTTTCAATTGCATTCAATGATTCATGTGAAACGATTTCTGACATGATTATGGCTGCAGACAGAATAAACATACTTTGAACGCTGAATGATAATTGAAGCTAGATGCATGGGAGATTCCATTTCGGAAATTGCTAGAAAATTCAACATTCCGATATCCACAGAATCAAGAGCCTGCCTAGAATACCTAATTTCAAATATAAAGTCTCACCGTGGACAAAGCAGGGGACGAACGCCTGCACTTAATGACTGAGACCAACGAAATGTGAGTATAATTGTCAGTGTTAGCAGACAAGAAACATCTAGGCACAACCAATTGAATCAGTGTGAGACGCACGACGAACTTATCTGTCACGACAGTGAAGAGAAATTTTGTTTTAATGGGCTATGGCAAACGAATATCAATTCGAGTGCTTTTACTAATAGAACGGCATCGGATGCAGCGACCCTCCTAATTTCGTGTTGGTTGATCCCTTGACGACTAGAAAACCGTGGCTTAGTCAAATGAGTCATAATGTCAGCTGATAATAACTGATGGTTGGGTTTCATTGTGGCGCAGACACCACGAAGCTATGAACACCTCTTGTTAACAAGGAACTGTGTTGGTTGGCGGTGGCTTCGTAACGGTGTGGCTGTTTTTACATATAATGGACTAGATCCTTGGTCCAAATGAACCCTTCATTGATTGGAAATGGTAATTTCCAACTACTTGGAAACCCTTTATATCCCTTCAGGAACTTCATGTATCCAAAGAACGATGAAAATTTTACGGATTATCATGTATTATGTCACTGCTCCACAACTATCTGCGACTGGTATAGCTCTGGACAATAACAGTGAAAGATTTGACTATCTAGATTGTCATACATAAAACCTACCGAACATTTATGGGTTACGATAGAGAGGTCAGTTCATGAAAAAAATCTTGAATCGGCAACACTTTACAAATAAACACATCTATTGAGGCAGCATGGCTAAATAATTCAACGAGGGACTTCTATTGACTTGTTGAGTACAGGCAACATCGAATTGCTGCATTTCGCCGATACTTTATTAGAAGATATCCCATGAATTTTGCACCTCTGTGTATATCATAGAAGCTAAAAAAATGCAAAATAAGAATCCCTGTTTATGAATGTTTAGAGGTAATGTTGTCCCACGTTTTTTGCAAATGGAGCCAGGCAATTTCTTGAATTTGAATCCTTTCAAGCATTAGAATAATGCTATAGACAGCTGATTCAAACGGATAAAGCAATCTCGCAAAATATTTCAGGAGTGGAAAGTTTGTTTTACTTTACTTTGATTTGCAATATTTCTCCCATATTTCGAAGCAGTGAGAATAATATTTTAGAGAGAACCTAAAAATATTGTCTTGTTTAAACGACGAAATGCACTTTCAAAAGAGTCTTAAATAAAACCGTTAGATTGTATCAACAGGTTGATAATTTTACTGAAATCAATACATGAAGTTGCATTTGTATCAAATTTATACCCAAAAAGGATGAATGACTTTTATTTTATGCATCCTAACAATATAGCGGCGAAGCTATGAGCATTAATGGCTAAAGATGCTCCGGATGTCAGTCTTAGAATACACCTACAAGGCAAAACGTTAGTGAGGTTATTTAAATACAGTTACGACGAGGAGATGAAAATATTATAATATATATTTGAAGCCGTTTGCACCTGCTAACTCATCCAGTACGATTGAAGTTAATAAAAAATGATACCCGAATGCCAACAACTACGCTGCTGTCCGATTGAGATAATAAGAGCTTACCTCTATCTCTCCTGCCGCTTCGCGTTGCAGGTAGTTCAGGAGCCGAGAGAGCTCCATCACTGTCTGATTGGGAATCGTAGGGCAGTAATCGTACAGTCGCAGAGGCAGGTTGCTGTTGCGTTATCTGCTGGAATCTCCGGAAGTCCATTTCGGACATTCGTACTCTGGGCAGTGAGTTGCTGCGGGCTGCTTGGGTCGCCCCATAAGCTCTGGAGAGAGCAAAGGAGGGCCTGGGAGTTCCCCTCTGACGTTGCGTCACGGCGTTTTTAGTGCTTTCGGTGGCTTCAGTATCGGAAGCACTCCCATCGATGGTGGGACGACGACGATTTGCCAGAGTGGAAATTGCCTGAGGTTGAAGGGGTTGAGATATCTCATCCGCTGTTCTGTAAAAAGGAAGATAAAGAGGTGTGTATATTTTTTGGCTTTATAAACAAACAACAAAAAAGAGTAAAAATGAAAGAATGTCTTTTTTGTGCAAAGAGTATAAGTAGTGATGTTGGAAACCTGAATTAATAAATTTTGCTAATACAAGCGTGTCTGAAAAGTATCGTTACAGAATCAAAATAATAAAGATATATATTTCCAATTTTTTAATTCAATTATTAAATATTATTTGTTTTTAAAAAGAAATGAAAATTAAGTAGCACCATGTCATACATATTGTTATATCTTTTGAATGTGATTTTACCACAAGAGAAAGACCAAATTATTGTTTGATTTGTATAGCTTAAAACTGTAACTCAATTGCTGTGTAATTTTTATCTAGATCATTTCAATAACAGTTTAACTTTATTAAAGATACTTTCTTTAATGAATACAAACCCCCTGAATACATATATTCACACAGGCGGTTATAAAAACAATAGAAACGTCTTATATTTATAAAAAAATCTTTATTAATATAGTACGACCACCTTTGGCTAATAATACAGTTTGGAATCGCTTAGGAATCGATTCATACAGGTGTTGAATAGTGTTTAGAGGAATATTATACCCTTCTTCCTGGAGATATTTGTGAAAGCTCTGAATGAGATGCTAGGGGAAGATATCGATTCTGCATAGAACGCCTCTAACATAGACCATAACGATTCAATTATATTGAGGCCTGGTGATTTTGTGAGCCAAGGCAGATATTTAACTTCATTCTCGTGTTCATCAAACGATGATTGGACAAATCTCTCTGCATTATTATCCTGGATAATTGTATCTCTTGCAGGGAACAAAGTGTCCTTTCCCCAGTGATCCGTCCTTTCAGGGTTACGATTGGCCCAGCAGAAACCCCAACATGGCTGTCCATATCATGACAAATCCCTCTCCATGCTTGACAATTGGAAGGAGATCATAAGCTTGTGTAGGTGTCCTTCAAACATGCGCCTGTCCTCTTATAGGGAAAAGTATGAAACACTATTCATCAGACCATTTTACTTTCTTCCACTTATCAATCGACCAGGTTTGGTGAGTATAACTTCACTGTAGGTGAACTTTTACGATTAATTTCAGTGATAATTTACTTTGGAATTGCTGTTCTGTCATAATGTTTCTGTTTACGAAGGTGCCCTCTAACTATAAAAACTGACCCAGGAGAATCCAGAAGGATATTGACTCTGCTGTCACTTTTTTCTGTAGTTATTGTCTTTTTAGACATTACAAGCTGCTTCAATGCCCATAGGTCTTTTTCACTGAGTTTCTCTTTCCACCCACTATTTTGCTTTGCTGAATTTTTCGTGCCGCTCGATGGATGACTTTAGACACCATGCCACTAGAAACGTCTAAAATTGGGATGTTTCGGTCACACTTGCTCCAGATAGACAGGCTCTTACATTTTGGTCTTTTTAAAAAGTTGAGGGTCCAACATTTTGAAGAAAAAAATCAAGAATGACAGAGATTTAATAAAGCTAACCCATTATACCAGAATGTATACATTGTTATTAATAAAAAACGGTGGCTGTTATTATATTTTAATGTTTACGAAGTTAATTTTAAAAAATTAACTTTTATTCTCAGGTGCTTCCATTATTTTGATAACCACCTGTGTATATATTAAACACAAAGATATTTTTCGAATTCGCGGTACTATATTTACCTGTCATAGTTTATAAAAAAAGGCATTTTATGTCCAAGGTCGCTGGATACTGTTTGTCAATTTTTAGAGCAATGCATGTGCACTAAAAACTCTTAGTGTTCTGTTGCAGTTATATGAATAAATAGTTTACCATTGAGATAAATTTCCCATTTTTGGAAGCCTTGTTCTGAAAAGGTGATGCCTAAATAGATAAAGCAACTGCTAATGTCTTCCTACCTAAAGTACAGGGTGTCCATGATTAAACGACCCTACTTTAAAATTGTCTACAGGCAAAACTATTGATCAGAAAGCTATAAAATTGTGTATAGGACATAATAAAGGGATAGAAATAGTCAATTAAAAAAATTGCACAAAAACTTGTTCCGAAGGTTATTTTGAAACAAGAGATTTGAATCAACGAAGAAGATGACTAAAAAATTCAATTTTTTTTCAAGTTCATGCAGCATCTGTTATAAAACCTAAAAACTTAAGCTGAGATTTCGATATGTCGCTATTTCTAATCAGAATGTCCTTACAGTTATAATATCGGGCTTTGTTAGCTAAATTATTTTACCAAAACAATGATTCCGCAAATGTTGGTTTACGGAAATATCTCACTTCGAAAGGGATACGTAAACGTCCATTGACTGTTAAAAATTTTCAATTAGTGATAGCTAAATTTGAAGAAACAGGTTCGTTTAAAGTTCGTTCTGAAAGAGGAAGAAAATCTGTTTAGGCAGAAGCAATAGAGAAAGTTACGCTTCAAGTGGAAGAGGACAGGGTTTCAAATGCACAGGTTATTGTATCCAGAAGTTGGCATTTGGCTCCACCCACGTCATGTGGTATCAGACGATATTATTTTGATGATTTCGGAAGAGGAAAGTGATCAATTTCAAGAAAGGTTGCCAATTGCACTCGTTAGCTTTTACCTTTTTTTATATTATCATTTCATTAAGACAATTGAAAAATTCCATGAATTATTGAATGACATTCAACAAACCACATGAAAAGTACATCTTTTAAGAGATTTTACCATTAATTTATTGTCTTTTTCTAACTGAAAACAATATTATTATTGAATTTCTCCGCTAGTTTTTAGATAATTTTTCAATGATAATAAAAATAATTTCAAGCATGGTAACTATCTGACAAAAGGACAACCTATATGAAAAGTAAAACTAATTCAGAAAAAGAATTTTGTAAAATAAAAGTTAATTTTAAACATAATGTCACAAAATTGTTAGAATAAAGAATGGTTATGAGGTATGTAGATTAAAGAAATGGTTAATGAATTTGTTATTGAATGTCATTTCTAGGAGTCTTAATGCCAAAAATTCAATATGATATGGTAAAATGTAGTTAATGTTTTTATAAAAGGAAAGCAAATGAAATAAAATTGTTAGATTGATTCTATTTTCTACTTAGGTTTAAAATGCTTTTTTTAAATTCTGCTTTAAGCTTTGGTCTTTTTCTCCTCATGATTTGAACTCTTATGTCTGGAAGGAAGGAAGACTCTTAAACACAAATCATCTTGTATTAACATTTAATTATTCTAAATTGCCAGATTATATTAAAACGGAATATATATGCTTTTTTTTGTTAAAGCTTATATACCAAACCCGTTGAGTGCTTCCATTGCCAGCGTTTTGGGCATTCAAAACCTTCCTGCCGTGGAACAATAACATGTTCCCGTTGTACAGAGGTTGGCCATGACAGTACTACTGTACTAATACAGAGAAATGTGTTAACTGCAAGGAAGAGCACGCCTCCTTTTCCAGAAACTGCTTTGCTTGGAATCAAGAAAAAGAAATTATGTCAACAAAAATCAAATATCTTATCAGGAATCCCGTAAACCTATTAAGTCTAAACTCCCTAAAGGTGGAAATAGTTACGTTTCTGCAGTCTGAAATTTATCTGCAACCATATACAGTCAGTGGGATTCAGCTGATATAATTTTTAGCACAAATTCACTTCTGTGTACTTCTGCTCCAAAAGCATTTGCATCTGTTAATGTTCAGAATTCTTCCAATAATTCTACTTCAGTAATCTGTGAAGACCCTCCCATTGTACTTGATTTAACATGTTTTCAAACCAATTTCAAATCGAAAAAAACTTTAAAAAGTTTCTAAAGTTAAAGAAAATACTATTTCTAATGAAGAAAAGCTTATGAAATTTTACACCACCTCCCCTCGTTTTGTACCCAAAATCAGTGGTAGTAAAAAATGAAGTTTCAACCATGAAGGCTGCTACCTCTTTCACTGGCTAATTCTTCTGTTTTTTCATCTGTTTTCCCTTCTAAAAAACAAAGAATTTATAATTGCAGGAAACTGATGCCAAAGCTGATATGAGCTCCATTTCTGTGTCTGAAGGGGATATAATTGAATAGAATAAGTTTTGGAAGGATTTGGAAGGCTCGCATTGACCACCTACTAAAAAACATAAAAAGAGGAAATACATTATTCCTACAAAATAAAAAATAAGTAGCATTTTTGCTCCTTTTCCCCAATTGAATTGTTTTATTATCGTAAACCTTAATTGAAGATATGTATATCGTAAATTCAAATTTTAATTATAATTATGTGCCTTAACATTTTATCTATATCTTGCATATTTGCTTAATTTTTTATCCTTCAAATTTGAAATTTTATATTTTTTGTATCTTAATATTTTAGAGCTTGCTATATTTTGACTTGTAGACTGAAGTATGAGTAATTTCAAGATGATTTTATATTTTATCCAGTTTTAATATTTTTCCACCATATGTTATGCCACCTTGATCTTGCTTAGCTACCATATCTTTGGCGCCGTATTGCCGAACATGGCTTTTGCTCAAATAAATTCAAATTAACCTACATACACTCTATAACAAAAAAATCGAGGAACCAAGAAGGAGTTGTTTGATTAAGACGAAAATTGGTGGATAGAGAGACAATGTATAGAATAGTGAATGATTAAAATCTCAGAAAATTTAAATAATTTATTTCAGAGTTACAATAACAAGTTCAATAAGGTGTGCACTCGCCTCTAGCCCGGATACAAGCTGCCACACGGCGTAGCATAGACAGATGAAGCTTCCCGATGATCTCCTGTGGTATTTTCTGCCAACGCTTCTGTGGTATGCGCTCCAACTGTCGAACGAGGTCAACAACATTTCGTGGCAGATGCAATCGCCTTCCTATCATATCCCAGACATGCTCGATGGGAGAGAGATCTGACAATCTGGCAGGCCAAGGAAGTGTTTGAAAAGCTTGCAGACAGTTCATAGCAACACTTGCCGTATATTGTGTGGCATTGCCCTGCTTAAAACCCAGCCGAGGGTACTGCAAAAGGAACGGCAGCAAAATAGGTCTTAGGAGGTTCGACTTACCACTGTGCTGTAACTGTACCTCTATTGACGACCAAAGGGGTCCGGTTAGCAAAGGAAATGGACCCCAGACCATAATACCTTGATGAGGACCGGTTTGGCATGCAATAGTGAAAGCAGGACCCCCCCCCTCTGCCCTGGATGTCTCCAAACACGTCTTCGATTATCATCAGGACACAGTTGGTAGTGGGATTCGTCGCTAAAGACAATACGTGCCCAGTCGGCATCCTTCCAATCGAGCCATATATCACTGTAATTTGGGTCGACAGCGTGCAGTTTGAGTCGCAGATAGCGTAACGGTCGGCGCGAGCGTAGATTTCGCTGTCTCAACCATCTGTGAATGGTAATGGTCGTCGTCGAATGGTTGAATTGAACGTCGAATGGTTGATAAAGATGATAAAGGTGCTGTGGCAGCTGATCGGACAATCACTCTGGCCTCACGATCCGTTGTGGCCAGAGGTCAACCGCTACTATCCTGACGCTGGACTCTACCATTTTCTACCCACCCTTGCCAGCATCTTCGAATTCGCATCGATTCGACTCAAATGGCGAGCGGTTCTCCGCTTTGTCCAACCGGCCTCTTTCAAGCCAATGTCAAACTCTGACAGTTACTCGTAATAATAACGAACCCTACGACGAAGAATTTTTAAGTTGTTAAAAAGTAATCTGAATCGCAATCAAACCGAAATTTTTCACAACCGTTGAAGAACTGCTCCTTATACACCTCTGCTGGATACGCAGTTCCGATGCGCTGGAGATTAAACTATTCATTCATTTGGCACCAAAATTTAATTTTTTGCGTGTCTGGTCAAAACATTCATGCATACGAAATTTCAAAGCAATCGAGTGATGGCTTCCTGGTGCGTCGATTTTTTTTGTCATAGAGTGTAACATAACATAAATTACCTGAATCCGTAAAAGTTGGCTATATGAAACTGGCTGTTAGGACATATATACCAATTCTATTAGGATGTTTACAATGCCAAACGCTTTGGGCATTCTAAATCCAGCTGCCACGGAACAGTCAACTGCGCATTTTGCGCAATAAAAGGCCACGACAGCCAGCAATGGTCAGCACAGGAAAAGTGCTTGAATTGTGATGGCAACCACAGTTCCTTTTCTCCATCTTGCCCCCGTTGGATATTAGAAAAGCCGATCGTATCGGTTAAATTCAAGAAAGGTATTCCATACCCTGAGGCAAGACAAAAAGTACTTGCTCAGACGCCAACAGAAGACGTGACTTACGCATCTATTGCCAAAAAACAATTTTGTTCAAATTGTTCCTGTGAAAATTGTGCGTAGAATATTCCCAAAACTAAGCCTCCATCAAAATTGTCTGATACAGATTCTGAAAATTCTGTAACTAGTGCTTCTGAACCTAGCAAATCGGAAAATCCTCAACGCAAAGTAAAACCGAACAAAGCATTAAAGTTTAAAATTTCAAAACGTGGCAAACCTCAAAAGGATCTTCATCAAAAAATGAAAAAATCAGCTTTGTATCAACTCCATCGCACTGGGACTTGCGAGTCAGGGTAAAGTCTACAAGGACTTATCGTCTATCTTTTGTGACGGGCCCAAAAGTCCCGGTAGCATTTCACTTCATCCATCTGAAGAGGGTGATAATGATCTCCAAATGAATTACGATTTATCGACAACTCCATCTAATGTTCCTAACATTGCTTTTAAAACCAAGTTTTTTAATGGGGTTTTGCCTTTCATGGAACTGTCATGGCATTCGCCCCAAATTAAATGAAATAAGAACAATTCTTAACAAATTTACTCCTGCTTGCGTCTGCCTTCAAAAAACATTCTTGAAAGCAAACACACTACTTAAATTACGTGGAGACAATACTGTTCGGAAAGATACAGAAAACAGCGCGCATAATTCTGGAGGAGTATGCATTCTTACCTCCAATTCCTTTCCGAGAACACCTATCTGAAATGCCCCTGGTGACAAAATTTCGAACTATTTTTTATTTACTTAAACAAATTCTCATCCCTTCATTATGTCCTGTACAAAATTTCATGACTTTCTGAACAATAGATTGGCCTGTAGACAACTTCAAAGTAGGGGCGTTTAGTTATAGGGTGGTGGGAAAATGCGTTTCCCACTTGGGGAAGAAAACGCCTTTTTCTTTTATTGTTCAAATAAAAGAATAAAAGAAATTTTTCATATTTTTCTTAATGCCAGGAATTTTAAATCAGACCCTTTCAGGATGCTTAACTCGAATAAGTCTATGAAATTTTAACCAAGTGAAACAATAGATTAAATATATTATAATGTGTATGGCATCACAAAATCATTTATCTTATATTGGAATCATTTATAAGATATTTAATAGGATTTGAAACTCGCGTAACGATTACGAGACTAACATAAAAATACATCATTAAGTATTAAAACATTTTTAATAATAAATTTCTATAAGTAACCAGAAAAAAAATTAAATAATTCTTGATTCGTTTAATTCAGTTTTAAGTACAATTGGACGAAGTCTGAAAAGCTGTAACAATAGTTATCAAATATTTTGAGTTTCAAAAATATTTTAGACTTATTGCAAGAGTTAATGATAGCTGCAAAGAACTGTCATAAAAAAATTGGCATGAGAAAAATTGGACTCTTTTGAATGTAATGATTATTTATTCTTTCTTTGAAAATTTATATCGCTTTATAGCAGTAATTTTAATTTTAGAACATTCATTGACATTCATTCACTTTATAATTTTTAGAACATTCATTGACAAAAATTATTTTCTCGAATTCATTAAGAAGTTCCTTCTTTTCTCTCTCTTAAAAATAGAGAAAGATTCAAGTCATTAAAGGATGCGAATCAAATGGAGTCAGCAACAGTCAATATGTCAAGGAAGACCCGAAAAGGTTAGTTTATTATAGTCATTTAAAAAAATAAAATGATTTTAGGGTTTATTCCAATGGTGATGAAATACTGAATTTTGATAGATTCCAAGATGAACAAAGCTCCTAAGTTACTCCCGCATATCAGGACGCGTTGCGTGAAATATTAACAAATGTCAGTTAGTGTGCCCTAGTAGCTACTAAAAAACCCAAAAAGCTATCGATGAGATATAAAACCCAATATTGGAGAAACTCGTTGAATGAAATGAACGGCCAGCGCTGTGTGAACTTACGAATCCTTCAGAGATTTCCACTGTCCTTGAGAGGAAAGGAAAAAGATAGATTCGTATATATTCTGATTTCTGACCCGTAAACTATAATAATACGTAGACATTTCATAAAAATAGAATGGTTTTCAGGTTCTAAATATACATTCTTCTCTCGTGCCGTGTTAAACTTCGTAACGAAGTGAAAATGAATCACATATGCCTTAGATATTTAGGTCAAAAATTTGATATACATTTACAATGCGAAGACTATACCAAATTATATGCATGCTACTATTTGCCATCTTATTTATAAGCAAACCATTTAACTGATTTGTTAAATATTTACGGTTCTGGAAATAAGACTACGCCTGATTTCATTCATTTAACTCATTGCTTTTTCGAATTATCATTCAACGCTTTCAAAATTAGGTCGAAATACAGAATTTATTAAAAATTAAGTTTAAAATTTTTATGCGGAAAACAAGTGTTAACATTTTCTAACAATAACAACATTTCTTCTTTTTTCTGTAAAGTAAGAAATTCAGAAGTAGAAACTGGAAAAAATGTTTCTGTTGAATTTATAAATTTACCTTCAAAGGATTCCTTTTATAAAATTCGCTTAAATAATTTATTATAATGTTTTTGACTACAGACATATCATTTTTACTTTCTCATGTATGAAACACATAAGTAGAAATTATTATTAATCCAAAAACTGAAGATTTCCAGCATCAGGAGTCTTTATTTCTTCATACTATGGGAACTCGTAAAACTTTTGAACTTCAGTGAAATTTTTCTGAATGTCATAAAAACCAATTTGGCAAATCGCTTTAATTGTAGAAATGTAGTCTTTTATATTATATCCGGGAAAGGGCTCATTGTCAGTCTATTCGTGCTATGTGAACGGAATAATTCGACAAACCAGAATGGTGAAGCTTAAATTATGTTTAAATAAAAAATGTAGAACTATAACAAATGATGGATCCAATTGTTCGAAACACAAATGATCCATATTGATTAATAAGGAGAACACACCTGCTGATTTTTAGAAAAATAGAATCTGATTTTGATACAATAATGAAAAAAGTGCCTCATAAATCAAAGGTCAGTTTTATTCAGAAATATCAGGTACACAGCATAATCTTTTACTACGAAATCGAGAAATTCGAACCCCTGACTGTGGTTGATTATGATGAGCCTTACATGTTAGAGCAAAACATTTGACCAACTGGAACACTTATTTTCCAAGTCTAATTTAATTTGAATTATTTTTAAACTCCTAGCTCGGATGGCGTAAACAATTCTCAGAGAAAGGAAGGAAAAAAAACCTTTTTACGGCTTTCGTTTGTAAAAGACAAAAATTAAAATGCACTAAAAGGGATTATTCGTTTTCTTTTCTTTTTTCCCTAACCAAAATCAATAAGATTTTAGCTCTTATTTTTTGGCAGGTTGCCAGCTAGCTTTCCTTGCATTTCTATTTAATAGAACAGAGCAGATCCGTCAGCGACGACTCTTGGACGAGGAACCGATTATTTCTGGCCGTGAAAGAGGCGTTTTCTTTAGTAGGTAAGAACAATAACTATTGAATAAAGACCCTCGTTCCAGAGTCGTGCAGAACCATTATTTAAATCACGTTTCTTCTTTTAGAAAACATGGCAAAAAGGAATGGCCTTTCTTTGAAAATGATATTTGAATCAGACTGAGACTCAGTCTGAATAATATCTTGTTTTAGTACAGAATAGGAAATCAAAAATTTTGGGATATAGTAGAAAGCTATTTTGGAAACTGTCAATGCCAAAATACCAAGGGAGATAAATATATCATCTATCAATTTATCTTGAATTCTAAAAATGACTATCTGCTCATTTATCAGGAAGTAAAAAAATATTAATTATAACCATTGAAAACAACTCTACAGGCTATTAGAAATAAATCTTTATGAAATAAATTATCCACCCACTTATCTCATTCTGCAGTTTATTTCTTGAATTAAAACTCTACTAAAAATAAAACTCTACTTTCTACCATTTTTTCTAACAAGGAGAGAATAACGGGTTGAAATCTGAGTTCAGGATGAGATTTGGTGTAATGATAGTATACATTTAGAATCACGAAAATATTGAAATGTAATGGGCAGTTAATTTTGAAAAAATGGTTGTCAGACTTTTGGTAAAGTTTATGTACTGATAACTTGACTCCCATCCGGATGATCCCATTGGTGTGGTTGTCTAGATAAACGTCTCGTATGCGGAAAGTCCCCTTTTTTCCCCTTTTTAATTGTTCGTATTCAATTAAAAATTTATAAATACTTTTTATTAATTTATTTCTAAATTTTTTAATCAAAAAATAAATTATTATTCTCGAAATACATAATAATAAAATTAGAATTTTAAAAGAAGAAAATTATAAATACAGAAACCTTTTTTTAAATTTAATAAACGATTTACAGATAGTTTTAATTAATGTGCTTCTTATTTTTATGCAAGGATAAATTTTTATTATTTTAATATTTAAATGGTAATTTAATATATAAAAAATAGTTATAACTATGGCATAAATTGTGATAATTATTAATTATAAATGCTCACATCGTGAAAAAAACTATTCAATATTTCTAAAAAAATTATCCTATTTACATTTATTTTCGATTGTATACAAGAAACAGAATGATAACTATAGCAAAATCATTGGAAACAAAATATATTTCGGCATCTTGCACTACTGATAAATGATTATTGTTCAAAAGAGCAAGGTTTCTTTAAGAGTTCTACTGGAAAACAAACTTCGTTTACATTTAAAAATATCTCTCATCAGAAATTTGGGCAGCGTACCATGATACCTTATCATCTTATTAAAAATTGGTGATGACAATTGATTGAATTTTTATACTATTTTATATAATTTATTTCTTGATTATGTCCTATTAAATTAGAAGAATTTTGTATACGCATAATACACTTTCAACCATCTGCCTATGCATTCAATACATTAACACCTGCTCTCTACTATTTCTTTTGATTGCTGCATTTTTACTAATATATTTAACAAATATCAGCTGCTCGCTTCATTTTTTGATATAAATACAGTTTCGTTGATATAGAATTGATAATTTATTATAATTAAAATCCAATAATTTGTAAACTAATTATGTGAAAATAATACAAGCAAGTTAAATTATATTTATCCATTAATGTTACATTTTTAATTTTTCCCCTTTAAACATTAAATTATAATTTAAGTATTAAAATAATAAAAATTTATCCTTGCCTAAAAATAAGAAGTATATTAATTAAAACTATCTGTAAACCGTTTATTAAATTTAAATAATTTTAAAAAAAGCATCTTTATTTATAATTTTCTTCTTTTCAAATTTTAATTTTATTATTATGTATTTGTATAATAATAATTTATTTTTGGATTAAAAAAATTAGAAATATATTAATTTGTAAATCTTTAACTGAATAAGAATTATAAAAAAAAGAAAAAAACATTCCAGCCAAATTCCAACCTTCCACATACGAGACGGTTACCTAGACAACCACTTCACTGGGACCATTCAGACGGGAGCCGAGTTATTGGTATATAAGGTTTACCAAAAGTTTAAGGATAATTTTCTCAACTTGACTGACTCAAGGCGTTTTAATATTTTCATGAGTGAATATTCTAAATGAATACAATCACAATACCAAATCTCATCCCGAACTCAGATTTCAACCCGTGCCTTCTCCTTGGAAGTTCAAAACAAAGCAAATACTTTGACATAAATTAATAAAAAATGGGTTAGTATAAACGCAGAAATTAACAATTTTCAAATATCTTACTATGGGCTTATTTTGACTATAATAACAAATTTAGAACTTTTCAGACTAATTTACATTTTAAAAAGAAAACACGTTATTAAAAACGAAATTACTTTTTGACAGCCTTCTAACAGAAAAATAGTTTACAAGAGGAGATGAAGCATAAGAATGGTGTTAATACTTGTTCAAAAACATTTAAAATTTGTAACCTGAATGGCTTTCTCTAAAGACCGATTTTAGTTTGGGATAGAATAATTTAAAATTAATAATTAACTCCAATATAAAAGAAAATGCAGGTAAGAAGGATTTTATTCTAATCCAAATTCCTCTAATATTGAATCAAAAAACCCTTTAAGTACTTAAAATAAATTTTTTGAGTTTTTTTTAAGCATCAACATCTAATTTATGCTGCTTTTATTTGGCACTGTTACTTGTTTCTGCAATCTATAGAAGAACAAGTCACGCCATTTTCTAATGCAGACCATTTGTTTGAATTTTGATTACAACAACAAAATTAAAAAAAATTAATATTTAAATCCAAATGCACAATTTAGATTAATTAAATACAATTTTTAGCTAATATTAAATCAAATAACCCCATTACTGAAATAAATTTTGATAGCTGAAAGGATGGTCCACGATTTAAATGACGCTTGAAGAAGTTAATCAGAAAAGAAGAAAATTCATTACTTAAGGGGACACGGTACCTTCACAACTTTTTATTTTATTTTAAGCATTAAACGAAAAAAATTTGTAGTAGTATATGTGAACATTAAAATAAAAACATCATACAAAAGAGAAAAAAATTCATCTGCACATTTAAATTAAATTTAAATTTTTTTTAAAAAATTTCACTTTTTAAAATTTGCTACTACTTTTTCAAATATGAGTATTTTTGCTTGAAACTTTTTTATAGATTCTCTGAAACATATTACACAAAACTGTGCATGGATTAAAAGATATATCAAGTACTTTTTTTGATATAATTTTTTTACTATTATGTGTGGTGAAAAATTGGGAAATTTACTACCATGTCATTTATAATCCAACATATAAAAAAAAACTAAAAAATTGAATGCTTATTGCATGCACAGTTTCATTATATACATAATGGTGAAGCTATGCACAAAATTTGAAAGCTTTCCCATATTTAGGAAAAAAGCCTCAGTATTTTAAAAGTATGGAGATGATGAAAAACAGAACATGGAAAAAAAGGACTTTGATCTGTGGAAAAAAAATTATTTACTCTTTTTTCAAGCAAATATTTTGCATAGTTTTAAAATTTATGTATTTTAAAATATACATACAAAATTTAAAACACTTATATTCAATAGAAAATATTTTATAAGGATTTATATATTGATAATGGAGTGAAATGAAACCTGATCGAGAAAAACAAGTGTATGAAAAAACAGAATATCTCAATGTTTAAAAATAAACTAACATACCTCATAATTAAAATTTATTTACAGTATGATTTAAAAGCCCCCAGCTTTGTACGTTAGTCCTTTTTTTCTATTGTAGTATTCTCTGCGTTTATGAGCAAGTTTAATTTTTTTCTTAACTAACTTAACACAGATGACTTCTTACGCCTTCTCTGATACACACGCCTGTAATCTCTCCACATGGCTAAATGACTAGAATGTTTATTTAGAGAAATATTATTTTCAGCTTGTATGATTTCTAATGTTTTATATGTCCCTACATTGAATTCAGAAACTGCATCTGCAACTGCAATTTGCACTCGAAATAGAGAAGCAAAAGTTTCTTTGGGGCATTTACTCCATATCACACTATGGAGACTTTCATTGGAATTTTGTGTTAAACCTTTCATACAACGTTGAAGAAGTTCATCTGATGCCAGTCGTTGATAAATTGGCATAATTTTGGGGACAAATTTCTCATTTATTGGTGTTTTTATATTCTTTTTATGTGAACCTGGTGTTTTACCATTGGCCAAAGCTGCTTGATAAAAACACCAGGATTCTTTTCCTGAAGGACACTTATCGTGTTGTGGCTTTTTGTCTGTTGACATATTATGCAGTAGTGTGGCATATATGGCTGTTTTCATGGATTTGATATTATCTTTATTTCTAAGAATAGCATTTTGATAGTATCGAGTAAGTTTTTTAATTGTTTCTTCTTTAAGGCTTCCATGAGATCTGCCACCTAGTGTGACACCTTTTGTTCGCCATTCTTTAACAACTTTTCGCAGGGCTGTTCCAAGGCTTTTACTTACATGATTTACACATTCTTCTTTTTTTATTTTTACATCAGAACCATAAATATTCTTTTCATTCAAGTAATTGAATGTTTTTGAATCACCATCTGAAAGAATTGTTGTATAATGGAAGCCAATTTTTTCAGATCTGCACCACAACTTATATGCTGCTTCCATTTCCATTGCACCTGATGTACCAGTGTGATTTATGCTGCATGATTTTTTATGCCCTGCATACCAAATACTGTATTCAGCAGATTTTTCACAAATATCAGATTTAGCATACTCGCATTCAGTGCAATGCTTTGACATGACTTCATAATCAATTACATAGCCAGTCAGTATGTTAATCACACAACCAACTCCTATTTGTGAAGTATGCCCTCGAGTGAGCCAAGTGCCATCAAAAGAAACTGCAATATCTTGAGAATGAGAAACATCATATGTTTTTCGCGCTTCATTTCTGATTTTTTGAATCAATTTATCTGATGAATTAGTTATTGATTCATGTAATAATTTTTTATAAATATTAAATGTCCTGATGGACATTAAATGCATGTTTGTATGCATGCAAAACCTTTCAAGAGCTAAATACCCTATCCCAAAACTCAAAAAAGCTTGTACAATTCTTATTAATGTCAAAACTTTTATGTATTCTGTCATTACTTTGAATGATTCTTTTTGAAGTGTATTTTTCCCCTTTAAGTTTATTACAAACATCACACTCAACTTTAATTTTATGAGAAAATCCATAATTTTCTCCCACAACAACACGAAGGGTAGAAGTTATGCATATACTACATATAAAACCACTGAACAATTTTGATAGCATATTCACATCTACAATAATGTAGTTTGGACTTTCAACTTCCTCTGCTTTTTGAGTTTCATTCGAAATTGCAGATTCTTGTTTTGCACACCTAATATTTGGTCCTTTCAAAATACTGTCAATATTATTTGAAGCAGTTGTAATTGATGCATCTTCATTTTCTTCACATTTCCATCTTTTCAAAGCTTTATTCTTATTGTTAATGCTTTTTCTTTTAGGCCTTGGCATGATGAAAACAATAAAACTGGCTTTGAAATGCCTTGAACTAAAATTATTTAACTAAAATCTGAAGAGATAATAAATATGCACACCTTTGCAGACAATATCAAGTAATTAAAAATGAGAATTTTTCAAAACAAAATATTGAAGTTGCAATCGCTTTTACAACATCAACATTCAATCGATGGTAAACAAATAAACGTGGGTCAACAGTGCACTTCACTTCAATTACAATTCGCTACTAATAAGTAATTCATAAAATAATTCAGTATATTTTGGGGCTGTAACAATAGTTCAAAAAATCCAATTCTGTTTAGTCGGCCATTTTTAAAGGTCCAGGTCCCTTTAAATCCCTGTCATTTCGAATAAAAATCTTAATAACTTTCGAAATAATAAAGATACAGCTATAATATTTTAGTATGATATGAAGAAGGGTATAAGCAAACAAATGAGCCAATAAAAAAAAGTCGATATTTTGATCATTTTTAGGTACCGTGTCCCCTTGAAAAATTACATTTTGCATACTGTTAAATGTCATTCAATATTGTGACTCGTTGACAAAGATATACCGGAGCTGGGCGATTATCACAATCAACAGCCCTTTATAGGCCATAAATGGTCTCTCTTTTTTTCTTATTATCTACATACCTAAGTTTTGTTTTTTGCTATCTGCAAAGTATGCATCACTTATGACCTAATTAAAAAATATGTGTTGTAAATATTATTATCAATACTTAATTTCTTCCTTTCATAGCAAGAAGATCCGATCAACTTTGCGATCTTCTTACGGAGACAGCAATTTCTTATTAGTCTCATGCCAAATCTCGGTTGCGAATCCGCTATTTGGGAATTTATTTCATAGTGTGATGCTTACGTGCGGATTCTGTATAAAATACTCTCAAATTGGCTTAAGAATAGAACCATCTAAACAATCTTCTAAAAATGTTGATTTCTCGTTTTCTGTTTTGAAAACTACATGGATGTTTAAAAATCAATGGACAAACATATAACTCTAATTTTTGTTCAAAATAGAAAGTTGTGAGTAGCCTGAAGAACCTAACGCAGGTATCAGTTGAGATAAACAGCGTTTCTTAATTGTTAAAAAAAATAAAAGTATTCTGAACCAAAGGACCATTGAAAGGAAAAAAAGATTAAGTGGGAAAATGTTTAGAAAGTATGTGTTATGTAAATAATTTATGTTTTTCTTCTCTTATAGCAAATAAAATGAATACGTGCGAGCAGATAATTTTAAATGGGATGAAATAATGGATATATTACAAAAAAGTGGTTCAATCAGAGAAATTGTTAAATAACCTGGAATTGCTAGAGTGGTCGTAAAAAGACTATATGAAGCTAGAACATTTATAAGATATCACAATTTTGATCTAGTAACCAAAATTGCAGTAAATGAGGATCGTAATATGTAAATAACGGCT
This sequence comes from Argiope argentata, assembly GCA_026289955.1. Lineage (NCBI taxonomy): Eukaryota > Metazoa > Arthropoda > Arachnida > Araneae > Araneidae > Argiope > Argiope argentata. The sequence goes on from JAOUZG010003378.1 coordinate 2,100,437, forward strand.
AAAACATATTATAAAAAAATCTGTTTTCAAATTGGTACAACGCTCATAGCCTAACAAGGGTTCCAAAATATGAGGCAAGATGGTAACCCAGAGAATAAGCCGAGTTGGTTCTCTTGTTCGAAAGGCATTTATATTAAGTATTTCCAATGAAAAAGAGATATATTATTATTGTCGTGAACATGTCAACTAGAATGTTAAACAGTGGGAGTGATGAAAGTGGTTTGTTTTTTATCGCCCGAATCAAGTTGCTTGAACATTCGGCACGATCCTCGAACTACATAATCTTCCATCAAAGCTTGAAAAACAACAATTACAAAGGTAAGGGCTGTGATCTGATAAGATATGTTAAATGGACACACAAAAAAATTTTGTATTGGAAAAAGGAACTATGAATGCAAACTTAATTCCAGGATATAACAATGTCTCATGCAATGCAATTCTCCTGAAGTTATTGGAAGTTGTTTCATTTTCATTATTGATACGGACCACATCCATTTTGTTGGTGAATAGTGACGATCCTCTTGCAAATGAGGATAAGCATTAAATAGAGAGACTATCACACTCTCTAGACACAAATTTTCACAACATGAATAAAATACATTTGGAAGACACATGACAGAGCGCATTTATCAACATTTGGCAAAAAATATCTTATTCGAAACACTTACATTGCAGAAATAGAAATTATTTAGATTTCTCAATGATAATCTGGTTTAGGGTATGCTCAACTTAAAATATAAATACATTACAATGAGAGGGTGTTACATATTTCAAGTTTCTTAAAAGCTATTATAAATATTTCTGATGAATTTATTTATCTCCAAAAAAATAAATTGATATATTCTCATCTCGTACTTTATATAAAGCGAGTTAGTATTATTTCAATAGTCCGTCTAGATTTATGTCGATATTGGCAACGGAAGTATAATAGTGTTTGTTTGATAAGCCTCTATCCCCCTATTACTGTAAAATCTTCACATTTGGTAAAGTATTTAAAAAAAAATAGAAACCATTCTTTATAAAAGTAAATTCTTTCATATAGATATATTAAAATAAAACATGGAGTTGTAAATAATTTAACACAATTTTTTGAGAACAAGTTTTTTGTTACACCAATGATAAAACAAGTTTACGATATGATTTTTTTATTACAGTACATATTCTCTGTGGCTCAGACTTCTTTTGAACGGATGAGTGTAGAAACATGATAAGCATATTCCATGACCTGGCTCATTCAGGTTACACAAGACTAAGATGTAAATGCCTGATTTCGTAGCTGTTGATCAACGAGAATGATAAAAAATTCTTTAAACAATAACAAAACAAATCGTATGAAGATTTGGTGTTGCTATAGAAATTCTGAATAAAGATAAAGATTTGGGTCAAATTAAATTCTATGTTACATTTATTTTAACCAATGAATAATGGCAACCTCAAGCGTTCGTTGCAGAACATCATTTTAGTCACAGAAAAAGTTTTAAAACTTCTTGAAATCGATATTATAGATTGAAATAGATTATTTTCAATATAATCATAAAGCAAAGTAATAAATTGCTAAATATAACCTTAGTTAAGAATTAGTTTTAACTGGTTATCCAATAATTAGTTTATAATAATATATTTTATAATTTCAATGTTTTGAAGCGTTTAAAGTCCAGAATTCACGAGATTCGTCCAGTATGGAGGAATGAAAACATCTGATGCGTGTTGCAATGAGTCGCAACAGACTTATTGTCACTTTATAAAGAATATAGTCAATTCCTCGGATTCCTCTAACTCGGGATTTGCGGGTGTAGATAACTTTAACTTTCAGTCATGTTAAACATGGTATAGCCATGTTTTTAAAACTATTTACTGAAATCTTTTCAGTCAATCGTCCTGATGCCCAAGGACGTCGGACCCTAGCTGCTTCATGCGTGCATCAAAAATTGCTCGAAATTTATGAAATAAAACTAGATACATTTTCTGTATTTGCAAAGTTACATAAACTTGAAAAATAAATAATAATAATAATGTGTACTGGATTGTATTTAAAAATAAATGCTAAGATATTGTAACAAACGAATTCAAGAATGGAAATTATGCGTCATATATTTAACTATTTGGAATATTTCGATTGCTAATAATTGCAAACTCATTATTTTTTTACAAGAATAATGCTTGTTTAGCGAAATTTTACAAATTGATTTTCTAGTCGTATTATGGATTCGTGTTATCATTTCAGTGTAAAATACTAGTGACCTAAGAGAAAAAATATATATGCAGAAATTAAAATAATGAAATAGAAATTATTAATAATAATACGTGAAAAGTTGAGTATTACTATAAATAAATGAAATTTTTTTTATGTATTCTATTTTTGCAAAAAAAATATTCGTTTATTCGTTTTTTTTATTTATTGTTAATTTAACTCAATTTTTAAGTTTTGGTTTCAAACAGCATCGTTAAAAATAATTACAATGATGTCAATAAACTATGTATTAGTTTTATATAAGTATTAAAAATATCTTATCAAACACGTTGAAACTGTAACTGATAAATTAAACATTTGTAACATTTTAAAAAGGAAGATATGTTGCAAGTGACCAAAAAAAGAAGATACACTCACTGGCCAATGAATTAGAAACCTTTGAGATTTGCATTTGAATGCGTGCCTGGGATGAAGTATGCAATATTTTTTTGACGTGGGTTACACGAGGTTAGAATGCCAGTATAAGTAAGGTGTAAGAGTCCTTTTCGTGATGAATGAAAATGGGAAAAGCGACAGATTTTTCACCATTTGAAAAAGAGTTTATAGTTGGTGCCTGTTTAGCAGGTGCCTCGATTTCGAAGACGGTAGATTCTACTGGGTTCTCAAAAGCAGCTATATCAAAGGTTTTCAGAAGTAGAAACCTGAAACCACAGTTCTTAAGATCTATACGGTTGTCAGGGAAAGTGTTAGAAGGATGCTCAGCTAACAAATAGCAAGTTCAAGTTCAAATAGCAAGAACAAATTCCCAGCAAAGTTTTTCAAGAGCGTGATCAATGTCGTCTGCGGCGAATTGTACGGCAGAACAAGGACTCTACTGTAATTCAACTGACACAAATCGTCAAACAAGGCTCTTCACAACGGATTTCAGTTCAAACCATTTGCAAAGAATTACAGAGGATAGGGATGCATAGTCTAGAGCCTGTGAGAAAACCGCGTATTTCTGCCCGACATGCAGAAATTCTTTTTCATTGGTGTCGGGAAAGAAGATACTGCGTATATGAGGATTGGAAACGAGTAATGTGGTCGGATGAATCACACTACATCTTATTTTGCTCTGATGCAAGATGTCAAATTTGGCGAGAACCCCATGAAGCCAGGAATCCTCCTGCCTTACTTGCACTGTGCAAGGATCTGGAGGGAGTATCAGGATATGGAGCATGTTCTGCTGGCATGGAAGTGGTGCCCTGGTGTTCTTCGAGGTTAAATAAATAGCCATACGATACCTATATATGTGTTGGCAGATCAAGTGCACCCTACCATGTTGCATTTTTATCCTGATGGCGATGGATACTTCATGGACGATATTGCAACTGTACTTCGATCCAGATGTGTTCAAAATTTGTTCGCTGAGCATCAGTCTGTCTTCCAACACTTTCCCTGGCAACTGCATTGCCCAGATCTTAACCACAGAGAAAATGTGTGGGAAATGGTGGAAAGATGCATCCGACAGCGCTCTCCTCTTCCATCTTAATTACAAGAACTGCATAGCCAATGCATGATATTCTCTGGATGTAAATGCACTCCAGAAGCTTGTAGAAGCCCAAACGAATTAGAACAGTTATCCGTGCAAAAGCTTATCCAATAAAATATTGATCTTGGGTTTCTAATTCATTGGCTAGTTAGTGTTTCTTTCGTGCGGTGATTTTGAAATAGTTAAGATTATCAAATCTTCTAAACAATAAAATAAAAGTGAAATGTACAAAGTTCCAGATTTAACCTCATTATTATCGCTGCTTACTTTTATTTTAAGATCAGTAAATTAAATTTTCCGAATAGAGTTCATGTTTAACTTGTTTGTGATAAGATAGTTTAAATTACATCGTTTAGTAATTGTACATTAAGATTATATTCTCATTATAAACATGAATTTTAGCACCAAGCATAAATCAATATTTTCAGTCTATAATAGCTTATTGTTTTTGTTTCTAATGGCACTTGCCATGGACAAGCTCACTGAAGCAGTTAGCGATTTTAGGCCGAGGATGCATCTCTTGTTTTACGTAGCGCCAACTAGGGCCAAGAATACGTCATAGCTACTCCCTCATCACATTCGTTTGCACAGCCCCTTTTTACAAGAGGGCACATTCATACACCTCACGGAAAGAACAGATGAAGAATAACCACGCTCAGACCGGGACTTGAACCCAGGACTCCCAGATCCCGGGGAAGACGCGCTATCTCAGTGTCAGGACGTTGGCATAGTTTACTATAAATGCCGCTATTTTATTTATCTTGAAAATTTCTCTTTAAAAAGTATTGTGATAAAATATGTCACAGATTTCAAGGTTTTAATACAAAAAGCAGCATACGTATTATATCAGACACATGTTTAAAAATTTGTATTCAGAATAGTTGTTTATAGTTTCTTTTAAAAAATAATTATAATAAAAAAAATCATGACCATACACGAGCTCCTTCTGAATGTTACGTGTATTCAAAATTGCAATCTGGCATGTAGTTACATCTTTAGAAATGTAAACTTTTTGATCAAAACAATCAAAGGTCTCATTGTCTGTCTATTAGTGTTGTATGAACGGAATAATTCAAATCTGTAATCAGCTAGAAAGACGAAATTTAAATAAATTACATGGTTTTATGATCAGAATTGTAGAACTAAAACAGATGATGGATCCAACATATCCGAAATATTCTCTTTGCTGTAGTACGAAGTTTAACACAACGCGCCATGCTGTATAATGGAGAGAACACACACGCTGATTTATAGAAAAAAAGAGACTATTTTGACGAAATGATGAAAAATATTTACTCTAGACCATTATTTTATTCAGAATATCAAATACTTCTAGTACATCGTAGTATAATTCTTTTACATTGAAATTGAGAAATTCAAACTTATCGCCACGGTCGATTATGAGTTCTGCATGTTTGAGTAAACAACAATTTAATCCCCTAAACAGTTTATTTTCAAATCTAAGCTAATCTTAAATATAACAAAATTTCTGAAAGAAGAACAAAACAAATCTATCGGCTACGATTCTCTGATGAAAGTCGTGAAAGAGAGGGGTTTTTTTTTTTACTCATCCAAGAGGCATACGAAATCGTCATTCAAATTTATTCCTTTCATTCAAAATACATGTTAAAAATACATGATACTATATATATATATATATATATATATATATATATATATATATATATATATACTCGCACTCGCTCTAGTTAATTAATTC
>JAOUZG010003378.1:2110031-2194123 GCA_026289955.1 Argiope argentata
ATACAAGGTGGCCAGAAATAAAACACCCCTACTCTGACCTCCATGGATATCGAACTACTCAGTGTAAAGGCTCAAAATTTTGTACACATACTATTCAAAATATGGGGAAACGGATTTCACGAGAAAAAAAATTAGTTCCTGAAATCACCGATAGGTGGCGCTGCACAACTGGAACTATGATCAAAAGACACAAATAATAATAAAAATTAAAATGTTTATGCGGAATGGAATGCTTCCATGCTTCCTTTTTAATTTTTCTGCCCCTTATGGAAAATAAAAATAGTAAAGAAGCTAGAACTCCCGTTGTAACTGCAATTTCATACTGTAACCAGAAAAATTTGCATAAAGCATGGTTAGAAGCCATGTTCTGGGAAAGAAGTTAAAAGGTGGGGAATGTCATTCTTATTAGTGATGGCTGTCACGCTGCCAGAACGCGCTTTGCTTGTGAAGTTGTTTTACGAGAATAAAGGAAATGCTCCAGCAGCACTTCGAGAGTTTCGCCGACTTAAGGATTTACGTAAGGGACCATTGCTTCCACAAGCTCTCAGGAGAATGATCGCTCGATTCGAGGAAACTGGACATCTTGGAGTTCAGCCTGGTCGAGGACGCAAACCGGTTCGTTCAGATGTCGTTGAAGATGTTGCCACCGGTATTGTTGAACAGTCAATGGATAATGTTTTAGGCTGCAGTAGTGCACGTGCAGTGTCACGACACTTGGGTGTTCCCTATAGCACAGTGTGGAACGTACTCAGAAAAATGGTGCATTGTTTCCCGTACAAAATCCGCCCTAATCAACAATTGCTGGCCACAGACAGGGAGATGCGACTGACCTTTGCATTGACATTTCTTGCTAGAGTTGAAGTGGATGCATCGTGGCCGTGGCAGATTCTGTGGAGCGATGAGGCCCATTTCCACCTCAGTGGAACAGTGAACACCCATAACTGTCGCATATGGGACACGACAAACCCCCGTACCTTCCAAGAGATTCCACTCCACTCACCGAAAGTTACAGTCTGGTGTGGATTCACAGCCACATTCATCCTTGGACCGTTCTTTTTCGAAGAGGTTACTTCCAATGGCTTTGAGACATGTACCGTGACGGCCAACAGGTACAAAAGGATGCTCGAAACATTTGTTGTACCCTATTTGCAGCAGCGCCAATGCCTTGACACCATTACTTTTATGCAAGATGGAGCACCTCCACACATTGGACTCCCTGTGCAACAGTTTCTTCGCCAACATTTCACCACTGACAGAATAATCAGTCGCGCGTTTCCGACAACTTGGCCATCTCGTTCACCGGATCTTAATCCGTGTGATTTTTGGCTTTGGGGACACTTAAAAAACCTTGTTTATCGAGAACGTCTGATAACCTTGGCAGATTTGAAAGAGAGTATCAGTCTGCATGTGAGAAGCATCTCAGATGACCAGTTACGATCCGCAGTTGAACAAGCTGTCCACAGACTTCACATTTTACATCTTCAGGAAGGGAACCATATTGAGCAGCATTCCCTGCATCGATAACGTCCTTGTTTCATGTATGCTTGGTACTTTCAAATAAAATGTGTTTAAAACGTGTTTTTGTGTCTTTTCAGCATACGTCCAGTGGTACAGCGCCACCTATCGGTGATTTCTGGAACTAAATTTTTTTTTCGTGAAATCCGTTTCCCCATTTTTTGAATAGTATGTCCACAAATTTTCAAGCCTTTACACTGAGTAGTTCGATATCCAGGGAAGTCAGAGTAGGGGTGTTTTATTTCTGGCCACCCGGTATATATATAACCAAAATGCGGAATATGGAAGACATCCGAATCAAAGACCTACTATTAGAAGAAATGACAGAAGAATTTCAAGAACAACGTGAATTTCTAAGGAAAGATGCCCAAAAGAACATCGAAACCATACAATCTGAGGATCGAAAGACTTACAACAAAAGAAGAAAAAGAGCTTCAAAATACAAAGAAGGTGATTTAGAAGCAATCCAAAGGACTCAATTTGGAACTGGACTAAAACTAAGACAGAAGTTCTTAGGTCCTTATAAAATAACCAGAGTGAACTCTAAAGATAGGTATGAAGTAGAAAAAGTCGGTCAGCACGAGGGTCCGAACTCTACCACCACATCAGCTGATTTAATGAAGCATTTTTATATTAATTGAATTTTGAATATTAGTTATTATTTTTCATCTTTCTCATATTATACCTTTTGAGAAATAAATTGTTATTGTATGGTAAAGCTCGTTTCAAATAATTATATTATATTCGTTTGCAACAATTATCGTATTTTCATATCGTTTCTTATCATTTTTTATCAACCTATTCGATTTCGATGATTAAATATTTAGTTAATTGTAGGTTCACAATATAAAATATTTTGGAATTTTTATGTGCTTTATTCTAGATCCGGAATTGTGAACATTGAGTATACATCTTTTCATCTGGTGTTTTATTTTGTTATTTTTAAGAATAATATTATTTGTGGTTATTGCATAAACATTCTTAATTCATAAAATTAATGATTGTAAATGAAATTAGTTTATTAGTAAATGTAAGATCCTGTAAAAAAATTTTTTTAGCTCTCTACGTTTCGTAAAAGCTGAGAGACCAGCTCTTTCAGGAGAGGGTGATTTTGTAGGATATCCAACAGAACCATTTTAATTAACCAACATCTGCCTTCCTCTTGTTTTGTCAACATCCGATGATATATGAAATCCAAAGCAAGAGTTGTAAAGGTTAGATTATTTCCCAGAGGGCCATTATTTTTAATTAGTTTGCATTCCAGAACAACGCCACCTATCGGTCTTTCGAAAGTCTGTCCCAATTAACTTTGAACCAGAGGCCCACGAACTTTCGTCCAGAGAAGACGCCTGTCTTCACGCGTCAGCGGTTCCCGCTAAGCTCAGCGGCTACGCGGTAATATATATTTTCAGTCATAATGTTTCCCCATCTCTAATGTCCTCCTAGAGGAAATAATCTAACTTTCTGATTATTAAATATCTCCATGTTTTAATTCTTTTTAATGTTTCCCTGTAAATACCCCCCTTGTAAAAATTCCCCTTTAACTTTAAATAAACTCTTTTATTTTTCTAAAGAAAGAAGTCTCTTCATCCTTCGTTTGTATTATTTTAATTTTGGTTTAGAAACTAACCCGTAAATATTAAAAAACCCTAGACATCACGCCACTAAAATCCCGCCATCTGAAGAGTCTAATTTTTGGAAGATTTATTTAGACTCTCATATATATATATATATATATATTTAAAATGAATTTTTAGCAAGGTTGAGACTTATTATAAATAATATTTCGATGAGACTACAAAAGTATTCTGATTTAGTATCAGAATATAAAATCAAAACGTTTTTGTTATTATGCAAACTTTTTTTTTAAATTGCGAACATTCAAATATCCAGATACATAAATGCAATAGGAATTACTAATATTGAGGTTTCCAATGACTGCTGTCTTCAAATTTGTAGCGGAGAAAATATCGCTGTTTTGAATATCAAATTCCTGTAGATAGCAAAAGTAGCGTATTTGCACGCTAATTAACAAAAAAATATCTTTCAGAACTATGCTTTGAATCTTCCAATTCGCACAAAGGTTCAAAATCTGGAAGAAACGAACAAAAACAACAAATCCACAAATAAACTATCAATATACTTTCGGATTTTAGTTTTTAAAGGCCTCCAAGTACTTTATTTTAATTGTCGAAGAGCAAAATAATTATATTTAAAAGACATCAACTACATTTTACGATCGTGCGTGAGAACTTTTAATGAAAATCTGAATTTTACAGATACACATATATATTCAATATTTTATTAAAAAGTAACGATATAGGACAAGATATGAACCAGATCATAATAGGAAAAAATATCATAAATAACTGTAAAAAATAATAAATTCTTTTGTGAAAAATAGGAAATCAAATAAAAGTGAAATGAGACTGATAGGCGAAAGACCACCCACGTGTTATCGACAAATGTAGTTAGTATCCATATAACCTAATGTAACTAAAATAGCTTTAAAACAATAATATTTGCAAAAAGGCACTGATCGTAATGTTACGGCAACAAAAACAGGATAGAAAAATGCTGTTATATGCGATACAGATAGTACTTATAGAAGAATTTAATTTATTTCAGTTGAAACGAGTTAGCATTCAGATACGTATATAAATATAAGGACGGAGAAATACGGAGATTACCGCCAGTTTTCGGAAAATTTGACAAACAAGAGTTTAATGCAGAGAAAATGTCTGTTATAAATTTTGTAACAATTAATTTAAATGGAATCAATGGAAATAAAATTGATTTTAGAGAATGAAATGTAAGCTGCTATCCTTTACAGTGACGGGAAACTTTAAAAAAGACTGTTCCATCAGCTCAACAAGATAAAATCCCCTTGAATTTGATTTTTAGAACTCTCAGTGCCATAATATGGATACTGAAAGCTAATCGCAGCATTTGTTTACGAGCGAATAAACATAGATGACTGTAATAGATTAAGTTTGTTCGAAAGACCCACACTGCAAAAATTTAATAAAAAGTCTGAATTTAAGTGATATATCTATTAAGCATAGCTTAGCACACCGGCATTGATTGAATTCGCGTAAGTTTAATTAAAATTGTAACTGTTTTCTCATGATGTGTTATTTCACAAAAAAGTTAGGAAATCGGTCAAGATCTGCAAAATAATAGACTCTTATTAATATATATATATATATATATAACAAATACCATTAATGAATTATCCATAAAAGTGAGCTCTTATGATTTAAAATATCATCTGCTTGAAAAATTATGAATTCCTTCATCTTTCATTTAAATTGTAAGACTTTGAGGTTTTGTGCAACTCGAAATGTTGCCATGGTTTATAAAAAAAATTCTAGTTTGAAACAACTAAAATAAGCTAATTACACGTTATTATAAACTCACAAAACGAAACACCAACTGTATAATTTTAGTTTAAAGATAATTATTTTCGCGGGTTTTTTTGTTATATTTTCTTGATTTTAAACTCTTTGCGCCCACTAAAGTTTCAAGGTATATATTTTTTCAAAGTTTTCTATAAATTAATATGCACAGACACAGCATTTAAGGTTTAGTAGATGTCAATACTCTGGGTATATCTTGGTTTTATAGTGATTCGAAATGATTTTGAACAATTAAAGCAGGCCAGAATGCCAGCGTAGCAATTCCGTGATAAAACTGAAGAATCTCAATTCTACAAGGTTTAACATACATGCGATCGCAGGCGGTTATCTTCACAGCAATGCTAATTTCTTCCAGATTTTCATCAACTAGTCCTATCCATATAATTTAATTTCAGTATTTTGACAAGCAAAAGTGAAGTCCTCCAGATGTGCTGATTTTTCATATTTCAGAATTATAATTCAGCTATTTCCTGACGTTTACACAGAAAACTTTATTGCTTTTTCATTGCATTTCAAACCTAAAAATATCTCCACATTTATAGCCATAATTATTATGAATTACAACTCTATAAAATTGAACTAATAGTTCCCTAACTTATGAATTTTTGAGGGGAACAACACCTCGTATGTAGTCTTTTGTTAGAATACTCATATATATATATATATATATATATATATATATATATATATATATATACTTTTTATTTATCCACTCAAGTTCAAGTAATTTTTTGTAAAATTGTATTGGATGACATCTGATGTTAATATAGTTTTTTTTTACAAATATTCATTCATTGATGTTTTAAATTTATTAATTAAAAATTAAATTTCTCGCCAAAAATCTTCCTTTTCTCCCCTTCAAATAAGTAACAAATTCAGTATGATTTTTTCCCCCGCTAATGAGTTTAGGCTTAACATGTTTTCGTCCAATTATTTTAAAGGATTTTGTTTATTTTTTAATGTTTGATGCGCATTTGAAATTAAACGTTGTTAATTAATCGATCTTTTTAATTTCTTTTGAAGTACTTTCGAATTGAAATAATACAGAATAAAGAAAATGAAACATTTCTAATCTGTATTACGCTACCCTAACAGTTGTAGAGAATTCACGCATTTTGCGTTGCCTTGATTGGCGTTGAAAATTCAACGCTAGTATAATTTTTTTGATCAATTATTTATAGTAATTGTAATTATTCGGTGAGAATAGGGATTTGGATTTGCATTCCTTGAGCTGCGAGTTCAAATTCGCCAGTCGAAGACTCTCCATGTGTATGTGTGGTGGGCGTTACATTTGTCGTAGTCACAAAGTCCTACTTGTCGAGTGCATTATTACTGGGGATACTGGGTCAGAAGCGATCGTTCTCTGTTCCAAATGTAAATTACTGTCTGTGGATGAATGAATGAAATGCATGAATGAAGTCCACCCCATAAAAAGGCTTTATGACGTGTGTGAGATAGAAGTCAGACTTCTGCCCTCGTGTGCACCTCAGAAGCTACTGCATCCATCCTTCCTTTGTAAAATAGGAGCACGAGAACAACAATTGCAATTATTTAATAAAAAGTAACTAAATTAAAGTTTTTCTTTGTTAACCTAAGTAGGAATTGACTTTAATTTTTTATGTTATTTGTTTTTTTTAATTCAATGCTCTTAAAACATAATAACATACATTATTGTAACATATTTTCATTTTATATGAAAGCACTTTTCCAAATAGTAATCGCTTTCTTCCGCTATCCTTAATTGAAGCAATAGAATATCTTATCTATCAAAATTGCAAATTAACTTCTTATTCCAATGTTTTAGAAATAAAGAAAGAAATAATAATAAAAAAAGGTCATGTGAATATAAGTGACGACATTGCATTTTTTTAATCTATGATTATTTATTATGAAAAACCGTTTATATTTCCTTATTAGGAAAAATAAAAATTAAATGGAGTTTCATTTTTCCTTTCTACTTTTGATACCCGATTATTAAAATTGTTCCATCTCACCAGAAAGAAAGTTCAAGTAGAAGAAAAGAAATAGAAGCATATGAAATGAAGACAAATTATTCAAGCCGTTTCTTTTGAATGAATTAAATCCCAGTTGTTGATACATTTTCTGTCATTAAGATGCAAATTTATTTCGGAGACTTTTTCACTTCTAAAGGTTAATATTTTTTGTATTACTGGCAACTAAAAGATTTTGATGTTCTCTTAGTAGTTTAAAGCATCGCATGACTGATTAATTTACGCGATTGATTATTCCAGAAAAGACTCTTTCTTCAGGCAATTCTCTTATTAAGCTTTATTCAACCATTAGATCAATTGTGAAACCAAGCAATGTATTATTTTTCGTGGTTGGACCGACAGCTTTTTTTTCCTTCCAATTTTTCTCCTAAAGAAGCACATAGGTTACGTTTCTTTTATAGTAAAAGTTGCGTTAAAGTTCAGTTCCCTATCCAAGGGATTCCAAGGTCTCTTTTATTCCCAGAAACTGCCCTACTTCTCCTTTATTTTGGGTCTTTAATTCCTGCCTTCAATAGTTACTACAGACCCAGTTTTAGATACATATTTAGATATATAGTCACAACAGTTTTTAGATATATTTTCGAGCCATTCTATCTTTGACTATTCGATACTGCATGGAGGTATACCTTCTAGGTCTTCCTCTTCTCTGCATAGTGATGGACATACCCGATCCCGATCGTCTGAGAGGCCTACCCAAGGAGTAGAATCGATCAAAGGTGTCGGAGCCCAGAGTGGAGATGCGCTGCTCACTCTCTGTCCGAAGGAGTCGGGTGGAGCGGCTCCTCAGAGAGGGGTCTTCTAGGTAGCGATATCTCTCGGGCAGACTGCGCTCGCTTCGGGGATGGACTTGCTGCTGGTGGCCAGAGAAAAACAGGCGACGAGGATCGGTGGGCTCTGCGTGGAAAGTGTGAACCTATTGAAACAGAATTCCCTTATTTTGTATGATATCATTTTTTTTCTTCTTTTCTAAATTAAGTTCAGAGAAACGACTTTAGAGAACTAAACACATTTGAAGCTGCATGCAAGCCAGACATTTCATCTGGAAATACATAAAAAATGTTAAAAATTCATCAGATTTCTACCAATTAAAATTTCGGATCACATCTGCCATTGCGATTTCTGACGTGTTTAAAAAGAAGTGGTTGAATATTAAACTGGGGATATTTATATAGCTATTAATCTTGGTAAATCGTCTGTAATCTGTGTCTATAATCTGAAGTATTTTATATGTCTTACTACAAAAATTCTATTCTTGTATTTTGTTTACTTCCTTGATGTGAGTTTGAGCTTCCAGTTTTTTTCTTAGGTAAATACTTTTATCACAGCGATCTTTTGAAAATTCCTCTTGTTTATGATGCAATAAACGAGGAAAATACATCTTTAAAAAACATTTAAAAAAAATATTAATATCTTTTTCTAAGGCTTCAAAAACAATTATTTTAAGCTTTGAAAATTAAATTTACGACTTTTAAAAGTTTCCGTCATTATCTTACAGCCTAATCACGAAGCGTCAAAGAAATTTCGCATATTAAATGTGTTATAGACTTCTTATTTGCATTTAACTCACAAAAATTACACTACCTTGTAAATCCTATATTTTCAAAGACAGTAGGAATATTTTGAGGCCTATAAACATATTTACTTTTTCCACATTAACGGCCGAAGTAAGGTCTAATTATTGCTCTTATATTTCTGTTTGAACAATTTTAGAAATTAAAAAAATATTTCTGCATTATATATTTTCTTTGCTTTTCAGAACAATTTCCCTTCCTAAACGGATCTCTTTAGAAGATGTTTTTTGGAAACTTACTGGATGCGCGCCCACTTGCTCAGCCAGCGATTGAAGAGTGGTCGGGAAGGTCGGCTGAGGTTTCGGTTGTCTGGTGAGAACGGCTTTTGAGCCTCGCTGCTCTTCCCACATCAGGCGAGTTTCCTCCTGGGTTTTAGGGGGAGGCATATTGTAGTAATAAGGAGCGACCTAAAACAGATGATGATCCATTCAGTTAATTTTAACATTTGGTATTAGATATCGAAGGAAAACGTTTGTACTTATCACAGATTAAGTGAAATTTGATGAAAGATTTTAAAAAATGAAAATGTTCAAATTCCTCGCATTTTTTTCTTCATTTTCTTGATAATATGTAACAAACCTAAAAATTTTATTACAGCAAAATGCTTGTTATAGCGAATAGTGTCTTATTTTTTCCTTTCATATGCGAACGGTATGCAATCACAAATAATTCCGAAAATCACCTTATACAAGGGGATATATAATTAAAGTGACCGTATTTAAAACATTTCTAAAATCCTTTCTTCTTATCGAATTTTAATGAAACGTTATATATAATATATGAACCATTGAGGAAAAGCTTCAGTAGTAAAAAAAAATCAAATTTTGTCCACCAGGGGCATTGTAGCAGCTAAAGAAGGGCAAAAAAATCGGTCAGAATCATTCAAATTCATTCAGTTGCAGAACGTATTCATCCTGTACTCCATTTACATCAATTTAGTGTTGAAAGGACATTTTAGTGTTTTCAATGGTAGCGCGAAGAAACGTGGGTAATGCTGGCATTCCACTCAGGTAAAGTTATAATTCATCCTCCACATCTACGGTATTTTAAAAATCGAGACAACCAGAAATCACAAAGATGTAAGTCGGGTGAGCGACGATATCAGAAATCCGGAGAATCTCTGGATTTTCGGCAAAGTTAGTACTAAGCAGCTCTTTGATTTGGTGCTCAATATGGGGGGGGGGGTTTCTCCATCTCGGAAGAGGACAATGCTCTGCAAATATTGCTATTCCTATAAAGCAGGAATAGCTTGCTATCGAAGGAGTTCGCAGCATCGTGCAATCGTGAAAGAACATGTTTTAGGACCTTAAAAAGAGAGTTTCATGGAAAATGGTCTGAGGATAAAATGAGCAGTAAATTCACACCATGAAGTTAAGTCATCAATTTTTGTTAGTGCAGGTCATTAGGAGGTAAATCACTCCATATGCGCCAATTTTGATGCTTCACAGCTCCCTCTAAAGAAAAGAGCGCCTCATCTGACTATAGAGTTTGTCAAAGACAAGCTTTATTGGCCGCCATTCTTGCCAAAAATCGGCAAGCAAATTTATAGAGTGTTTGGTGGGTTTACATACGGATGTCGTTTTAAAATGGATCATAGAATTTTTTTTATTATCAACCATGGATTCTCCAATTCTACACCGATTGAGCACTTTCTGAAGAATAGTTGAAATAGGAGGCTCTTTTAATCACAGAAGTGCGCATTTTTCAACATTTTCATTCGAAAACGGTTCTTGCGCTCTTCCTGGAAGCATAATCAAGTCACTAGTCTCTTCAAATTTCATAATCATCTACATAAACCATTCTTAAATACGAACCCTTTCCTCAATCCCTTTAAACGGCGATATTCATGCAGAGCAACTAAGATATTGTTGCCGTTTTGGTAACCCAGCTTTACCAGTAAAGTTTAATCTTTGTCCCGTAAAGGCATAATTAACGATGACAAAGGTGCGCAGAATAATTTTTGGGTTGTGACTGCCAGTCTCTATAGATTTCATTAATCTGCAAAAAGAAATTTTAAAAATCGCCTTTTGGTGATCAGAATTTGAACTATTTTATTATTGCAGAAATTCTTCCCAAGGTCGACATATCATCAAAATCCGATGGGTAAAATGGGTTCTATAAGGTTTGAATAGGGTCACTTTAATTATAAGCCTGATGTATTTAACCTAACAAACTACACTGTGCATTAGTAATGAAAATTTTAAAAGTGTGTTCCTTTTTTTGAAAAATTAACTTATTAGCTAATTAGTTAATTTAATTTCCCGTATCGAATATGCGTGGAAACTATTTATAATGTACCTGGTAATCTATGACCTCTGAATTGGTATATTATTATCCAAATCTCTATACTGCGCAGCCATTTAACTGCTGATGGCAGTTTTAGCCTTTCTCAAGTTCAAATTTGTTACGATTCTAAGGTGAGTTAGGTTTGTGAATTTAAAATCCTTTGAACCTGAAGTTCTGAAGCTCCATAAAAAGAAGATATTTTTTCACATTGAAAAATTGCCCTATCTGTTTTGAATTATTGTTTCAACCAATTATTTGTCTTCAAATTATAAATATAAATTTTAAAACTCAACTAGGTTAGAAAATAATATACAGAGCAAATCATAACTCACAGACAAATCTCTCTTTCAATAAGCCGATAAGCCTTCAATAATCGTGTCAGAGCGTATGGTGCAAGTGATTCACAAGGTCATGAAAGTTAGTTCTTTCTAACAGTATCATTCGGAAGAGTTTATTCATGAGAATTTTTACAATAATAGTTAAAACTCCTTCCAAAAGCATTTTTTGCAGCATAAATGGCACTTTTGTAAAGACGCGCAGTTTCTATTTCCGACTGATGGAAACCGTTTCAAAATGTGTGCCAAACATTTTTCAAGCTTGTGTTATGATTAATGAATGTAATTTTGAATAATAATTGTAAGAAACATGAAAGGGAATAATTTACATTTTCTATATTTCTAACGAATCCTTGTTATCCAAAAACTGTTTGCTTAAAGTTCCCTGATTCACCATATCTGTAATTGAAAAACAAAAACTCTATAATTGACTCACATCCGGTTGCTGTCTTTGATTGGTTGTTTGATGGTGGGATTCCAACATAACTTGTGTCCTTCCACTCATCCAATCATTTGCCCCAGGATAGTCATCGTTGACATCTTCGACAAATTCTTTCTTGACGACGACTATAGGAGGGCGAACTTCGTCCATCACAGGGCGTGCTGCCATAGCTGCTGTCATGCGGCCACTGATGCGAGAGCGAATAGTTAACACTAAACGACGAGGAATGGACATGATGATGACAACATCGTCCAAACTCACATGACGAACATCCACCAAATTTACGGCCAATATCTCGTCTTCAACCTGTTAAAAATAAACATTTAACTAAAGGCAAACAAGTAATTAATTAGTAAAAGAACGATTCCAACTGCATAGCTGAATAGCTATATTATGATCAAACACCAGTCTTTCTATTGTTATATTTCAGATTTGTTGGAACGAATTCTTTAAGCAGTCTGATCTGGTTTCTCGCAGAAAAATACATTTTTATTCGCGTATCCAAAATATAAAGCTGCTTCAAAAAAATGAAAACGTGTGCAGTTTTCCATCAAGCGTGCTTTTTTCACAATTGGACAAGTTTGGAGATATCAGATACAAGTATTTTTCAAATTATTCAAAACTCAGCTTATATTACAGATGATGGACAATAATTGTTTCAATTTCTGGAGTTTTTATACAAAGAAGTATGTAATTTCATTGCAAATTGAATTGGTAAGAATATTATCTTTTCTAAAGAGTTGTTGCTGAAATAATATTCTTTCTATATTAATAATTCATTTTTATTTCTTCCATTGACAAAATCCAAAAAAGGTATTAACTTTTATTGTTTGTTTTGAGAATAGTGATTTGTATACAAATTTCTTTATTCTAAGCTAACAAACGTGATACCACTGGCAATACCTATTTCCATCTCTAAATCTACACAAGGCTTATTTTTGATGAAAGGCCATTTCAATACAATAGTATATTTGATAACAGATAAAGTGCTTTTGTAATTCTTTTTCAGATGTGATACTCTTTTGCAAAGAAATACAGAAATCTGTGTATGTAAGCCAATGTCCCTTTTTATAGAATTACTATCTTAACATATTTACAAATATTGAGTTTATTTTATTGTTATTTTTTGATGTGAAGAATCTATCTTAAAATTTAGTCCATTACATATTCAGTTTTCGAATAGTAGATGAAGGACCTTTGCTGGGAAGAAGGAAAGGTTGGTTTCCTACCTTCAGAAGTCCGCTGCTATACACAGCACTTTCAAGGGCAATCCTGGAGATAAAAACACCGTCGCTTTGCGTGAGTAAGTCTCCTTCTCTGATATATAATCCCAGTGTTTGACCTGGTCTCTTGATGATCTCTACAAATTGAACCACATGTGAAGCATCCGCTAAACGCAAGTATCGTCTGCAGGCCTCAGCTCCAACTCGACCCAGGCTGGCTGGATCCAACAATCGAATAATCATCTCTCCTCGCTTTTCGACGGCCTCAGCGGCTTGTGGGTCGAAGTCTTTTTCCACAGCTTCGATTTGGCGAAAAATCTCAGTGGAAATACCACTCACTTTGCGGAAATCACTCTGTACTACCATCTCGGGCATCATTCGTGCTGCGGGACCGCGCAGCAAAGGGCGGGTCGGCCGACGATTTGGCGTTGACTCTTCGCACATCGCCTGAGACTCCACTTCCCTTGTGTCCTGAAAAAACCACAACAAGTAATATAGAAAACAACTTTTTAAAATCAATTTCTACTTAGATTATTAGGAAAATTTTCATTTTTGATACTTTTTATTAAATAATTAAAGTTGCTGTTCTAATGTTCCGCTTTACTACGGAAGACGAGGTGCAGTAGCTTCTGAAGGTATGGATCCCTAAGCACCTGACGACAGAAGTCAGACTTCCAGCTCACATACGTCACAAGCATTTTTTTAGTGGGTGGATTTCATTCATGCATTTCATTCATTCATCCACAGATCATAATTTACATTTGTAACAGAGAACGATCCCCTCTGACCCAGTACTCACAGTGGAATTACTATCCACTTGGAGAACTTGGTAACCACGACAGATTTAACGTCCACCACACACGGTGTCTCTTCGGCTGGCAGATTCGAAGTCGCTGTCCAAAGGATGCGAATTCAACGCCCTACCAAACACGCTATCCCGGTCTACCAGTTACAGTTACTATAAATAATTGATCAAAAAATTATACTAGCATTAAATTTTCAACGCCAACGGAGAATTCAAAGCCTATTGTGGCAACGCAAAATGAGTGAATTTTCTACATCAGTTGAGGTAATGAAATACACATTAGAAATTTCTAATTTTCTTTATTCTGCAATTTTTTAATTCGGTACTTCAAAATGAATCGAAAAAATCGATTAATTAACAACGTTTAATTTTAAAAGCAGCAAACGTAAAGAAAATAAACAGAATCGTTTAAAATAATTGGCCCAAAACATGTTAAGCCTAACCTCACTGGGGGAAAAAACAAACTGAATTTGTTACTTATTTGGAAGCGGGGAAATGAAGATATTTGGCCAGAAAGTTAGTTTTTTAATTAATTAATAAAAAATTAATGAATTAATATTAGAAAAAACTGTATTAACGTCAAATGTCATTACAATTTTACTACACTACTTTTAGTCACTATAATTTTAAAAATAATTACTTGAACTTGATTGGATAAATAAAAAGTAATTTATTAACGATTGAAAATCTAATCGATATATATATATAAATATATATATATATATATTCAGTAATGTATAAAAATAACATGATGAAGAATACTTGTTTATATTACTAAAACATGATAATATTAAAATAAGCAGGGTGGTTTCTCCGAAGCTTTATCTCCAATAAAGATGCTATTATCCTTACACCGCACAAAATTTGGAACCTTGGATAAGTTCACGAATGCTTTGAATAACATTAGCGTCCAATAGTTGCGAAATATAAATCCTTGGTCAACAATTACAAATATAAATCCTTGATGTTTTACTCAATCTATCGTAAAAATGTGAATTTTTGACGCTTTTGAACCGACTGATTTAAGTCAAAATTTAACTCATAATTACAGTGGTAAACGCATATCGAATTTCACTAATACAAATCATTAATTATTGCGTTTATATGTATGTGAAAATACAGACTGACAGAAGATAATTTGATAAATTTGATTCATGATTGGATTAAAATCTGCATTTTAGATACTAAACATGTTTACTAGATTTTATCCATCTAGGTCTTTATAATTATTGAATTCCTTTGTACTGTAACGGCAAAAAAGACAGACTTCTTTATGCTTTTATTTAAAAATTTCCCAGAAATTTAAAAATTTGATCTAAATAGGGTAAAATTAAAATTTCATGCGTTTTACTCAAAGCGTTTTAGAGTTCAAAGGCAAACATAATGCTAAAAAGTATATTTAGAACTTAAAAAACTACAATCTGGAGATTCATCAGAATGTCAAGTTCATATTTTTTGATCATTGCGATTCTTTATCCGTACTTCATATACGAGATAGTCAAAACTATGTTAATCTGGTATATCTATAATGGTTTTAGTCTTTCATTTGTCATTATTGGAAAATGAGTATTATTGATTTCGAAAGCGCTTAAATAGTTGATTTCTGTGTTTTCTGAATTAGAGTATTTCTGAAGCTATCGACTTACTGAATGAAAATCTTTACGTTTTCATTAGATTGATTACTGATAGCATTTTTTGGTATTAATATTTGGAAGTGGGTTTGTAATTTGATAAAAGTTATCATATTTCCTTTCTCTTAAGAAGAATTAGTTATAATTAGGCATTGTGAATCAATAATAGTACAAATCTGGAAATTTTTTAAAGATATGAAGAATTGTTATTTAAGATAGTCATAATACGCAGAGTCGGTGTCCTGGCATAGGAGTAGCGCGTCTTCCCCGTGAGCTGGGTGTTCGAGTCATGGTTCGGGCATGGTAGTCCTTCTGTGTTCTATCTGCTAAGAGTGCCATATACAGAGAAAGAAACCCGATGTCGACAAAAGCGCCTCCTATCGGTGGGGGGATAGGGCGGTGACTAAACTAACGAAAGAAGCTTAAAAGGTTTAATTGACAAGCCGAATAACACCCAACAAGAAAAGATTCCCGGTAACCAGGAGATACTGCTGTGTGAGAGAGTTACATTCAGAAGGTCATTTGACTCACCAAACCACCCCCAATAAAACAATAAAAATCCCGTACTCATTGTAGGGGTCTTGAGACAACACGAGAAAGGGGGTCGTGAGCCCCCCAAAACTTGTTTGGAAAAGTTACTCTTTGAACTAGATATTTTAGATTTTCTCTGCATTCACAGAAAATCGTACGGAGGGCTGCGGGAATGTTAGACGGAGTCTTGGAGCATAATATTCATCATTGATTAATTTTTGAAACACTTCGATTTCGGGGCACTTAATTGTTTTTCATAATTCTGTTAATATTAGAGAATCCTATAATTAAGAAAGAGTAATTGAATAATTTAATATTAACAGAATTTTGTTTGACAAGACTTTATTTTTAATAATAATTACGTTTATTAACTTTTCGATCCAAGAGGATGAGCAAAATCTACGCGTCTACGAAAATGTAAGACTTCGGACTAATCTCCAAAGAATGGGTCCAATTCTTTATCTCAATAGTTTTAGTACTAATAGCGAATTTTAATAAAATGTTCCTTTTTAAAAAAAAAATTAATAAATCATTTTCTTACAAAATATTAGATAGGCTTAAATGAGAAAGGAAACGTACAAAATTTAGTTGAATGCTTCAACTTTGGCAACATTGCCTAGTGATACTGTGTAGCTGGGATGCTCCTAATTTCTACCTGGTTTTCGCAAAAAGGAGAATATCCTAAATATTAATTAAATGGCTCCTTTGTACCATATTAAAAAGGTAAATATAGTGTTTTTGAAAAATGTTTCTCAGCCTTTCTAAACGCGGAAAATAACCAACTTAATTTAATGTACATAAATTGGAAGGGGAAATAATGAATTAAATTGTAAAATGCACATATTAGATTGAATGTCTCTTGATTTTGGAAATATTTAAACCATTAATTGTGTGATTATTTTTAAATTTATTTTGTTTTAATTATTTATTGGATTTTTAAAGTACAACTATTCTTCTGCTTAGCCAAGATTCTATTTTTTGTATCAGAGTCTGGAATATTTCAAACTGAAAATTCGTCTAAGATTTGTAATATTTTTTACTTATAAATAAAAAAATAATATGGAAATAATAGATAGGAATTAGAATTTTTTAAAAAAAATGAATCTAATTTCTAAAGAATTTGTTTCAATATAATTTGGTCAATATGGTCACTAATATTTAATACAAGAAAAGAGTAAATTGACTGCAAAGCTGACATTCATCACGAGTCAAAACTGTTCCGCATTTCTGAAAGCTTATCAGCAATTTTGTTTATTTGTATGCACCTTAAGTTTTTTAAAAAGTTGTGCGAGATTCAATTAAATAATTTGGTAGGAATATTGCTTCGTACGAAATAGAAATTATGATTACTCCTATGTCACCAGGAATTGATAAACAAATAGTTGTAAATTATATTGTTACACAAATGCTTACACATTAAAAAGTATTATTTTTTTGTCATATAAGAAAACGTTTTCATAAAAGCAGTGACCAACTTAGTTTTAGTTAAATTTTATAATTCAGATTTATGGTTGCTAAAATTTACTTGTTCTTGATTGCTTACTCACACGAGTATATTTACCTTCAAATTCTATGAGACATTTAATATTTACTACTTTTCTAAAAACCGTATACCATTCCGCATTTTGTGCAATGCATCTCTTTTAATTTTCAATAATCTCAACTAAAATAGGAACTTGAAAAACGAAAGTGTTTAAACTTCAACTAATACAAAAATTTTCTCATTCAGTATTATTTATACGCTGTACAGATAATATTCTAATCTAATAATAATTAATTTTACTAATATTGAGCTTTATACATCCAATATTTCGTTACATTAAAGAATAACAAGATTTTAAAAATTTATAAAATTTACAACGTTATTACTTCCGAAACTATATCAGCACAAAATAGATTTTTGCATCACGATAAAGATTTAAAAAACCCTACCTTTTTAATGCTATCAAAGTTTCTTGAGACATCAATATTTTAAAGAAAAAATTTTAATTTCCAATTAACTAAATCATTCACTAAAACTGAATAATTTATGAAATTTGAATATCGTTCTTCTGTAAAAGCTGACGATTTTAGACCACTTCATAAGCGGTCTCAAAAAAAGATACGCTACTAGGATTTCTCGACAGTGATTGGCCTATAATTATGAAAATACTGTTTGTTCAAATATTGATATGTAAAAACTAACAGATTTGATAGCAGAAGACAGAAAGTTTATTTATTTAAAACCCGAAGTATGGAGAGTATTTTTCAGAATATGATTCCTTAGGACAAAAGGACTGGGTAAAATGTAAACTTTATAATTTTTTTAAAGAAAATTTATTGACTGAAGTCATATAAAATATTTATATTTGCATCATTTAAATGTTTTGAAAGTAAAATTAAAAATTGAATTTTACGAAAAATCAGTGAAATTTCTGTTGAATAATTCTTTAAGATGTTATGAAAATTACAAAAAAATTAAATGAAATCTGCTATGCATATTTCAATGTATCGTGTCAGAACATAATTTCATGAACGGCCAAGCACCACGTGCTCGTGCAATTTAAATTATATTCATATTCATTTTAATGGTTTCATTGAATGAGTTCCTTTAGTATTGCAAACGATCCAAAAAAAAACTTTTTCTCGCTTTTATTGTTTAAAAATATATCACATTTCCTATTCATTACATTTCATATAATCACGTGCTCAAAATAACGTTATTCTAGGTTTTATTGGCTGTAGTCATTAATTTATTTTTTTAAATTAGAGCTTTTCTAAATGCTATGGCAACGCATTATTCAAAGCTGATTTTTCGGATAATGAAATTTAAAATGTTTATTTTTCATCTACGGATTTTTGTTGACACCAGAAAACCTCACTCCCAAAATATGTTCTGACATGATAATAATTATTCTGCAACGTACATACAATTTCAATACTGCACGACTCTGCTTTCAATTTTCATATTTAAAAAAAAGATGTACTTGATTTCAAGAAAAAACGTTTATATTAATTACAATTTAACATCTCCACTCTAATTTATAGTGTAAATTTTATGCACTTTGACAGAAAATTAGTAAGACATAAGTAATATAATGAACAGAATTGTTTAAGGACTACATAATAATATGACACAATTATATAGCTATCAAAATCTGAAGATTTGATAGCTAAACATTTTTCAAAAAAGGCTATTTAGAAGTCAAGTTATATAAAATATGTAAAGCTTTAGATACCTTTTTTACTATTGAACCAGCTGATCGTCAAAGGCGACTTTTTAATAAAGATATTGCTTAGTGAACTATTGTAATATATTTACACATATATACATTTTTTACCCTTTTACGACTATTGATATCAACGATTTTGAAAAAAACTCATTCAGAAACTTGAGAATATTCATTAGAAAATAATAAAAATATATAAAAATGCTCTTGTATCTTACTTCCTTTAAGTGAATTATTACCGCTAATTGTTTTTTCTGATAAAAGCAATCTTATTTTTCAATTGATAATAAAATTAACCATTATTTATTGCAAGATATATGAATAAGATAAATGTATGTACAAAATCTCATAAGCACGAGATCAAATAAATAAAATTTTTACAAAAATAGAATGCAGACAAAATAGCATTGATTTGTGAATTGTATGTAAAAAAGTACAGTTATAAAAATATCCAGAGCATTGTGATTTCTCCTTTTTTTTCCATTCATTTTTTTTTCTTTTGATCCGCTATAACTGCAAAAGGATCCGAATTTTCATTCATTCAAGATATCTGAGATCAACGAATTTTGGCAATAAACATTCAAATTAAAAGAATCTTAATTTTTTATTGCCAAAATTTTGGATTTATGAATAATTTTTTCTGTTTTCTGCCGTCCACTTTGAAAATAAAAATTTGGATTTATGAACTTGCACTTGAAAATTTGAAAATATTATTTATGATTTTTATTTATGGTGGTTTTTCAGCTTTGCTTAATTTCCAAAATAAATTTTTTTAAAACTTTTATTACTTTATCCGGAGTAATATTTGCTGTGCATTTTACTTCTGAAATTCTATCACCACCAATTAGCCCGTCCAGAAATGCTGCTAAATATGCAAAATTCAAATTCTTTTACAAAAGTTTACTAATTTTGTTTTCAGGGTTGCGGTAGTATTCGCTGAAACAAGTGTAGATTGTGAAGGCGCAGATGACCACAGCTGTGATGGTAAATAAAATAAAACAAAACAAAAACGAAAAGCAGAAAGAAAATAATGCTGAGGGGGAAATTTGAAGACGGGGTGAAGACCAGATAAAAAAAGTAACAATCCATCACGTGGTAAAACGAGCATTTAGTGTGTATTCCTCGGCGAATAGGAGGAGTTAAAGGAACATTGGGTGGGGGAGTTCAAATTATTTTTCCAAGTTTAAGTCTAAAATGCTCTTTGTACTCATTCTCCTAATTTCTTTTTTTTTTAAATTATATGTATCGGAAAGAAGATACCAAAACAAATGTATTTCAGTTGTGTTTTATTTTATTTATGATAGATGTTTTTAAAAAATCTTTTAAATGGCGCCCTTGACATTTTTTCAATTTTTATTAAATATTTAAAAATATTTTGACACGTACGAAAAAAAAAATCCCTGCAGGAGAAACCTGTGTTTTTACTCCCTCTTCCGATAGCAGAATGACTTCATAATAAAGACCCCGTCATAGCAAACGAAACACGGGTACAATATTTTCCCATAGGATAACATTACGTTTGAAAATTGTAGTTGGCGTGTATACGGCACTCTTAAGCGTGTGAATGTGTCCCTTCCCCCTCACCCGTAAAATGGGGCCGTGCAAGAGAATGTGATGAGAGAGTATCAAAAGTCATACTCTTTGCTCTAGTTGGTGCTAGTACAAAACAAAAGACGCTGATTAGGCTTAAATAGCTGACGACCTCAGCGAGTTTGTCCATGGCAAGTGCCATAAGAAACAACAACAAGATAGCACGCAGTTTGTGGATAATTTATTTTATGCCTGCAATAAAGAAACGCCTATTTCTCCCTTTATGCAAAAAGCAGATTTCACCGAGATCTTCATCCATTGATTAACGTTTACTTAAGGTGCCGTGAAAGTGACACTCTGAAGGCCAACCTATAATCCCCTAACAGCTATCAGTTCTATTTTATATATCAACCCTTTTAGAAAAGAGCTGTTATTGTGGGTTTTTCAGATGGTGGTGGTTGTCGGGGGGGGGGTAAAGAAATCGTATGAATACAATATCCGAAGTATTATTCCAAGCATGATCTCAATTTATTCTTCATAAAGTTCAGCAAATTCATAACAATATTCTACATTTGATTAAAAAAATAATTCGTAAAATTATTAATTGAAATCTAGTTCTTTTCATACTAAAGCTTGTTTTAACCGAAATGTATAGTATTGAATAATTTTGTTTCTCATAAATAATTAATAAAATATTTTATTTAAGAAGAGCCAATTGAAGGGAGGTTTTATATTTATTTTTAAATATGCGAATATAATTTGTTTTTGTAATTTTGGTATTTAAATTTTATACTTATGGGATTTTGTAAAATTATTAAATTCAAATTTAAGAGCAGAAGGTTTAAATTGTCCTACAAATGGTATTGAAGTAAAAATAATAAACAAAAGAAACACACTTTAATGAAATGTATTGAAAAGTAAAAAAAAAGAAACTTTTAATCAAAATCAAGAGCAAACAAATTGCAAAAGCGTTAGGAGGAACTAGAAATATTCTCGGCTGACTGAATTTCAATCATATTTAAATTGCATTCTGATCTTTAATAAAATGAATACTTAGGAGTTTTTAGTTCCTTGTCATATTCATTGTGGATTTATGTCCTTTCTTTTTGTTGCGTGCGTCTCACAATTTTACGATTTCCTTCACCACTAGATTCTTATTAAAAAAATCCTATTACTATTTGAAAACAATGAGAAAATTCTTTTTTAAAATTCAGGAGAAGTACTTTTATGCGCTTTGATTTCCGAATAGAAAAATTTTAATTTCAATTACATGCAAAAAAATTGTTCAGAAATATTTTTCTGAAAACGTAGCTCCTTTAATTAGCATCCGACGATAATTGTAACCTTATCATTCTGAATCTTTACAATATATTAATTTTACAGAGAAAAGAAGTTAATTCTATATAAATTTCCGAACATTAGTTTCGAACTGTTTATTGAGAAAACAGTTACTTTTTTCTGTGATGTAAAATATTCAAAGAGTCAAAAAAAAAAAAAAATTCTAAGGTGAACGAACTCATATTGATTCTTTAAGCTAATATAATAGGCGGAACTTTATTTAGAAAATATCTTATGACTTATTTTTATTCTTCACATTTTGAATAAAAATTATGAATAAATAGGAAATAAATTAAGTAGTTTTTGACAAAAATTAAGAATATTTTAAAAATTAAAATACGTATTCCTAAAAGAAAAATTTTACTAATGCGAATAGAGTGTTTTTTATTCTTGTAGGATATTAAATATATAGTTTATGTGCAAATTAATGGATTTATTTTTAGAAATCTAGAAGTTAAGTATGAAAGTTTAGAATGCAGATATAAGCTTGAAAAATGCTACACGATTTGGGAAATTTCGTGTGCTCGTCTTCAGCTATAAAACACCACCTTAATTAGAGGTAATTATCTTGCGATTAAAATATAATAAAAAATAATTATAAAATATATTTATTCTTTTATAATTTATTTATTAAAATATCATTAGAAACGCTTGCATAAAATTTATATTCACTATTTGAAAAGGACCCTTTTTTTAAAAATGAATATGGCTTTCAGTTCAAGCAGTTATGATTTTCAATTTTAAATTTATAATGGACAAATATAATAAACAGTTTAATTTGTTACAAGTTAATCTTTTTAAATGCATGACTTATAAGAACTCTGAAATTGTAAATAATATTGTGATAATAATACATTTTAAAATTTTGAGGACTTAATAATATTTTTGATTACTAATTACATTTTGAAGAGGAAGAATTTTTGTGTGACCATCTAGTAGTAAATTTGAAGAGATTAAAAAATAAAAATAGAAAATAATAAAAATAATTTTATAGCCTGTTTTTCATGCATATTGATGCGGAGAAAACATTTTTAGAAATTGAAGTAAACATCCTAAAAACGTGATTCGTGAAAGCAATAAGATAAAAAAAAAAGCCATGGGCAAGAATGTTCTAAAGCTTTCAGTAAAAACTAATACTTGAGATTGACTAAAATTCCAATCAGCGCCGCTTACTTTTGACCTCTCAGTTTTTGATGAAAAATCATTTAATTTCCCGTTATTAGCACTTTTTTTACTTTCGCTTATACGAAGTACAGAGAAAGTCTCCGAACTTGAGATTTCCGCATTTTAGACTTTCCGGAGTCACAGGTGGAGATCTTTTTTTGGAAAAAGTCTATATGTGATAGAGGTAAGCTTAGAAGAGTGACATTTGTAGATTAATATCAAATTTTGAAGAAAATCAATGCAGTGGAAATCTGTATGCTCGACCGTTCGAATATAAGTTAGCTCAATAATTACAAAACGAAAACAACTAGATGAATGAACATATTTAACATTTATAATGTAAACACCTATCACATTCTGAGAACAGAAACAGGCCAATGTGAAACGAAAAGTCTTAAATATGTGATTTTGTGACTTTAAGAGATGTCAAATTTTTATTTAAAGGGGTTGTGAAATGACAAATTTTATTTTCATACGCTAGAATCACACGCCACAAATTAATCGCCCAAAACTACGGCTCTTCTGATATATTCAGTAAAAATGCTGATAAAAAGATAACTATAGCACGCAAGGCATTCTCTGATCTGAAACCTTTCTTAGAGAATATGCAAGAAAGTTTTAGGAAGATCATTGCCGCTGATTTATTCAGGATTTGATGAAAACCAGATATGCAACTTTTTCAACCTGCTGCACTTGTCGAAGAATGGCACATGTAGTTGTAACTGATACTGTCAAGGTTCTGATTCAGTTTGGAATCTTCAGGAAATATTGTGTCAGGGGAAATGCATTCGTTCAGAAATAATTAAGTTTGCTATCTGAAAATCGAGGCGAACATTGGACTTGGTTCAAAATTCGATTCAATCAAAGATGCACACTTCATCTGATTTCATATTGATATATCCGATATGTTATTCAAAATATAAAATTACTTTTAATAATAGCCATTTTGCTTCAGAATGGTATTATAAATCTAAATTGAGAGCTATAAGAGTGGCCAGATCATATCATTTGAATTGGTTTCTAAATTTGATGTGTAAACTTAATGCAGTTGCGAAGTCCTTATGCTATACGGTGAAATTTAAATATGTATAACGTAAATTATTGGGTATTCACTACACGACCGACACTTCAACGCAGGTGCTTTGAATAATAATAAACATTTTAAGCACTTTTATTTAACTTGACTTGTTTCGTGTCTATAAATTCTGAATTTTTAAAATTTTTTTGTGGATTTTAAAATCTTTTTTGCTTTCTTCCTTACATTTTTAAATATTTATATATTTACGTGCTCTAGAGGGCAATAGTCTATTATTATATCTTCAGAAAATTTTCAACCAATTTATTAATTTAAATAAGCTTTGATTCCATAGAAAGGACACAAGTTATTTTAATTTAAGAACAATTTTTTTTCATTATATCAATATATGAAAACTTGTTTCTATAATGTATACATATCCATCAATTTAATGATGAATTGAAATTAAAGGGTGTAAAGCAGAAAAAAATTGAAATCAAAGAAACTCGTACTTGTTAGTTAAGTGAAGCCCAACTTCGAATATTTATAAATAATATAACGCAGACGTAATGTTTTCATTGCCAAATTATTAGTTTTTATTAAAGTTTAATGTTTCCTTCAAGAAAAAAAAACTATCTGTTTTGTTCAGAATTGAGGGAAAGTGGCTACATCTGACGCGATATTAGCGTGCTTGACAAGCCTATTTAACGCTGCTAATTACATTTCTTATCATTCTGGCTGAGAAGAGTAAAATAACGCTGCCAGATTTAATATCGTCTAAAACTAACATTCACTAAACTCGGTTAGTTTCTTTTCTTTTCGACACCAAACTGATGTCGACGGAAATGGTTCAAACAGAAAGTCAATTTATATCAGAAGACTGGTTAACTGAATTAATTAACGTAATTAATTTTCCCACTACGGAAAGCGAGTTTTTTAATAACTCGATCCGGTATGACTTTTACTATGCCTGTATCAAATTTTGTTTTAAAACTTGCAGTATTTCTTGAGATAAATAATTTTGCTTGGTAAAAACTCCAACTGAAAAAGAGTCTATCCACTAAGGATCATGTATTAAGTAAAACTCAAATTCCAAAAGAAAATGAAAACATTTCTTTCGTTTCATATCTCTGAGATTTCGAAAGATCAACCGAACAAGATTTCAGAGGGATCTTTGGAATGAATATTTATTTTCAAATTCTAACTAATGTATGATTTTTTGTTAAAAATGTTTTTCATACTTTTCAAGAATGTTTTAGAATGTATCCCAGATATTTGATTAATTTCCAGAAATTCTTATTGTAAACGAAATGCATTGTTTCCACTATTTCTAAGTGAATTTTTAATGCATTGGTAAAAATCTAATTTACGTAAACACATTTTAAGCCAATGGATTTATCAGTTTTTATTTAAAGGAAGAGATTTTAATTTCAGGTGGAAGCGATTGTTAACTAAGTAATTTATCAAGCTAAGAAGTATTCACTATTGATATTAAATATATTACACGCTTGATTTTAAACTTATTTGAACAATATTTTAAGAAAATCAAAAGAATAAGTAAGCTTAGAGCTATTAATTACAAAAATAAAGGCTGATTTTTAAAAGAAAATTCAATTGATCATCTGGTTGAAATAACTACATATGGGTGATATTTAAAATGATAAAACAATTTCTTTATTTCATTAGATTAATTTTTTTTTTTTTTTTTTTTGCATACGAAGTATAGTGCTTGTCGAGTCATCTGATTCCGTGAACTGACAGAAGCTTCAGTTTTTAGATTTTCTTTAAACAAAGAAAACATTTTTGGCATGACATCTGCGAAAATGGGAAATGAAACAAGTTAGAGATCAAAAATGAAATAAGTTTGAGCAATTGAATTTCATATATAATCTTTGTATGTATCCAAAAATGTAGTATCGTGTTTTTTGAATAAAATATGAATATGTGAAGTTATTATATCTGTCTCTTAACTATCTACATGTGAAAACGATCGCTTAAAAAAGGCTGCAAGTTGGTATAATGTTTCATCATAAGGCTTAAATTTCAGCATCCAACTTTTAGCGAGCTCCGTCAAATGTTTTATTGCCTGAGAATCTGTCGATTCCTGAAGATTCAAATATGATTACATACAAATGCAACAAGCTAAATAGAAGAATTGGGAAATATACGTAGCTTTGGTATTCATTGACTATTTTGATTTTAAAAAAATATCGGTAATATGAAGGGCAAAAATGCATTTGAAAACCCTGTGTAATTCAAGCATAGCACAGATGCCAACATTTTATTTAAAAATCCATCAATACGGATTACTTGCACAACTAACTATCGATAATTAAATATAAACAAAGGAAGAAAGAAAGATAATAAAACAAAATAATTTATTAAAAATTCACGCAAACAAAATATCTATTCTTTCTTTTAATAAGAAGTTAATATTTTACGTGTTTTATAACAGCAGATTCATATATTTACTTTTTGATAAGGAAATTCCTCTTTATATTTAAACCATCGGATTTAAAAATGATCCAACTGTGATTTTATATGGCGATTGAAACTCCTGCGCCCCGCTGAGCACAGCGATAGAAATAAATAAAAATCATATGCAGTTTTTGCAGTACGCACTTCAAAGCATTCCCGCTCGACCGTGGGCATTTTGTGGTTATACTTTATCGTATACGCAGTACAGATAAACTATTCCATTTTATTTACTAGAAATATTTTAACATTAAAAAGAGATTAGACGCTACATTTCAGAACTTGCTTTTGGCAATATGTTTGGCTATATATCCATCTCGTATCACTATAAAATCTGTAACACTATAACTCAAAAAATGATTTGAAATAAACGGATGAAATTTGGTATATACATTCCAAGCAAAATGTTAAGATTTCTTTCAAAGTTTGAGTGCAATCCCTTCTGGAAATCTGCCTGTCTTGCTATAACTTCAAAATACAAAGAGAGAGGTGTACTAAATTTGATGCACAGGTTGAGCACCTGATTCACATCCCATTCTCAAGCAAATCTATCGCATTATTGTCCCTCAGTCTGTACTTTCATATAACTTCGGATATTTGGCACATGTGCTTCGGATCCAATTTGGTTTTAAATTGGTTTGACAAAAGATGCAGATTCGCATTAGAGAAAAATACGCGATTCGTACCAAAGACTTATATTTCGTAACTATTGTTAACTCAATTTATGGAAGGTCAACTAATGCAATTTTTTTGAGAAGTGAGGTGGGGCTGGGATAAGAGGCTTGAAAAATATCTAGAAAACTCAGGGAGAGCACTCTGTTTTTTTAATATTGTAAAAAACTACTTAAGATATGCACATAATTTTTAGGATTTCGAGTTTTTTAATGTCTCAGATTTGCAATCAAGTAAACATTTTACGATATTATCATCCCTTTTTTTCATTATCTTATTTTAAAATTTACAAAAGATATTTATTTTTTATTTATGAAATTATTTAATATATTTGTGAAGTAAAATTATTTTCTTTTAACGAGTAAAAAAAATCTGAGATATAATATCTTTTCCAAGATATTGTTAAATGATTTTATCATTTTGCGCGTCATTTTGAAAAACTTATAGTTCTCGGAATATTTATTATAGAAATAAAACCGTTTTAGAGGCTTGTTCCATGACGAGTAATCGATTAATCGATTCGTATAATATACAAAAATGGAATAATAAGAAAATTTTGAGATACTAATTAATTAATTATGCTAATTTACTCGGTTAATCAATTTGTCTATCCGAGCAAATTTGCAATTTTAAGCCACGTAGACGATGTCATTATAAAAAATCGAATTATAAAAATGTCTCTTTTTTTTTGTTGTAGTTGGCAACTCTATGTAAGGAGTATGCAGTAAAAAAAAATTTATTTAATTCATATGGACATTAGTTTGCCACTTTCAGCATCAACACACTCTTAAATTATTATTAAATATTATTTAAGATGTTTATAATTGCTTTGCATTTAAAAAAACATGATTTGTGGAATATTGACCCATGAGAAGCAATTATTTTCAAGGAAGGCAATTCCAACTCTTTTGAATAAATCCATCTCCAAAACTAAAGCCAAGCCATTCGGCAATCAAAAATCAAAGTCGCTTTTGACCTGCTTTGGAATACTAGCATCTCCTTCACATAGAGCAAAACTCCAGCTCCATGCTGTATTGGGAATACCGAAGATTCATTTGGGTATTTCCCCACTGGTTTTTCCAACCTACGAAAGTGCATTTGGACTATTCCCATCAAAGTCGTGGATTTGTGCAGGAACTCAGTCAATTTCAGCTTTGCAAACTCACACATAACTAATAGAGATGTGTGGCTTTACCACAAAAGCTTTTGACACATCCTAAACCCTCATTCATCAAGCTGCATTCGTGCTTGCTACACCAGCTAGTTTTACGAAATCAAATACGCTAGTGATAGTGAGTGAGTAGTATATGATAGTGAGTCGTCTACTTCTTTCCAGAAAAAAGCAATTCAAACAGTTTAGCATTAAGTTGTCCTTTAGGAAATGGAATGAAGGAAAAATGGAAGGAAAAAAAAGCATGATTAAGATAGTTGTAAAAACAAATTTATTTTTTCTCTCGACATAGTTGGAGAATTATTTGAAAACCACCTTTGGAAATTTAGAGATTATTTCAAATCAGATATTAAACTTCCAGACATCCCCCTTTGGTGATGAGCCAAGAGGATCTTTTAGTCTAAACTGAATTTCCAGATGTTGAACAAATAAATAAGGCTATTTTTTTTCTGTATGCGAAGTATATAGAAGAAATAATGTTTAGATTTTCAGAAAATTAATAATAAATAAACCACCATAAGATTTTGATAAATCACTCAGTTTTAGACCCTTTGTATAAAGCACCATGTTTTAGAATGTTGCCTTTAATAGATGGCGCTGATGCGTCACAACATGTTCGGTATTCATTTGTTGAATCATGTCACTCTTAGAATAAAGATGCTCGTTTTGATGCATCAGATTTCATACACCTTTGAATTTCTTAATGTTTTCGCCAAATAATTTCTCATTGTGCATAAAGTTTATAAGCTTGGTTAGAAAAAGAGAAACATAATCCTAGCAACCATGCTCTGACAAAACTGAGATAATTTTTGATTCCTTAACGCTTTGAGTCACAGATTTGAGCTCCTTATTTGTACGGCAAGATTTTGCAATTCTTTTAATCTCAGAAATGAAACAGGGTTATAGATTTAGAATAATTAAAAAAGAAAGTTCGGCTGTATGTAGTAAAATCATTGCAACCTTGAGTGAATTTGAAAATATATTTTCTTCCGAATTAACTGAACGCCGTTAAGAAAATTGAAACTTGTTCCATAAGTTTTTGTTTATATATCAAGATAAATTTTGAAAAACCTGAAAGATTATTTAATAACAGATAAACTCGAATATGATGATTAATTATTAGTATGTTAAAATTATAATGAAACTATCCTCGCATATAAATCTAAAATTCTGCAGAAAATAAAAAAAAAATTCAATGACAAATTGTTTGAAAGGAGATGTGAACTTCAAACTAGTAATAATATTAGTGGTATTCAAAAAGGTGGCAATTCGTCTCGAATCGTACATAAATAAGACGACCGAAATTAAATTTGAAATTTGAGGGCGATCTGAGTAAATAGATCGAGTTTTTAAATTCATATGACAATAAAATTTATTCCAATTATGGTTTATTTGAAATAAATAAGTTTACTTATTTTTAAAGTTTATCATCTAGTAGTATTACGGTGTATCTGGTAATATTTCAAGAAAAACGTTTGGAGCAGATGATGTCAGGATAAAGATGTGATTTTATCGAAATTTGTTTTGCAGTTAAAATTAGTTAAAAGGTATAATATTTTTTGGTTTAAGAAAAATCTATAAGCAATCATAAAATTGTGTTAGAAATTTAAGTACTTTGGAAATCCCTAGTGGTACATTTGGTCAGTTACTGAGCCCGTCACCCGAACATTAAGTTTTTAATTTCATTGAAACAGATAATCTAAATATGAAAAAGATTGTATTAATTGAATCATTAATCAAGTAATAGAATATAAAGAAGTCATTACGTTAATTAATACTTCATACAGTTACAAATAAAAGAAAGCTAATAGAAAATAATGGTTCAAAATTAATAGCGCTCAATATTAAAAATAATCAACTTCACCTTTAATGATTCTGTTTTCAAATTTTGAATTTTTCGTAAAATTAACAATGAAAAATAATTCCAAAGAGTATAAAATGAAAAGAAAGCCGCGTAAAAACATTTTTGTAATTATTGCGAAGCTTGTGAAATTTTTAAAAATATATCCGATAAACTTCGTTTATTTCAAAAGAAATCTAAAGTATTAATTTTTACACCCGAAGTGAGTGCAAATGAAAATAAAACTACACAATTGCATAAAAAATCTATATCGTACAAACTTGTTCTACAATTGCTCAATATAGACAAAAACGAAAGATTTCTCGAATCTTAATTGAACCAGGCTCCTAACTAAACAACTGTCAGAAAGAATTAAATTTCTCCATAAAAATAATAAAAAATGAAAAGTTGATAAATTCAGATATAACTGTAAAGGAAAGGAAATTCCTGTTTTCCTAAAATTCTCAAAATTTTAACCAATCACTCAAAAATCATACTTATTGATGTTTACGTAATAAATAAAATGCTGCACGATTCGAGTAACAACTATCAGCATTTATTGTGAAATTTATGAGAAAAAACATAATGGGATGCATATGACACAAGTGAAAAAAATGAGTATTTTAATTTGTATGCGTTACTTTTGAAATCTAGTAACAAAGATATCCGAAGAATTGATGACAATGTCTCAGGAAACGCTGTGTAGGCGAACATCCTCAAATCAAAACATTTCGGTTATTAATTCATGCGATACTCTTGTTAGTGAAATAGATGAGTCACCAGTCTTATTTTATATTCGATTTCCCTGGTGTTTTGAGGGATGTTTAATGAGAAAATGATTCAGTATCGCGAGAGAATATCATCTGTTTAACTAAACAGTGCGGTTTGAATGCAAGATCTATCCTTGTTTTTAACGAAAGGAAACACTAGTTGAATACACGCTTATTTCTTAATGATTAAGCAGAGATTTTTGAAGTGAGCAAATAAGTAGAAAAATAATGGCGGATTATTTATTAAATACGAGAATGAAATAAAAATTTGTAACAAGGATAATCGAAAATGGCTGTTTCATTAACAGTTTTCTATGCGTATCGTATGTAACTATCCGTCTAAGGATAGAAGTGCTGACGAATATTGAATTGAGAGGGAAAACTTACGTACTGGTCAGATATCGTTTTAAGATTAAGACTGCATAAAGTAGATTTCAGAGCAAATATAAAAGCTCGTTTGATTCTTTTATGTTAAAAGAAGACTGGAAAAATGATTTAAAATTTGATTTGGAAGCGATGGAAATTTAGCATTTCAAGCATTCAATTTTACCTTTTAGAATGTTATAATTCTTAAATATCAGAGAAAATTGAAAAAGGATAATTTTTAGATTGTTCTGAAAAGAGCAGAAAGCTATAATAAAGCCTTTGGTTTGTGAACTACTGCTGTACAGCAAACAGGTATCTTTCTACAATGTAAACCAATTTGTGGACTAAAACGGAATAAAAAATGAAGAAAATAATTTGAATAAGAGTTTCCAAGTTTCAGTTGGGTGGCAAATTAGGATAATTTAAAGTTGAGTTATTAATAATTAGACTCCTTTAATGAATCGAAAATAACAAAAAGACTTAATCTACAAACTGCAGGCAACATTTTATTTCAATTTGATTAATTTTCAGGATAGAAGATGGATGTCAAATTTATGATGCAAGAATTATGGAAATCTATCTGTGGTTGGAATTATGTCATATCAGACGGATAAAGAAACAAATTCCTATTCTGAAGTTTAAGAATTCGTGAACATAAGTATTCCTAAAA
This sequence comes from Argiope argentata, assembly GCA_026289955.1. NCBI lineage: Eukaryota > Metazoa > Arthropoda > Arachnida > Araneae > Araneidae > Argiope > Argiope argentata. The sequence continues at coordinate 2,142,022 of JAOUZG010003378.1, forward strand.
GATATTTCTGAAGTAGTTCAATTATTCGTACAGATGATATGATCCTAATAGTGTTCTCTATCGCCAGTGTCCGAGGATACAGTAGTAAAGCGTACTTTCAAAATGCCAGGAGACTACTATTTTTATTTGTAATTACTAAATGTGAAATTCTGCTCAGACTTTGGCTGTACATGTAAGGATATCTCTTAATCTGAATCATGGATAATTTCTTTATTTTTATTTTGTGCCCATATTTTAGCGTATATTCTAAAAACTTATCTTACATTCTGAACGAAATCCCACTTTTTATTTATTTCTAACATACATTTTAAAAAATTGATGACAGATGCATTTTGAAGACTCAGACGAAAAGGGATAAAAATCAATTTATGCCTATGTATTACTTTCCAAAATAGCTTCGATTCTTTTTTATGGACACGTGTTCAACTTATCTCGCTTGGAATTTGAAAATCTGACATTTCTCCATCTATTTAACAGATTAATTTCATACATAAATTGGAGAAAAAATAAAAATACTTTTATTTTCCAAACTGAACTTCAAGTTAACTTTCTTCCGAATTAATTTCAAATAATCAGTATATGACAACTAAAAATCCAATTAAAAAGGAAAATCCATTAAAGGTGATAATATCGAAATAGATCGAAAACTGATTTAGGCGATACATTTTGACGTTTGAAACCTAATTACAGTTCATTTAAAATTCTACAACTGTTAAAAATGTTTTCAAGTTCAATTAAATAGTTAAGGACATAAGGGGAATTCAACTAAATGAGTGTGCGGAATTATTTTGATATTTTGAAGACATAATATTTAATAATAAATCCACGCACTTTGTTTACGTAAATGAGATTTAACAATAAATACAAGATAGTACCAAATTATTTTTAAATCATTATTAATAAATAATAATATTTTATGAGGAAAATGAGCTGCATTCTTATTTTTAATAACTTTTAGCCTTAATAGGACAAGTTATGGCTAGGAATTTCACTGGAGAAGGCAGGATACAACAATCGGCAGTCCTGTGGAGAGAGTCGACTCTCCCGAAAACAAAATATTAGTGGATGATTTCACTTTTGAAATCCAAATAGAACAGGAAGTGCTTGAGGCCGCGGTGGCCTCTTGGTTTCGGAACCGCGGGTTTCAAGTACGAGGCCCGATTCCACTTAAGAACCGTCGTGTAAGTGGGTTTGGTGCATGTTAAATCAATCGCCCTCCAACCAGTGTGTTGTGGAAGTTTGTAAAGGCAATGATAGCCCAGAAACCGTCCTCGTCATCTCACCGCGGTAAAAAATGAGGAAGTTCGTCTCAAATTAGCTCTAGTGCTGCTTTAAAACTGGACGTTAAAATAATTAAACTAAAAAAAACGCGCTTAGTCGATTGTTAATCAATTTTTAACTTTTTTTGCCCCGAAGTGGCATAAACATTAAAATAATGTATCGCCCTCGGGAACGCATAGATATTCAAAATTATTTCAATATCAAGGAGAGAAGGAAAATCTCATAATTTCAACTTTATAAACATAAAACAAGTTAATTTTAAAAAATTAAATATTTCTAAAAACTAATTATTCGCAGTGATAAACTACCTTTAAACGCACCGCTTATATGGGAGCATCTTCTTACTTTCCCATATCATAGAATTATACAAGGATTTTGCCTCTTTTAAAGTAAATTGTGAAATATCCGCCAGGGGAAGAATCGAGGAAACATCAGGACCGTCGGGTTTGCTTATCATGCTTGAAAACAAAAAGATGGATGGACATGATTCTGTATTGATTGCAGGAAATTATGAAATGTTCCTTTATTCTCTGCCTTGAATAGACCATACTTCGGATGCTTCGAAAGTCTTTGATTTTATGCATTGAACTTCAAAAGCGGACGGTGGCCAGCCGCTTGAAGGGAGAGGGAAGACAGGCTCGAGAATCGGGCAAGGATGTGGAGAATGTAAGAACTTTAAAGCAAGGATAACGATTTGGAATTTGGAATGCCTCTATGATATTTGAAACATTAATGGAGATAGTATTATGTGAATCTTCGTCTGAAATTTACTTTGTATGTTTAGATGACATTATAATAGAATGGGTGAGCATTTGCAGAACATTTAAATAACAATCCTAAATTGTTCAATACTTTTCAAAAAGCTGAAGAAATTAACAGAGAATTTTAAGGGATACAAACTTGGCGGACATTTGGCAATAAATAAAGAAATAAATAAAGGTTCTGGAAAATTTAAGAAGCATGTCTTTATCTGTTTAAGGAATCCGAAATCTAGGAATTCTTCTGAGAGTTGTGACATCAGGCTCTGTTGGAAAGCTTTATATACCTGTGGCGATTAATCGAGTTAATACTATTACTAAAATCATTCAGTAGGTGTAGCAAATGCAGTTTAATTAGTAGGACGATATAAAACTGTGCTCATGGAGCACAAGAAAAAATGCCCCACAAATTAACCGTTGCAAAAATTACTGTCACATGCAGACAGCAAACCAGTGATTGAACTGCTGTCTCAGCGCCGTAATTGACCTCTCAACCAATAGGTATCAATATTGTGTCTCTGAGAAGTTTTGTTTGCAGTTCGAGCTAATAACCTACTAGATGCTAAACACTATTAATCGCTGATCAGGGATAGATTAAAAATTAGGCGCACAGCCGCGAGTCAGAGGACGGGGTGAAAGGGGGCGCCGAAATAAAGGATTTTAAAATGTCAAGGAAAACTCTTTTTTTTTGTCCACGATTCAGTAATAACAATCCCATCAATAATAGTAACACTGATTCTAGAGAAAAAGAAACACCAGAAGTCGATGACTGATGTAAATGTTTTTACAAAAAATTTGTTATCTTCAATGATAATTGTTTTTAGCCTTTCGGTTTTAAAAAATATTATTCATTTTATAATACGGCCTTTTAAATATTTTTTTTATCATTTTTACATCTAATAAATTTCTCCTTTTTCAATTTTATTTCACTGCTATTTTAATTATTCGATTATAACTTTTCTTATTATTAATAATGGTTTGAAAAAAAAAAGTCTTTCACAGGGAAAAAGAACAAAGTAAGTTTATTTTAACGTATCATACTAGATTTAGATAACATTTAACCGAAATATTTCCTGAAATTGCTTTTAATATTTGCACGTTACTCACTGAGACCCAGAAACGAAATGAAGCCGAGCAAATGTCCCGACAACTCTAAATATACTCAAATTTAGCCCCATATTAACTATTTCATTAATTGGACTACAAAATATTAATTTTGTTTCTTTCATTTGAGATCAAAATAAATTTGTTTATAATTGAAGGTCGAGAGAAATGGAAAGTTTTCCTCGGAAATGATTGTGACTAATACTTGCAGAACGCAAAGCTATGACAATGCATCGAATGAATCAATGAAGCAAGACTGTCCTCGGGAGTTCGAGAACGCAGCTCAAATTCGATTTTTATTCCTGGGGCGACTCAATTTTTAAACCGAGTCGACAATTTTTCTATTGAGAGCTGTAATAATATAGTTCAAGAGTTTGTGCCTATACAAAATTGTCTTTTTTTTGTCTGTATCCGTTTATCGCAGGCAAGCAATAAATACAAATATGAAGAATTGCGAAAATTCACCTATAGTTAAGAAAATATTAAACTCAAAATTATGGGCGAGACTTAATATAGTGCATGCTTTAAAATATTGTTTTAATAAAATAATAGAAGATTAATCAGAAATATAAACATCTGAATAAAAACATTCCCACTGCAACTGGAGTTATAAGTCTATTGGAAGAAATGCTTTAGTTAATATCAAGTATGAAATAAGTTCATGACAATAACTGGCAATACCATTTTGAATAGAATAAATGAGGCAGATAACTCAAAGCAGGTGAAAGCATATTTTTTCAAGAAAATTCCTAATTAAAATCTTTACAAAATTTCATTTGGCAACTTCAAAATTGATTTTGAGAGTCAATTTCTTACTAGTGCTAACTTTCAAGGATTACACTCATCTCATCATTACACACACACACACAAAACAATTATTGAAAATTTATCTTCCTTCCAAGAAAAATTCATAAATCATACTTCTAATGTTATTTGTAAAAAATTAAGTAACTTTTTCGAAGAAATGAAAATTATGAGCATAATTTAGAAGTGCTCAAAATATATTTATTTTTAAATATCTAGAAAAAAAGTTGATTTGATAAACTAAAATATTTTATAGAAATTTGGCTACTATAGTATTTGACAACAAAAATATCAATTCTTATTGCTTGTAAATAGTGACTTATAAAAGTGTTGCATTTTACAAACAATAAGAACTAGTCTTAATTGAAATGCATAAACCCACGAAAGTACTATCACTATTTTTAGTGGTTAAAAAAATCCAACCTCCATAATTAATTCATCAGTGAGAGATAATTTTGCCACTGATTAATTAATTATAGAGGAAAAATATTGAAAAGTCAGGTATTATTGTAGAAATTCAATGTCAGAAGACAGATTAAATAACATGTCTTTACTGTATGTGAAACGAGAATAATTAAATAGCATTAACATATCTAAAATAATTTTAAAAAATTCTAGAGAAAAATCCAGGAAAAATTAATTTTGATTTATTTTATTTATGATTAGTTTATAAATTCTAATAAAAAAATTTCTTCCAGACATTACGCTTTATTTTTGTATAATTTTAAACATTGCTTAGCATCACTTTCAAGAGTGTGTTACAAAATTTACCTTTCCGTTCTTGAATTGATTATAACTAAAAAAACTATTCTTATTATTCTAAATGTATTGGAGTATCGTATTATTCCTTAATTAAAGTGATCGAAGTTTTGATATTTATATTTCTATATAACAGAGCTCAGTTTCACTCATCATGTGAAATCTAAATGGTTATTAGGGCTAACTTTAATGGCCATATTTTAGAGCTCTGAAAATGTATTAGTTTATCATGATTAGAGGAACAAAGTAGTCTATTTTCACTTATTTTTCAATAATAAGCTGAACAAATTTCCTAAAGATTTGACTTTTGCATTCTATAGTAGATTTACTTTATGTATGACGTTTTCTAAATCCTTTTATGCGTAATTTCCTGTCCTTAATACTTTTGAATGTTTAAAACAGAGACAAAAAAAACATTTATAATATATTGTACAATATTAAGACGAGTAACGGATTAAAGGGAATTACAAATTAGTTTTACTGGCAGGAAGACTTAAATCTTGCAAATTTTATTTTATTTTCTTTATTATATTTAAATTCTAAGAATTAAGTTAATTATTTTTTTATCTTAGCTATTATCTTAATATAATATTTATTTATTCGTCAGTTATAATTAGTATAATTTTGCTCAGAGAAAGCCATTCTTTTATACAATGAACTGTATATTATTTCGGTAATATTTGATATTAATATAAACAAATGCGACTGACAATAATAAATTTCTTTTTAAAACATATTAATTATTGACAAAGATTGAATAAACTATGCAACTGGGTAAATAAATTGAAACGATAGAGAAATTATTAAACGAAATTATTGTTAATAGAATACAATATATTTAAAAATACATATCATACTATATTATATTATATTGAATTATATTAGAAAATATAATATTTTAGAAGTCCAAATTTTTAAGTTTATATATGTGATCCTTTTAGAGTGTTTCCAAGCTATTTACCTCCCCAAAATGTATTATCTGCCTCTGGTGCTGATCATGCCGTGTTCTACTATCCGTTAGGCGTATTAATTTCTACTCTTTCTGTGTATCTTGGTTTTGTATTTGTTTCTTGAATTCAGCGTTTTCTCGATAAAACGTCCAACATGTTTACTTTACACCTATCGGATGATTTGCGTAATATTGTGTCAGATGTGAGATCTGTAATGGATGATAAAGACGAGATCACTCAAAATCTATCACAAAATTCTAATTTTTCAAACATAAAAAAGGGGTTAAATAAAAAAAAGGCAAAAATAGGAATATCCCAAAGGATTTTTATCACAAAGATTTTCGATTTACTATAATTACAGATTAGTTTATATTTAGTCGCTGTCTTACACTCGAAAGAAGCTCTTAAAATTCTTTAGGAGAAAAATGTGGTACGAGGAAAACATGCTGAACAAAGTAGATTGTTGAAAGATAGATTAGTTAGAAAAATGGAAATTAAAAAAAATTATTTCGGCAAGCTGGAAGGCAAAGGTCAATTTCTTTTCATCTAAGTTAATATTCCAGGATTCTAATTTCAGGAAAAATTAAGGGTTGAAAATAACCCTTCAGCCTCTAACTTCAAAGATATTGTAGTAATCGGGAAAACTTTATGCACAAAAGTTATTCTTCTAAATAAGTGGCTAATTTGTCTAATTTGGTTCATTTTTCAATCTTCAATATTGAGGAAGCTATAGAAAAATAAAATTTGTACCCCCTCTCCATCCTCCTCCAATCCCCCTTTAAGTTAGAAGGTCCATTTACGAACTCCTCCGTTTTTACAGGTCTAACAACATATTCCAAGTCGGTCATAATACAAACGAAAAGCATTGGATATGATCAGTGGAGATCTCAAGAATTTTTCCTAAAGTCGTTGCATGAGAACCATTGCAATAGGTAATCTTCCTATATGAAGCTACCTAAAAGAAACAAAGGCTTTTATAAAGAGAAAAGTAATATAAATGACTCACTTTCTTTCTCCCACAACAGAGCATTGTTGAGCTAAGTATGTGCTTCATCTTGTATCGTAGACGCGGGGGATGACCAATGGAGGTGGACATGTGGACAGTATGGTAGTCGCTTGCAGATCAAAACCTGTAAAAAAAAACGCAATTAGGAAAAACAATAAATACTAATGAATAATACATACGATACTATTATCCTCTTGAAATTTTCTTTTTAGAATAGATTTTGATAAAAATTTATTTTCTACAAGATCGCTATGTTTTCAACGAGACGTTTATACTTTTTAAAAAAAGACTATTTCAAGAAATAAAACGAGTTTTTAAATGAAAGTTAATAGCTATAGGTAATCACATATGTATTAAGATTGAATTATGGATGCAAAACAAAGATCCACCAAATATTAAAATTGATTTCTAGAAAGAGTACAGTTTCTGAATTGTGAACAAATTTCTTTAACGGAAACAATAAATTTTCTCAACGGAATTTCCCCTCCCCTTTCCATCATTATCCTTACTTGGAAAATAATTAAAATCTTATAATATGAGTCGATAAATTACTTCCCATCACTTCGACCTTGCTTTAGATAGCATTTTAACACTGTAGCGATACATGACTTATTTCATTAATTCAGCATATGCTTTAGACGACAAAGGTCTCGTCTCACTGGAAAGATCAAGTTCATATTTTCCTATATTCTATGCTTGAAAATAATCCGACCTTAGGAATTGATATAGGATGAAAACAAGAAATCTGAGTTGGAATTTTTTTTGAAACATAAGAATAAAATGTAACGTAATTTTATAATATAAATTGCAGATTTATATCAAATTTTAGTTGTAAGTCGGAGAAATAAAAACGTTCAAATTGCATACTTGGTTTTCCTTACTTTCGTAAAATGCACCATATTGGTTTAGTAGTAAAGAAAGTCGAGAAAAGATAATTTCTATTAATTCTTCTTTTCTTTCTCAAAGTAGTGATAAAATATCTCCCTAAAAATTATAACCCTTCTTTTTCTTAATGTATTTTTTACAGCTATGTGCCCCCCATAACAATATTACATCTGGGAGAGTCTGAGCTTCCCTCATTTGATATTACTTCTGAAAGATATCATCAACACACCAATAGGCTTACGGGTCCCAAACACTGAGAAAGAATACTATGATCAATGCATGTTGGCATTAGATATTTGATGCTTCTTTTGGTGGGAAGGAAAAGGAAGAGCTTACAACAAAATAACTAATTTTCTAAATTAATACAAAACGGACCCAAATAAAAACGAAAAACATTTCATATCAGAAAAGAGTGTCAAGGAACGAATAATCAGAATATCAGATATCAAGGAAATCAGAAAAAAAAGTCGGATGAAGCGAAACAATAGTCACTGCCAAATTGAAAATGCATCTTCATCTAGGATGCTTCCTCGTATATATTTTTTATCTGAATTAAATCAAGCTCGTAGTGAAACTAATGATTTTAGAAACAAATTGAATATTTGTAGATGTTTATTTCGGAGGAAATTTCTGAAAACTAGCGAAGTCAAAATGTGACACATATAGACAAAAGTTATTGTTGTTGTTACTAATGACACTTGCCATGGACAAGCCCTCCGCTGATATATCAGTAGATTTAAGCCGAAAGGAGCGTCTCTAGTTTTGTAAGTAGTGCCAACTAGGGCCAAGAGTACGACTTAGCTACTCACTCATCACAATCGCTCGCACAGACCCTTTTTACAGGGGGGGGGGGTACAGTCACAGAGAGGACACAGAAGGACAACCATGCCCAAACCAGGACTTGAACCCGGGATTCCCAGAACACGAGGAAGATGCGCTACATCTGTGCCAGAAAGCCGGCATATAGACGAAAGTGGCATCTATATGCAACTGTTTGATTCTATACTTTTCCTTTTAGTGTATTTAGTCCCAATATTCGTAATTTGTCAACACAAGGGATAAAAAATGTGCTGTTCCGAATCCCCATCGATTTTTTCGATGAGAGCTGTTTCGTCATAGAAAATATTCTTGTTTTACCTTTTCCTCTGCACCCAGTCTATCAAAGTAATAATAGCCTTTAATACATTATATAAAGAATTTATGTAAACTGCAAAAATATTCTCTTCCCCATTTTTGTCTTTCTTGGCAGTTTAAGAAAAATACAATGGCAATTACAATCAAAAACATGATTTTGAATCCCGGAGCTGAAAAAGCAGTTAAAGTTTGGATATTTGTATTAACATCTATATATTTCTCCAGAAAAAAATATTTATTATAAAATTTCGATCAAGCCATATATTTATTCATACTCCCGCATTTTTCTTCATTTGAAACTCGAAAAGGGGTTCAATCCACATTTCTAAATTAAAGAAGCCTGATTCAACAACGATTTCGTCTGTTTCTTTGTCGTTTGAAAGTATTGAAAATTTGAATAAATCCGACTCTAAATACTCCAATTAGCATTACTAATGTATAGTCACTTGTAACTCAAGACAAAAGTTTATCCTATTTCAGATCAGTGAAAGAAACTGGGAAAGACACGGTGGCAATAACTCAACATTGAAATCGGAGATTTCCAGGTTCGAGACCTGATTCCACCGAGCGGGCTTGGAGCATGTTAAATTCGTCAAGGTCAAATGTCTTCTCGGTAGTGTGGTGTGGAAGTTTGAAAGTGGGGTTTGCCGTTATCTGAGCGCAGTTAAACATCACGAGGTCTGTTTGAAATTATGACTAGTGTTGTTTAAAAACTGAATGTTAATACAACTAAACTCAGATTACTCTATCCAATCCGGTAAATAGGTTTTTCTAATTTTTCAATTTCTGCTTCATGAAAAATTTAAGATGTTCCAAAACAGCTATCCATGTCAGATATAAAACTAGATAAGCATCTAGTTCATATTATAATATGAAAAGTCAATCGATGAAAAGGAGGGATTAAAAATACACCAAATTGGCCCTACAGATTTCTCTTATAAATGTACTGAAATTATTGGCTATCACTATGAGTGATCCGTCTCTTTTGAAGTACCAATATATATTCAGGGGTGTTTGTGGGACCTCAAAAATTCCCCGAAGCTTTTACGGACTTACTACCGACATTTCGGTGTTTCGAGAAGGGGGGGGGAGAAATGAAAAATTACACTTATGAAGTATTGAATGACCTAATTATAAAAGTTCAATGAATTACTTTTTTTGCAAAATTAATAACTATAAATTTTCAAACATATGAACTACTACATTTTATGTAAATATTTTAAATTACCTGAATTAATTCTTTAAAAAAATTATCTAATTTCTGCTGATTTTTTTAAATTTTCTGATGTTTGTGGACTTGTCTTTCTTTTGTGGTGAACTTCATAATTGCAGGAAGGGTGACTTTTATTTTCCTCATTTACAGTTGAAGAAATTTCCTCGAGAACTGCACATGCAGAGGTAGAAGCAGTTTGCTTTTCTTCTAATGTAGAAGGTTTTTCAGAGACTTTTATAGGTGATTCATCTGAAATACATGTTTTTAAGTCATCTTGATATGTTTTCCAACTTCTGTTCATATTCAGAAAGAGATCTTGGTGAATTGGATCAGTCATTGGATTTTTTGAGCCATATTTTTCACATGAGATTTTTTAGAAGCCATTAAATCATATTTAATAGTCTGCACTGCATCTAGGGAATCAATCTTAAGAGAGGTTCTATAGTCCGTGACAAGTGTATCCATTAAGTTGAATGCACTTTCCACTAATGGGCCATGGAAGCAGCTAAGGCAGGCTTTGACCAATTTAGCCAATGTAGGAAACTTATAATTATTTGTGAAATAATCTTTTAAATTAAAAACTTTAGATCAATATCTATCAATTGTACACTTGACTTTCATCAGATGTGTAGAACATTTCTTTGGTGATATCAATATCACTCTGGTATAACCTTATTTCAGCTTCCACTTTTGACTTTTCATTATCACTAAAAATATGGGACATAAAAGATGATAATTTTTCAAAATCTAACATTGTACTGGTTTTACCTCTTAGCTCTGCATCTAATGCTGTAAAACTAATTAGATATGAATTTTTATGGGGTAATTTCTGTTTCATATGCTGTGCTGTACTGTATTAGTATAAGCTTTCATCAGAAAAATTTGGAATTCTTTTGCTAATGGATGATTTTTTGATAATTTCTTCAGGAAAGTGGAAGCTTCTGCACTAGTAAATATTACTTTGCTAGGTAGATGGAATTCTGGATTTGTGACATCAACATTTAATTAATCATTATAAGATGTGCACTCTAGATTTTCTGGCTTCATAAAAAAAAAAAAAGAGAAAAATTTTGCCATCAATTTATAAATACTGGAATGTATTAAATGAAGCATTGGTTTTTTTTGTTTCAAATAATTTAATATATGTGTTGAACTCTGGTAATACAGCTGAATATAATGCCATATGCAATAAAGTTTTGTTTTGCATAACAATTTAGTATTCTTTTTTGCCGAGCTAAAGCATCCTTTGTGAGTTGTTGGGAATGCAAGCAAGAATACCCCCCTTCAACAATTTTTTTCTGAGCTGCAGAAATATTTCTTTTATTGTATACAGTTTCAACATAAGAAAAATAATCCCCTTTATCAGTTTTATCCAAGAAGTGAAAATAAAATGCAATAAGAGCATCTCACAGATCTTTGATTCTTTCTAAAACACATAAAATGTACACCCACCTATGGTCTGGTCTCTTCAAGGGCTTAAGTTTTATAATGGCAAGGGATTCACAGATTTTGAAAATAATTTCTCTTTTACTGCAGCTTTTCATATCAAAATAGATGTCAAACAAATCTTCTAAGTATCTATCAAAACATGAAGCACATCACCATCAATATCTAATAAGTGGGGGCTTTGTTTGATCATGGTCTGGTTTCAACACCTTTTTTTTCCACGCATCGTGTTACATGAGTCCATTAATACACTAATTAAGTTTGGCCATGGAATATTATTATCTTCAATAATATTAACAACTGCTTTAAAAACAGCTTCTGAATTGCAAGATTCCATCTTTAAAAAAGCAAAATGATGAACTACAACTTCATTTTGATTGTTGTCATAAAACTGCACTAATATTGCCAGTATACTTTCTTGAGCATTGCCAGTACTTTCATCCAAATTTAGAGAAAATTTAGTCTCCTTTAAAGTTTTAAAGATATTTTCCTTATAGGTTTTGCGAGCCCATATTTCATCTCATAGCATGCAGTAGTCCTAGACATTTCCAACGAGTTTAGTGCCGTCTGATCGCGGCTCAACTGTTTGCAGAGTTCAAATAAATTGGGAGCTACATTAAAAGAAAGAGAATTCTCGGCGATAAACTAAGTTATTAATACCTCTTGGCGTGCTTTCCTTGTCACTATATCCAATAGCCGAGCATCAGTCTCCAGTAAGTCATCAGTATTTTTTGAATTAGCATAATTACTTTAAGTCATTGAATGTCTAATGCACTTTGAATATTTTATTTGCGTCACAGTTTTAGAATGATTTATGAAAGCCTTGAATCCTTCCCCACCATACTTCAGCAGTGAGTTACAAAAAACACAATATGCTTGTCCAGCAACATTTATTTTCTTGCACCATGTGCCGATGGTATTCCCATTACCATCTCTCCATTTAATCCAATTCCACCTAAATGCATTCCGGACACCTTCTTCTAATTGTATAATATCCCTATTTATATAGAGAAATTTCATAGTGAAATTCCCTTGCGAACATAAATAAAAAAAATATGTCACTAAACGAAACGAAAAATTTGCACGTGCACCAATAAATGAAACGAAAATTTTACACAGCGGAGAAAAAAATGTTGCGAAGCGATCAATGACAAATAGCTAATACGGCGAAAAATCCATAGAGTTGGTATACTATATACCAGCTCTATGGAAAAATCCCCCTTCTCTACTTATTGACGCCACGCCAGGAGAGATAAGACCTTTGAACCCAGAGTCACGTGATCGCACATCTGGTCGAACGAAGTCTCTCCCTTTTTTTTCTGCCGTGCCTACTTGCCGAAAAGAATCCAGAAGAGTACGTCCGAGAACCGGGGGAATGAGTCATAACTCGCAATAAGGAAAGAACAAAAAAGAAGTTGCCCCCCCCCCTTTTCACGCATTATCACTGCCTTTGGAGAAAGAAAGGAAAAGTTTTCACCACTCACACTGCCCTTGCGCTTTCTGCTTTCAAAGCAAACAAAATTACCCAGATCAAAATAAATAATTCATTATTATTTCTACTTCCTTTTGAACGACGATCCTCGGAATTTCCGGGTATCGAAGCTCAAAATCCCCGGAATTCCGGTGTTTCCCCGGAGCACAAACACCCTTGTATATTTTAAAAACAGCTGCATTGATTATTGTTAAGTAAAATTTCTCTAAACTTTTCTTTGGGTAAATGTTGAAATAAAGAATTCGAACCTTATTATCGATCCGAATTCGGGATTCTTAACCTTTGCAGTCCAGTACCACCGAGCATCACATTTTGACTGAATAGGTCCATTGTCCAGTGGTAGTGGACATAAAATCCCTAAATTTATTTCCTCAAAACTGAAGTTGTATTTTTATCACATTTATTCAAATTGGCAGATCTCGTTTTATAAATAAATGTGAACTTGGCTATCAGCACTCAAATAAAATGAATGGCTCACAAAATGTCGGAAAAAGCAGTTATCATTTGAGGAGAGATTTGGGAGGGGGGGAGGTACTTTTATTTCTCATAACTCGAAAATATGGAAAAGTAAAAATTAACATTTGCTCAGTTTCCTTACTTCTGATGGTAGACCAGTAAATGAAGCACCTTTGGTCCGTTGTGGTGGTTATAAAATGAGATATTATATTTGTATAATATAAAGTGTTTAGCTCGCTAATAGCGTAAATTAAGAAGAGCTGTAGTTAGAAAGCGAACTTCATTTTCATAAAATATTTCTATTTAAATGGAATCTGAAATATGTATATCGGTTAAATGCAAAAATTACATAACTTTTTTCATTGAAAATAAGAAATTACTTCACTCTTCAGACACTTTTTAGAGAAAATTGTACTTAAGAATTCGTATTTCCATTCTGTTATTGCAGTTTATTTCATGGTACGCACAATATTGCTAACTAACATTTTTTGACGAAATCAGGTATTAAATTGAGAGGTAAGTTTACAGAGGTTAGAAGTTTCAGAATGAAGGTCTGTGTGGGAGGATTATTTTTACTGAATACTTTATATTAGTCTTAAAAATGATTTCCGCTCCAAATATTCAAAATGATGAAAAAATGCTATATGAAAAGAAGAAAAGGACATAAAAATTGTCCATATAATTATATGAATGGTCATAAATATAATTCTCATACAAAAGAGTCAGAAATACTTCCCTAGAATGGAAATGATAAAGTAAAATTTTAAACTTTTGAAAGATTATTTTTATTTTTAAATTTTCGGATTTGTTTTCGAATACGAAAATTTGGTTTTATATTTTCAAAAAAAATTATTATTATTTTATGGTTGAATGTGTTCTTTTGTTCATAGTTAAAATCGTGAATTTTTGTCAAGTGAAATCTTGAGTTACCGATTTCCAGTTATAAGAAGTAAATGTAAGATTGAAATGCGGAATATTTGAGGTATGAAAATTTTGCTTTTTTAATAAATAAGTGAGTGTTGTGAAAATGAAGCTCCTTTCGCACAAACATAAGAGGCATAGTAATATCATTCCTGTATGCCTATTGATGAGTTGTTTAAAACGGCGTTACAATTAACTCGATCAATTGAAAATGAACGTTCAAATACCACCAAATGTAAAACGCTTGCAGCAATTTTTGTTGTTAATTGACCTTTATCGCGAAGCCGCTATTTTGCAATCAAATGTCATTTTGTTTCCCAATAATAATTAACAGTACCCTGATAAAAGAAATGGTATAGTAACTTCTCTGGGAAGATTTTAATCATATCCTTGCAACGTAGATTTGGAGCAGACTAACATCTTTTATGGAACAGGAAGCAGCACCTTGCCAATGCAAGGTGCCGATCCGATGGCTCAGAATATACAGTTCTCTGTCAGCAAATTTTTCTGAATTATGGCTAGAGGCTCTGCTAAAAGCTCCGATTCCCAAATGGAATATTGAAAAATAATGTACTTTTAAAAAGTATCCCCTAATCCTTACGAAACGGAACTGCCACACGCTTGCAAAGAATGTTTCGCAAGTAAATTTCATTCTTTTCTGATAATCGAAATTTAAAACAAAATCGGGGAAAATAAAGAAGAAAAAAAGACATTAGGAAAATAAGATATTTTTGGTTCGTTTGAAAAATAGATTTCTGGCAATAAATGTTAGGATTTCAAACAAGTGGGAAAAACCCTTATAAATGTATTTTTCTCGCTCGGAAAGGGTGAAAATAGTTTTATAAATCCTTGGTGACAAAGAGTTCAAAGGTCATGACAGTCAAATTAGATTAAAAAAATTAATTCTCATGAATTTCCCGCATGTATTCTAAATTTCGGCATCTTTTTTTTTTCTAAAAAAATTAATCATTGTTCAAGCTAACTAAAATGAATATCAAATCTGTATTCAAGAAAAACAACTTCTAACATTACTGAGTACATATAAGAAAAAGCACATACCCTTTTAAACAGTAATGTTGACTACAGTTAGTTCATTCATAGTTTTAAGAAACTTTTTTTATGAATGTATGCTCTTACATTTGCCGTAATTGAACCCAGAATAAAAAATTCTTGATGAATTTTGTGCATATTTTCTTCATACGAGATCAAATTTATCACTCTCTCAAGATATAGAGGATATATAGGATATTTGAAGAAAATAGTTATAATAAAAACTTTATAGGTATATTTTTATGGAGATCTAAAAAATTATCTTTCAAAAAATTACGCATTAGAAGCAAAGTCTATTTTTCTTCAGTTGGTAAACAAGCTTTCGTTTTTTTTTTTTTTTTTTTTTTTTTTACAATTAAATTTAAGCTCAAAGACTTCTTTGCAAAGAATAATATATTTATAGCTTTTTATAACAACTATATCTATTATTTATTATATTTTAAACTTTTTTACAAAGTTATGAATTCATATGTTTTTCTTTAAGACATAAATTAGTTTCGTGAAAATTTTTGAATCCAATAAACAAGAAAATTTGCACAATTAATTTTTAAGAGCAACCTTGTTATAAAGATAATCCTTTTTAGAAAAATTGTACTCTTAAAATGTTAAAAACAATTTTTTTTTTTTTTTCATTTAAAATAAAACCCGCCCAAAACCTTCCTGGTGTTTGCAAACTATTTATTTTCCTCTCAAACAAAACCCTGAAATGTACTCGCTATATCAATTTCATAATTTATCAATCCAAATGTAGTTCCTTTCAATGATCGTTTCATAGTAATCCTCCATTCGTTCTTGGCAACTTTCCAAAAGGTTGCTTTCCAGTAGACTGCTTCTTTTACCTGTGCCGCAATTTCGCGCCCCCCATAAAAATCGATAGTGACAATACACAAGATAATCAGAAATTTATCTTTCATAATAATCTATATACAACGATGGTTTGGTCAGTACATTGAACTATACTTTTTATGGAGTTCAAAATTAGTTTTATAGGTATTTTTTGAAAATATTAATTGTTGATTTTCTTGAGTAAGCACAATATATAGGAAGTGCTCATTAAATATCTTAGCTATTTCAAAAAAGACAGTCAGTGAGATCAAATTTTCTTCTCATCTTAGTTATTATAATAGTTTACAATCGGATTGAATTTGTATGGATCAGGCGCCTTGTTGATAAAAGGGAGTATGATGATAAAAAATGAAAAAAAATTAATTAAATAACAGTTTCCAAGAAAAAGTAGAACATGTATCTCGATAAATACATATTTTAAGATTGTTTTAAAGGTCACAAAAATATATGACATCAATTACCTGAAACAAAAGAAAGGTATTTACAAAAATATATATGTTTTGTAACTAAGTTGCGACTTTGAGAACATAAGAAATAATTTTGATGAATTTTTTGAATAATTTTTTTCTTTGATTTTTCTAATCCTCTTTATGAATACATTTTGAAATTGCGAAGAGACTCGAGGGCATCTTAATTTTCGAAGGAGAATAAAAAACCTAGGTTTATGAATAAATTTTCTAACAAAATTACAACCATTGATCGAATATTAAAAAAAAAAAGACTTTCTCAAATACTTAAACAATGATAAGTAACAAAAACAAAGTTATTTCAAAATTCAACTAAAAATACTTATTATTTTTAAAATTCTTTGAGGGTACTTGCGTTTTAGTAAACTCCATACAAATAGCTTCTTTAAACATGTTCATATGACTAGAGTGCGTCTTTAGTAGTCATTCAACAAATATAATTATTTCTAATATTTTTTATGACAATCGAAGACCGACAGTTTCTTATTTTAATTGATCTTCTCTCATAGAACACGGAAAGAAAATTTGAAAGAGTTTTCATTAGCAATACATTCCCTTTTCAACAACAGCTAAAATTGGTGGTGCTCAATGGCTCTGCAAAATGCTTTACCAGCATCAATATTTAGCCAGAAACTTTTTGCATTTCAAAGGGTTATTTAATAAAAACTCACCTTTATTATTGAAGCTAGAATTTGATTCTTTTGTTTTAATTATTTTTAACTTCCTTTGTAACAGGGGTGCACAACCTTTTTAAGATGTGGGGGGGGGGGCAAAATATGAAAAAGGGTCATGTCGAGGGCCATAGTAGGACGTGCATGTTAAAACATGTTATAAATGTGAAAACACTTTTTTTGTGGCAAAACGCATGAATTATAATTATTACTTTACTTATTTTATTCATGAATATATTATGCAATATATATATGAATAAAACACAAACATTATAGATATGATTAAAATACTTTACCTCCCCCCCCCCAAAAAAAAGGTGGCAAGCTTGAAATAGAATAACAGAAGAAAAAAAAATTTGGTGATTATATAGAGAACACAATTTAAATTTTGAGAAAAAAGTTAGTAATCAAAATTAGTAAAAATTAATGAGACGGGGACTAAATATTTGAAGTTAAATGATTTTATGTTGAGCTTAAGATTGGTTGAGGCAATACGTAGGATAGAATAAAGGATCTTTTCTGCTATTATATTTCTTAATTTTGATTTGTTTAGATTCATTAGTGAGAAAGTTTGCTCACAAATGTAAGTGCAGCCAAAAAAAGTTGCGCATGCAGCTTCATTTTGCTTTAAGCACGAAAATTCCTCAGGTAAGTCTTTATAAAATTCTAATATTAGTTTTTCTTTGAATTGATTTTTTAAAACATTAAAATTCTGTAAATAAATTAAGGCTCATTGCATACTCTTATCCACTAGATTTACATCAACAGAAAATGGAGAAGAAAATACATCAATTTTTGTTCGACACTTTTCAAAATTTGAAAACCGATCATCAATGCATTACTCAAGACTTGAATTTGAGCCTCTTATTGCATTTTTAAGTGTGGAAATTTTTTATGCATTTTTAGCAGTAGGAAAAAAAAAAGAGTGCAATTTTTTTAGTTTTCAGTTGATTTTGAAACAAATGCAACTTCTGTTTAAATGCATTTAAGTTATTTATTAATTGAAAAATGAATTTATTTTTTCCTGGTAATTTTGTGTTTAAGTCGTTCAAACGGCCTGCTAAGTCTGTGAGAAAAGCCAAACCACACTGGAAACTTGCTTCTTTTAACCGTCTGGCATTTCTACCATGGTCACTTAGAAATGTCACAATTTCCTCAAATAGTTCCATAAAACACTTAAGGGCAACTCATCGGCTGAGCCATATAACTTCTGTATATTAAAGAATATCAGAAGGTTGTATTTTAATGCATTGTAAAAATATTTATTTTTGTAATAGATTTACTATATTATAATACATTGTAAAATATTTATTTTTGTAATAGATTTATTATATTGTAATACATTGTAAAATATTTATTTTTTGTAATAGATTTACTATATTGTAATACATTGTAAAAATATTTATCTGTCCATGAATCTGGAAATTACTGATTTTGAAAATCCCCTTTCCTTTTCTCTCTCATTTTACTCAAATATTTCTATATGCCTTTATAAAATAAATGATTCTAAACTAAAAAGGTAAAATCAAAAGAGAATATCTGACCGTTCTGTGGCATCGATTACGAAAAAACCGATCTGCAAGCAAACCCCTGCTGTGTTGTTTATTAGAAAGATCGTCGCAATCACGTCAGCAAGCATCTCCTATACGAAAACTCGTACTCGCAGGTAGCCATGAAGGGAACAAACTGAAAAGCCGCGTAATAAAAAGTAAATAAACTTAATGAACAACTGTACATTATTTATTCTGATATAGAATCATTTTCGTATCAGATTTTTTCACCTGTTTATTTGAAAAACTCTCATTTCATTTTAAATCAGTCTTATTTTATTAACAACATTCGCGGGCCAATTTTAAAGCTTACGCGGGCCATAGGTTGTGCATTCCTACTTTATAATTCAATATCATAAACCTTTTATAATTTCGAAGTTCATTTTTTCATATATTCACTACGATATGGCTTCCCTCATGAAATAAAATTTTAAATTTATTAGCTGATTATTATGTTCTGAGAATATAAAAGTAATACATTAATATTAAAGGTATTCAAGTGTACAAAAATTTTTATTATCACGAAATGAATGCAAAATTGATAATAAAAATTCTGTCTTTACAACATAAAAAAATCCATTGAATTTTAAAAACTTAAAGCTAGCAAAGTCATTTCATAATATATAATAATATAAAATTTCATAATAATAAATTAAGGAGCAAAGTTCCTGCCAAAAATGATAGATAACCCCAGACGAGCTATAATAGTTGCTTACAATTTAAATTGACGAGCTGTTATAGTTGTTTACAATTTAAATTGCATAATGGCGATTATTTTGAAATCCGTAAGATTTTTTCCTGTAGCATCAAAATTATTTAAGTTCCTTGCAACTTTTAGGTTTAATACGGGACTTTTAAAATGCCTGTAATAAATCTTATATTTTTCAACATCATCTGGTTCCACTTGAAGTTAAAACTTAAGTAATCGGCTACTTGTTTAAAACCTTTAATGATGAAGAAAAATCACACGAAGTCCAAGTAAGAACTAGAAGACCAGGTGAATAAACTATGAGGAAATGTTTCGATTATTCAAGAATCGGCCCTCAATTTGGATCAGAGGTATGCGTTAAATTCACAATTGTACTAAGACATAGACGACATTTAGGTAAATAAATTCAGCATTAATTGACAAGATCGCTGATGGACAAGAGAATGCAGATTTGCCAACCAGTGCTGGATACATTTCTCGAAGTACAATGATCTGTTATGAGAAGTGGATCTACTTTTTATATTCCCCTGGACTATCCAATTGGCGATTGACGTGCGAGGACAAAAATGGTATATTATATATTTTCTGATTGATGGGATTAATCTTGTATGATTTGCTTCCCAGTTGATTGGCCAAAGTGCATTGGGACAATTTGAACTATGTGCATGCAATTTTGAATTAAAGAAGGGCATAGCTTGTGGAAAGCAAGAATGTTCTTTATTTCCAATACAGCACTAGGCCACACATCCTGAACGGCCCAAACAACAAAGATCCAGGAATTGGGTTGAGAATTTCTGATCTTTCTTTTCACTCTTTCAATGAATTCTACCTACTCCTGTCCTTACAGAATCAATTGAACGAGAATATACAGAATATTTCTGAAAAGACCAAAAATAAGATAATCAATTTTCGAAAACTTTCGATGTTTTTTAATGAACTTTCGAAAAACTGAAGTAAAATTGATCGAACATTATAGAAATAAACGAGGATTATTTCTGAGAAATTGTTTCGTATTTTTTTTTTCTTTTTCTTCTACATTCTCATTTTAAGCAATAACTTTCTGAATAGAGTTTGTGCCCTATCTGAAATTAAACTCATTGTAATATAGTTGTTTCCCAATTTATGACCAATGTGAACTGTAAATTAGGACCAAATTGTCTTCTTTACAAAGTTGCAATTACACTTTCAATCATCAGCTATATGCAAGAACATATATTTCATTCATTTTTTGACATTTAGAGAGAACTGAATATTTACTGATACATAAATAGTTTTTAATTAGATGGATTTTGTTTGGATTTATAATAAATATTTTGAATGCTGATCTGAAGCCTCTAAAAGATAAAGAATGCCTAACTTATTCCACAAAATATTTCCTAAAAATGATAGAGGAAAATTTTTGTTTAACAAATTTATTAGAAATTTTCAAAGACATTTCATTAATTCAATAATTAGTTTCTTACAAATGCAAAAACAGAAAGATGTCAACATGTAACATTAATTCATTATACAGGATGTCGAAAAAACTTTGGCCACGACTTTTATCCATTAAATATTGATATTAGGCATAAATTACAAAGTTGCGTTAAAAAGGTAAAAATGTCATGAAAATGGTTGAAATTTTCTGGGGGTTGAAGTTAAAAATATAGATATAATTTAAATTTTTATACGGACCTTCATACAAAAAAATTTCACTGAGTAAAATGTACCTCATGCTCTAATAAGGTCACGTACAAAATTTCAGAATTTTCTCAGAAAGTGTCTCAAAGATATGAAACTACATAAATGCTGACTTAAACCATTTTTCGACAGCTATACATAAGTTCGCAAAGGAAAAATAATGCCGGAAGTTCATGTTTTAGAGTTCGTACACGTACTAACAATGAAAGTGACAGGTGATGGAATAATGAAATAAATAATTTTGCTATTCATTGGTTCAAAAATAGTAACATTTTGTAGAAATATACGCTTCCTCTTAGATGCATTCTTTGCACTAAACGGAAAATAAATCTCCTAGAAGGATGTCACAAATAGGGATGTTTACGCCGAAATTTCCGTGCCGTTTCACTAGTGTGGCTGTTGCATAAATTGTAAAGCATTGGGATTTCAAACAGTTATTCATTACTGTATGGTATCATAATTTTGCACAGTCCAAATGCAGCAGAAGTGTGAAATATATTAGTGCGAGTTTTTCTTATGTAAGATGGTCAATGACAGAGCACAAATAACATAATGACGCGGCTGTTGAGATAATGGAATCAATCAGAGGTATGTATTTGCATATACTAACATTTCTTAGTTTTTTTACAAGTTCATTGACTGTGCTATTTTTAAGTTATAATCTACAATGCATGATATAAAATTTTTAAATATTGTCAGTAAGAATAGATAATTTGTATTTAAAACTAAAACTAAAAAGTATATTTTATATGATGCATTCCTTCGTCGCATCATCTGTATTCAAGCTGTAATTATTTGTATTGTAATTTGTGATGGACCCATTCACCAGCTTTGTTTTAACATATCTTTAAGAGTTTTCATGATAAAATTCTGAAATTTTAGACATGAGCCTATTAGAGGATGGACACATTTTATTTATTGAGAATTTTTTTTGTATGGGGTCCATATAAAATTTTAAATTTTTTAAGTTTAATCCCACCTGAAAATTTTAACTGATTTCATAACATTTTGCACTTTTTTAATGAAACTTTGTAATTCATAATATATGTCTGTGGTCAATATTTAAGGAATAAAAACCGCATTCAAGATTTTCGAGACACCCTGTATATTGCTACCATCAAAATATTTTGAGAAAAAGGCATATAAGTTTTTTAATGCATCTGGATTGAAGAATGCGGCCGGTTATTATTTTTTTGCTTGAAATAATAATTTGAACAACAGAGCATTAATACATAATTAGTCGTTAACGCGATACTCCTCAGTGCCTAAATGCACGTGCTATAAGCACGTTTGAAGAATACAAAAAAATGTGTTGTCAGCATATGAGAAACATTACATTCGAAACTTCCCGAATAGTCGGAGTAGTCTGTTAAAATTTTAAAAAAGGATACTTGTTGAATCTAGGGACAAGCGCCTTTCAAAAATGGATATTTTATAACCTATTTCTGGGCTGACAGTTCCAAAGTATATAGAGGATAGAAAAAGAGCGTTACCACGAAGAAATGAAGTGGTAATTGTAGAGGACCAAGATTCTAGATCATATAGGGTAACAGAGGTTACAGTGTTATGTTGGGGCCTAAAAATACATGCTTTAGTGAAGGTAATAACGACCAGAATGTGCATTTAGAAGTTACCAAAAGTATGCCGAAAACAAAAGTTTAATGAGAATTGTTGCATATGAAACAGAAGGGTCAAAACGTTTATTCTAACAACAGTTAATAGTTGGAAAAAAAAAGACTCATAATTCCAATAATAGTTTTCTACAATAGTGGGAGCAAGTTACCTTCCTCGACGAATCATGTTTCTTGTTCCATTGAAAAGATAGCCAATTCATCGAGAAATATAGGCAAACAAACATCCCTGAACTCCTTCTTGATAATTGTTAGTTTTCACTCGCAGCATTATAGCGAGGGCTCTCGCAACGCAATCATCACAGAGGTAGGCACTATAAACCCTTTGATTTGTGCATCGATTCTCAAAGACCACGTTCTCCATTTTATGTAGATAAATTTTTTGAAGACAGATAGCACTTAATGGCAAGGTAATACAACCGGTAAAAGCCGCAAAATCTGTTCAAGAATGGGTAGAAAAATCTGAAAACTAATTCACGCATTTTTTTCTTTCTTCGAAATCTCCCAGTCTTTGAAAATGAATGCAAATTTGTATGCAACAGGTTGTTAAACGGAAAATAAATTTCATCACAACAATAGAGAAATAATGTTTTGTTGGGTGATAGCACTTATGTAGAATATCCTCATCAATTACTGAATATTAATCCAGAGAAAAATTAAAAGTTAAATTTTTAGTAGTTCCGTAAAAATATTTTTTGATTTATGTTAAAATAAACTTTCAATTTCAATAATCATATTTAGGAAGTTAACGTGTTTTTCATGTCCTACTCTAATAAAAACACTTATGACTTATAATATTAAGATGAGTTTTTAAAATGGATAATGTGCCCTAATATAGGTTCTAGATTTAAAAAAAGGAAAGAAAATAATAAATAAATTTTGTGTCTGCCAATTTTAAAATAATTGTCGTTAAGGCAAAAGGCTGACTTTTTTCTCTGCAAAGAAATTTCTTTCAAATTCAGTAAGTTTAGATTTTAAGAAAAAGATGTTTACCGGTATTCCAAACGGGTGTGAATTTCGAGAATGATTGCGTATAATAGGAACGTCAACATTGAGTTACTTAGAAAAAGCCTCTTGTACTCTTTTCTAAATACACTCTACGAAATTTTTGATGATGTTTCGATTTTGAAAAAACGAAAAAACAATTATCACTTAAGGTATGTCCCTACCCTAAAATACACGTTTTCATGAAAATTATCGAATTTTTTATTACATGCTCATTTTATTGAAATTGTGAAATTGACTGAATATTTCA
The DNA here is from genome assembly GCA_026289955.1 of Argiope argentata. Classification (NCBI taxonomy): domain Eukaryota; kingdom Metazoa; phylum Arthropoda; class Arachnida; order Araneae; family Araneidae; genus Argiope; species Argiope argentata. The sequence continues at coordinate 2,166,090 of JAOUZG010003378.1, forward strand.
AACAAGGTCTTTGCTCTGATTTTACTTTATCTTGTGATTGTGGATTTATGGCTGGATTCACATCAACCCCCAAAATAAGTAAAAGACCTTCTATAAATACTTTATTGGTATTGGCATTAAGATGAATTGGTAGAGGATTTTCTTCTGGGAAGAAATTGCTGGGCACATTAAATTTGCCATATGTGTCTAAACAAACTTTTAGAACTTATGAAGTGAGACTATTAGAATCAGTGAAGTACTGTTGTGAAGAAAATCTAAAAGCTGCATCTAAAGAAGTACAGAATTTGAAAAAAAACACACAACCTGTGGTGTTTCTGTAGATGGTACATGGCAACGGAGAGGCCATATGTCACTAGATGACTGTGTTTCTGCTATATCCATAGATATTGGAAAAATTTTGGATTTAGAAGAGATGAAGTAATGCTGCAGAATGTGTGAACAAAAAATTATTAGCGACCATGAATGCTCTAACTACAAAGGGTCATCAGGTAATATGGAAGCTGTTGGGGCATACAGAATTTTTGAACGTTCAGTATTGAAACGACATTTGCAATACACTGAATATTTTGGTGATGGTGACTCTAAGGCTTTTTTGAAAGTGAAAGATGCTTATGGAAAAGACAGTGTTACAAAACTTGAATGTATAGGATATGTTCAGAAAAGAGTAGGATCAAGACTGAGAAAACTAAAAAAGAAAATCAAAGGACTCGGTGGAAAAGGAAAATTAACGGATAAATTCATTGATAAACTTCAAAATTACTATGGAATTGCCATCCGCAGTAATGTTGGAGATATTGCAAAAATGCAATCTGCTGTCATAGCTGCTTTCTTTCACTGCTGCTCTAGCAATAGAAATTTGATGCATGGGCAGTGTCCAGAAGGGCGTGACAGCTGGCGTCGATATCAGCAAGCTATAAGCAATGGCAAAAAATATTCAGAAAAGTCGCCAGGTCTTTCTAGTTCTGTCATGAAAGCTGTGAAATCCACGTATTTAGAACTATGTGACAGAGAATTATTAAAAAAATGCTTGCATGGTAAGACACAGAACAATAATGAAAGTTTTAACGTCTTGTGGTCAATTTTACCTAAAGAACATTTTGGGGAGAAGGAAACTTTGTTTTAGGGGCTTATATAGCAGCAATATTATTTAATTCTGGATATAAAGGACTTTTGCTTATTTTTAAACATTTGACAATTAAAATTAATCCTCTGACTTTAAAACTCTATATGGAAATCGATGATGAACGCATTAAAAAATCAAAGCGTCAATCATTGTCCTCCACTACATTGACTAAAAAAAAGCTGAAAGCTAAAAAAAATCAAAATTAGTTTAAAATGAGGTTAAAGAGGGCTTAACATACAAATATGATGAATTTTGAAAATAAAACAGTTAAAAAGTTTTTATGGTGCAATAAAATCTTTAAATGTGTTTTCTTTGGAAACTGTGTTATTCAATATTTTGTTTTACGCTAAATATCACCAAAAAATTCTTTTTAAGATTTTGAAATGAGATTTTAAGAAAATGTTTAAATATGTATTATCTGTGTTATGAACTAAAACCTAATCCCTATTTTCATTTTTAAAAATTTCATTGCTTTTTTGTAATAAAAACATGTCTTTTTTTTCTTAAAAAATTAGTTTTGACACAAAATTTCAAATATTTCAAAAACTTTTCAAAATATTGCAAAGTTTTTAGTTCATAACACATATAAGGGTATTATTTATGTCATGTATAAATATTATTGAGCTATATAAATTAGAATTTTTGGTAGGAACTTTACCGTAAGTGCAATTTTTCACTAAAGTTTGACTCAAAATTACCAATATTTCCAAAATTAATGATATATTTTTTAAAATTACATTGAAATCCAAAGTTTTATGTCCTATTTTAAATAAAAACATCTTTTGCTTCTGGAAAATTTAAATATTTCAAAAAAAAGTATCCGAAAGTAGGCACATACAACAACATTACATAAATACACAGTTACAGAAACTGGATCAATGTTAGAAGTTCGAATTTAATTCAAACAAATTTTAGATGCCATTAGGATTTTTCGACTTGATTCAGTAGTACCACAAGATGGAAAAGCTACAGCTTTTATTTATTTATTATTTTAACTCAAGAGCAGAGAGGGTTCATCTACATGTGGTTTCCAATCCTATTTACGAATCTGTAAAATTTGATGACTGGTGTGGAAAAATCTTAAGCATTATAAGAGAACTTCGAAAAAGTGTCTTTAGGAAGAAAGATTATTCTTTGATAAAACTCAGATTTATCAAGCATAATTATCGTTAAAAAGCACAGAACTTTTTTATAAATGTGTTTCTTTAATTTATAATTTTTCATTAACATATAATAATAACGATATGATAATCATATTGCATTGAATATAATATTTAATTCCGTGAATTTATCTAAATGGATTCAGAAATCAATAAAAAATGCTTAAAGCGTATTTGTATGCTATTTTTTTTAATTTAAAGGCTTGATTCTAAATTCTTTTGCATGATTCTACACAATAATGTACTTTGGTCTTTGTACACTGGTCATTTTATTTAATGAAAAATAAAAATGAATTTATTTTTATTTATTGAAAATTTTATAGAATTTTTTTAATGAAAACAAGAAAAATTGGAGCGAATTAAAATTTCTTATGTTGATTTTGAAATTAAAATAATTTCTGACTGTTGACTTTTAATCATAAATAAAAAAATATGTATAAACTACTATCCAACAAATGTCTTGTGAGTATGATGTAATGTTTTGAAAATTTGTGCAAAAAAAGTTTCTTCTAGAAGGAAATCTCGGAGGAGGGGGGGGAGAACTGATAGTAAATGCTTCTTAAAGCCACTTATCTTACTGCGCACTTTAAACATTATGCAACAAATATTTTTCTATCGGATGATTAATTTATTCAATAGGTTGTAAAATCAATACATTTTATCAGTATATGAAATTAAATTGGTTTATTTTTTACATAAAAATTTAGCGAAAATTGCAGCAAATTCCAAAATATTATGCACATTGTAATTTCTCTCTATCTGCATGCTACTTTACATTTTTTTTAAATTTTAAATTTTTTCTTGTCCGTAAAGATGGAATTTCACAATCGATTAGTTACTCACTTTTTGATGCCCTAGAGTTTCACATTTTATGCATTCATGCATTCATGAAGTCAGGATATTTTTTTGTTTTCAGAGATCAATAATCAGATGGTCAATTATTGTATAAGTTTTCTTTTCATGCAAGTGGAATTTGTAGAAAATGATTCAAGAATTATATAATATTTATAATAATGTATTGGAAATGAAAGATTAAAAAAAAACTAGAAGTGAAAAAAAATCTGCTTTTCAGTACGTAATTAAAGTGTGTTTAAAATAGTTTTTATTAAATTTATTTGATTCATTATTCTCTTATTTACAAGATTGGTAATTGAGAAGTACTGTTGACTCATGCAGCAGTAACTGAATACGAAATCCGCCTAATGTATTCTTCTAAAGTGCTTCCGAATGGTTTTATTTGCAGAATCGAAGTGAGTATCTGACATTAAAGAGTTTCGCTTTCTCAAAATTGCGAATAAATTTCCGAGTAACGCTCGATTCCAATACAAAGAAAGAGATGATTTCCTTTTCGAGTTCTTATAAGTGATTGAATCCCTCAATTACCGGAAATTGTAAAGACTTTCGCTCCTCAAGATTTGTTGATGTGAGGAAACCCACTTTAGGTTGTGAATCACGATACAGAGTATTGTCGATTGAAGAATCAATTTCAAGAAACCTTCACAAAATTTAAAGAAAGCGTTAAAACATTTCATGTTAAAAAAATATGGTTAATTTTTTTTTTTAAAAAAAAAGAGACCTGATGCTTTAAATACAATTCAAATTAATAACGAAGAAGAAATCATATAACTTTAAAAATAGAGATGCGATCAAAATCAATACAAAATTATTAAAATATTTTGCCTATAAAAATATCATTTTATATTGGAAGAAAGTCTAACTATTTCTTTGAAAAAATATCTTTCCACATATGTGTTGAAATTTTCTGTTAACAAACTATAGTTATGCTATAGTTAATGCAATCTAACCATCTACACTGCTTAAAACAATTAGGGGAGCAAGCAAAAAAATAAAAAAAAAACCGTGCGAGACAGCCAAGTATTGACATACAATGGGCAGTACACGCGTATCCATGCGCAATACAGATAAAAAATAAAACAATGAAGAATTTGGCTTTATTTCTTTGAAAATATGGGGAAAACATGAAAAGATGATTTAGGGCAACAATTTGGTTACATGTAAACGATAAAAAAAGGCTCTGAATAGACATGATGCATGAGTTTTAATAGAGTGTGTGGTCTCTTCGAACAGCTAAGACTACTGCACACATGTTTGCCATGGATGCGATGAGGTTATCGATCAGACATTGGGGAATACTGTTCCATTCCTCAAGAAGTGCAATCTCCAAGTCTGGGGCAGTCACAGGCGACCTTGGCCGCGCAGCAATGCGTCGTCCGAGCATGTCCCAAACATGCTCGATTGGATTCAGGTCAGGATAGCACGCTGGCCATTTTATACGCTGTATTGTTTCAGCTTCAAGCATGTTCTCCACCAAACGAGCTCTATGCGGTCGGCCATTATTATCCTGGAAAATAAATTAATCGCCATGGCTCCAGCGTAAGGGATGACATGAGATCGCAGTATCTGGTCTGCATACCTGCGGTCCGTCAAAGTGCCATTCCAAATATGCAGGTCCGTACGCCCGCCTATGCTGATTCCACCCCATACCATTCAACCAGCTCGTCTGTATTGTGACCTTTCATGAACGAATGCGGGGTTATTTCGAGTGCCCCTCTCCCGCCATACCAGAACACGTTGAGTGTCACACTCCAGACTGAATCGGGACTCGTCTGTAAACAGCTCTTGGCTCCAATCATGTTGCTGCCAATCTCTATGTTCAGCAGCCAATCTTCTTCGGGCCGTACGGTGGAGTGGGGTCAACGGAATGCAGACCATTGGCCTACGTGCAGAGCCCTCCCTCATGAAGCCTATTACGTACTGTTTGGCTGGACACCCTTCGTCCCGTTGCCAAGAACAGCTGTCTGTGCAGCTGAGTAGCATTCTCTGTTCTTTTTCGAAGGGCTGTTAACCGTATATACCGGTCATCAGTCGCTGTAGTGGCGCGTGGCCGACCTTGCCCTGGTCGACGTCTAACATTTCCTGTTTCTTGGAATCGATTCCACAGCTTTGCAACAACACTTCTGGCGACTCCAACAGCGTCCGCGACACTCCATTGTGTTTGGCCTGATTCCTGTCAGCCTATGACACGCCATGCCATGGATTCCGGTAAATCACGTTGTTCAGACATTCTCATAAGCTTGTCTCAAAAACAGAAAGACTACGCAATCAAATTTCACAGTTACGGCAATAAAACAGACGTTTCTGCAACATCTCGATTTCTGGCTTTATCTCCTTTTTCTGGTTTTTGACGTCATGAACTTTGATTTGTATATAAATTTTTCTTCCTCCGCTTCCTGGCAGGCTGTAATTTATGGATGATTCATTTTATGTTACTTATTGGTAGACATCTTTGCGTAATTCTTTTAAAAGTATGTGCTCCCCTAATTGTTTTGAGCAGTGTATTATGTACCAATATATAATACAAATATCAATTAGAACATAGTTTCAGAAAATAACTGGCAGATGTGTATTTTCTATCTAAATAGGAACATAGCTGCAGTGTTTTTTAATAATATTATTTCAAGTTAAATCGTTCCGGATTGTTAAATTCTTCCTTGAAGTACGAAAATTTTGTCTTTGTATGTCAAATAAACCTTTTGATAATAACGGTGAATAAGCAGCGAGAATGATCTTAAATTTTATGTTGAAATTAACATATAATACAGAGTTCCAATATTCAGTTAATAATTTAATTTAATGTTGTATAAATCTATTGATATAATATAGTTCAGAATAACTTTGGTCCTAAAACTTGTCAGAACAATTCGAAGTTCGATTCTATTTTAAATATCACATGTAACTACAGATGAAAACGTAACATTATTTTTGAATACTTACTTAATTTTGAGACACTCTAGACTTTCTGATAGCGTAAGTATATGTGGAATTATTCACGATTAGATGGATTTAAAGATTCTTTAATAAATCTAATTAAAACTAAGCCAACAGCTTAATATTAGATTTTTCCAAGTAGTAGTAGCCAATAGTAATGACATACAGAAATATTTAAGCAGGTCTGCTGCCAGCACATAAGATACGTTTGAGCTAAACTAGATCATAAGAATAGGTAACATAAAGTTTCTGGTAAGTGCAAATTAAATTTTAGAAAAAAAAAGAGATTACTGTTTTAAATCCACATCGAGTTCAACTCAGACTTTAGTTTGAGAAGCACGGACATTTATACTTTCTCATGTGCTAATTGAGGCCACTCCCCCCCATAGAATTTAATTCTTCCCAAACTGTCTGTCCATTCACACACATGGGAGAATAATAATTCACAAATTCTTTGATTTCCTATCGTAGAATTTGTCGTATAATTTCGCCATAAGAATTTTAGAGGTATATTGAATTTTGGGATAAATTTTTCAAAGAGTTAAATGTTTTGTGCAGGAGACGAAACAAGCTCAACGAATGAAATTTGCTTTCACAATTCAAAGAGTAAATAGACCCTTCTCTTGAATTTCAATGGCCTTATGTGAGGCACTTTCGGTTGATTCATTTGCATATGTAAATGTGAAAATGAAATTAATTAACTTCATGCAGCTATCTTAAAATTTAAGAAGCTATGAAATAATTATGTTTAAGCCAAAAACGTTTCATACATCTAACAGAAATGCAAAAAATATTAACTAAAGTATAATGTTAAAAATATTCTAGGATATGGAACTAATTTAACCATCTTATTATGAGAAAAGGCCTTGTGGTAAGCCTGCCTAACGCTGCTCCAATCCGCCACTGATTATATCTGCCATCTTTAGTACGATTTGTTACGATGATACCCATGCAACTGTCATATTGAGAATTTGTATTTCTTTGTTACATACTTTATCTAGTAAATCCGTTTCTTTTCTTAATTCCCTGACAAAAAGGTCCTGTAGCAGTCTTGTATATGTTTGTGATTTAAATGTTCTGTTGTAGAAACGGCTTTGGCATTAATTTTTGACCAACCGGCCAAAGGCAAAATACATACTCCATTCTGTTCACAACATTACGCAACCGAACAGAAAACGTGCCCTATTTTATAGTATCTACCTTTAGCGACCAGCTAACGAGATGATAACAAAAAATTTCAATTAAATATATTACGCAATTCGGTCTCTTAATGGCTTGCTCAGCCAAATATTTTTAAACTTCAAATTTTGGTAGCCCCGTAATTAATTAAAATTTTGAAGAGTGCAGGGAAATAAATGAATTTCTGGAGGAATCGGCACTGTTTACCACTATTTAAAGGGATGCAAAGAAATCTCCGAACATAGGAAACATCTCCAAGTTGAAAATAATGACTTGATTCCAGTACTGATGGTACCAGGTAAATTTAGGACTCTGAAAGACATGATGTCAAAAATTGTGAGTTTTTTGCCAACTGTTTGAAAGTTTATAGAGTATGGTGGTCAGTATTTTACCACTTAGGGGCCAATTTTCTCGAAGAGAATATCAGTTTGACGGATTCGATCAATGTAAGCATGTGTATTGCTAAAGTCCACAGTAAATTCTGTCGATACTGGAACGTTCAGTGGTGGCGGAGTGGTCGACTGTACACAAGAAGAAGAAGCCACGTAATTAATATTATTATGGAAGCCTTAAAATATCCCGCGCAATGTATTAGGTAAATATTTAAGTTTCTGTCAGCCCCCACAAAATTTTAACTTGAAATTGAATCAGAAGTGACAAAAGAAAATCGAAACCTCAACACTGAAATCTTATGAGTAGAGGAGACCGAGGCTAATTGGTATTTTGCAAATAGTGCAGGTAAAATACACTAGATGGCAGTAAAAGTGGGATTAAAGTAAACATAAAATAAGTCTTCATACGCTCATAAAATTTCAGTCAGTTTCATTTGGTTCAGCAGACACTAGAGGTCATTTTTTTTTTTTGCTTTGAAAAGTGAATATCACTACTCTCTTATTTTTCTTCTAAAATATAGAAGATCAGCAATGAAGATTCTCGCTTACATTTAGTATTTTGATATTTATGAGCGTATTTGTGAGAAAACATCTGATAATTAATTTATTTCTGAATCAAAAATGGAATCAAAGTCGAATGGCGGCACGTTGACACCAGTGGGACAGGTTGCCCTTGCTATTTTAATAATGTTTATGATTTACTAGTCTAATATTTTTTTCAGGGTCATGGTTAGAAAAAGAAAGAGGAATACAAACTGAACTTCGACCCCTGAGGTCGTTATTGTGGAAGCAGTAAGAGCGATATTGCATAAATAATTGACGTAGGCTACTGAAAAGTATGGTATACCTTTGCGTTCACTAAAGCGGTACTGACAAAAAACTTCAAACGCTGGGGGTGATTATTCTTTCACTTTCAGCTATCTGCCAACGCGAAAATTTTTCAGTTTTCAGGAGAAAGCAGATCTCTCAGAATATGTAAAATAAGTGTCAGATGTTTATTTCAGTCTTAGCGCGAAAGAAGTACGGAAATTTGCGTACTAGTTTGCTATTTCATTAAAACAGAAAGTGCCTGATTCATGGGACGAAAATCAACAAACAGACGAGGACTGTTTCAGCTTATTTTTTAAAAAGGAGCTCTTCTTTATCCATCAGAAGGTCAGAAGCAACGAGTCTCAGCCGGGCGATCTCCTTTAATAGTACAAACATTGCCACATTTTTTAAACTTTTGTCACAATGTTACGGCAAGTATAATGTTGGACCTGCGGATATATGGAATATGGATGAGACAGGGATCTCAACTATACAAAAATCCGACAAGGTGATAGAACGGAGGGGATTTAAATAGACTGGAAAATTGACATCTGTAGAAAGAGAAACTCGTGTCATATTGGCTGTTCCTATATCTGCTACAGGAAACAAGACTCCTCCATTTTTCAGAGATTTTAGAGCAAACTAGTAAGCAGATCTTCCTGAATGAAGCCCCTACCAGCAGTACTGGATGTTGCAATCCACCAGGATGGATGAAGGAAGAGCTTTTTGCTGAACATTTCGTTCTGTAAACGAAGTCGACAAAGTAAATACCTTTATTACTGCTACTGGACAATCATGACTCCCATCTTTCGATTTCAGCACTCAATTATTTGAAAGCGAACGGAATTGTGGTACTGAGTTTTCCACCTCACTGCAACCATAAACTTCAACCTTCGGATCGCAATATGTAAGATCCTCTAAAGAAATTCATGAACAGTGCATATGATTCATGACTTAGGAAAAATCCTGGAAAAACAATGAAGATTTACGATATTCCAGGTATCATAGCGACTACTCTCTCACTGGCTGCCACTAAGAGCAATATAACAGACGGATTTGCAATTGATGGAATAAGTCCACTGAATCCAGACATATTTCCAGATTCGGAATTTCTTCCCAGTTATGTAACAGACTGTCCTCAAGTCACATCTAATATATCTGAGAGTGATTCATCGGCTTTGGATTGCATTTGTTCTAATCTAAGACCTACAGATACCAATGGAATTTCCGAAGAAGAATGAAAGAAATAACTCTCAGCTACTGTAGGTTTTATCATGCCAAGATCCCGAAGTTTTGATTCCACACACTGTTTCATCGTTGGAAGAACTATGGTCATTACCAAAGGCGGGTATAAGAAAAGGGACAAGAAAAGGGCTTAGGAAGAGGCAGGCTGCTATTTTGACAGATATCCCGGTGAAGGAAACACAATTCAGGTAGAAAACACAAGGCGTTAGGTAAAAAGATTAAAAACCAAGATTTAAGTCCTACATAATAAAAATGAAGAAAAAAGGCCAAAAACAGGGAAGTAACCAAAGACGAAATGCAGATAATAAAACTAATCTGTTATTCTTAGAGTGAAGAAGAATACAGGTCTAGAGATGATGAAGACCATATTGATATCAACTGCGATTTGATTAAGAAATCGGATTATTTGAATTTAGAAAAAGATATAGAGTTAATTATTTTGTATTATTAAAATTATTAATTGAAGTTAAAAAAAAACAACCTCGGAATTCACTGCTTTAGTTTTGAATCAAAAGAGATGCCAAAAATGGAAGGTGAGCTTCCCCAAGACAAGTTCTAAAATGACAAAAATATTTATTTCTCCAATAACGCTTGGATACCTCATTAGGCTGATTTAAAAATGGTTCCGCCACTACCTTTGGACATTGGAGCGACAAAGAGACAAAAAAATACATGTTTGAAATGTGAAGTCCATCTGAATTGGTTGTACCTTGGTTAAATGTTTCTAAATCCGAAAAAAAGGTGCAATTTTTAGTTAAATTAAATTATTGAAACATTAGTTCAACAAATGCTCCTAATTAAAATATGTTTTTATTTTCTTTTTAGATAAATACCTAAAGCATAATTAAGAAAAAAATACAAATATATAATGCCAACCTGCCCCGCGTGTGGTGCCAACGTATCCCGGTCCCGAGGCATGTTGACACCGATGGAGTGAGCTCATTCAACCCGATATTGCTTGCTTATTTTGAAAGCAAATTGTTTTGACTTCCGTTTTACATTAGCCAAAAAATGTAAGAATGTTTTGATATACATATCGGCTCTAGAAAATTCGGCTATTTGGTATACATATCGGCTATTAGAAAAATTCGTAAACAAAATTAGTGTCAACCTGCCAGGTCTCCCCAACTACAGAATACTTTTTTATAATTTATGCAATATCTCAAAGAATTATTCAGCAAAAAATTCTTTGATTCATCATCAAATTCAATTTTCATTTCAAAAAGATGTAAATGCGATATGTAATACTTATTTTATTTCAGCTAGTAAATGCAATTTGGAAAACATTTTTGAAATATAAATTTTATGGACTCTTTCGATCCTAAGAATCATATTCAGTAAAATAATCATGACAAACAATTACATTATTTTAGGTCAATCAACTCTGATTGGCATGTTTTCCTCAACACGGTTAACGAAGATATCTAAAACCACATGTTTTTATAAAATATATTCGAATTTTAGTAACTCAGTTTCATAATTCAAAAGTCGTCAAAAAATGGAACTTTTTAATTTTAAAGAGTCTAAAGAATATCTTATTAAATATAATTCACAAGACAAAGAGTCTATAAAAAATTAAAATTCGTAGCCCATTAGAACAATTATTGATTCAAATTACGTAAAATATAATTATTTACTTCATTTAGACCATCTTTCATTAGATGTGTAATTCTATTAATAAATTTAAGAAAAATTTTAAAAATATCACATCTAATATTTTTTTCATCTCATAAAGATACACGCAGAATATCACACTGTTTGAAGCTTAATTTGGAACAAGAATTAACTTAATATTTTAATTTGATTTCTTGTTAAAGTGATGGAGGTGATAAAAGCTATTTTTCTATTTTCCCAATAAATGCTTAATGTAGACGAGCAAATTGTTTTAATATTTATTTTGTGAGGAATAAATTGGTGGAAAGTATATTACAATATTTTTTCAAAAAAAAGTCATTAAAAATAGATACTTAATTTAGAGATTAAAACATTTATGCAATACGCATGGCTATTTAATGGAATACTTTTATAAAATGAAATATCTAATGAGCGTCAAATTAGTGTTGAAAAAATAATAAATTTATAAATAGTTCAATAATATACGATAACCAATCATTAGTTACTAATGAAAAGATCACTTTCAAGAAATATAAAAACAAAATCTGTATTCAATTTCTTTATGAAAATACTTAGAACTTAAGTATTTATCCACACTACTAAAGTTTGTTCTCGGGTTAATGTTATTTCTGCAAGGGAAGTTTCATCATTAATTTCAAAATTTGGGAATTATTTTCAAGCGAATAATACAGAATATTCTGAAATAACTTTTGAAATACACTCTATAACGAAAAAAAATCTACACACCAAGAAGCAATCATCCGATTGCTTCGAAATTTTATATGCATGAGTGTTTTGACCAAATATGCAAATGATTCAATTTTGGTGTCCAATGGATGCATAGTTTGATCTCCAGCGCATCGAAACTGTGCATCCAGCAGATGTGTATAAGAAGCAGTTACTCAATGGTTGTTAAAACTTTCGGTTTGATTGCAATTCAGATTACCTTTCAACAACTTAAAAAATGCTTCGCTGCAGGGTTCGTGCTCATTACGGGTAACTGTCAGAGTTTGATAGAGATCGTATCATTGGATTAAAAGAGGCCGGTTGGACAAATCGGAGAATCGCTTGTCATTTGTGTCGAAGCAATTGGCGATTCGAAGATGCTGGCAAGGATGGGTGGAAAAGGGCAGAGTTCAGTGTCAGGATATTAGCGGTCGACCTAGGGTCACAATGGGTCGTGAGGACAGAGTGATTGTCCAATCAGCTGTCACAGCGCCTTCATCTCTATCAACAATCAGACTTTCAACCCAAACACCATTGTCCACCATGACCATTCACAGACGGTTGAGACAGCGAAATGTACGCTCGCGCCCACCGTTACGTTATCAACCACTCACGCCTGCACACTGCTGAGCCAGTTTACAGTGGTGCATGGCTCTATAAGGTTGGAATGTTGCCGACTGGGAACGTATAGTTTTTTGCGACGAATCCCGCTTCCAACTGTGTCCTGACGATCATTAAAGACGTGTTTGAAGACATCCAGGGCAGAGAGGAGGGGGTCCTGCTTTCACCATTGCATGCCAAACCGGCCCTCATCATCAGGTATTATGGTCTGGGGTCCATTTCCTTTGCTAACCGGACCCCTTTGGTCGTCAATAGAGGTACAGTTACAGCACAGTGGTAAGTCGAACCTCCTAAGACCTATTTTGCTGCTATTCCTTTCGCAGTACCCTCGGCTGGATTTTAAGTAGGGCAATGCCACACAATATACGGCAAGTGTTGCTATGAACTGTCTGCAAGCTTTCCAAACACTTCCTTGGCCTGCCAGATTGCCAGATCTCTCTCCCATCAAGCATCTCTGGGATATTATGGGAAGGCGATTGCATCTGCCACGAAATGTTGTTGACCTCATTCGACAGTTGGAGCGCATTTGGCAGAAAATACCGCAGGATACCATCTGGAAGCTTTATCGGTCTATGCCACGCCGTGTGGTAGCTTGTATCCAGATTAGAGGCAGGTCAACACCTCATTGAACTTTTTACTGTAACTCTGAAATAAATTACTTAATTGTTCTGATATTTTAATCATTTACTATTCCTCATATTGTCTTCCTACCCACCAATTTTCTTCTCACTCGGACAACTACTTCTTGGTGCGTCGATTTTTTGTTATAGAGTGTATAATAATAAAGCAACAGAGGGAATTATTACAGTTATTTCTGCAGGAGATAAGTTATTGATGGGGCGAATAGTTTTATTAATTTTTGTACTTTTATAAAATAATAATAAGTAAAATAATAATAAAAAATATTTCACATGGCGCTCAATTATAAAAAGTGCAACGGGGCTAGAGAAATAATTGCATGAATAATTTCATAACTAAATTAATAAAAATATTTTTACTTTATCTCGAAACACTCAGCAAATTAAAATGTATAGAAAATAATATTTTCTTTTTGAACCTTTGTTCCTTCTACTATTATTGAACAATTACACCGAAGGGCCAAAAACCTATGTAATATCGTGTAGAGCCTCCACTAGCACGCAGAAGTGCTGCAGCACGGCATGGCATGAATTTAACTGATTTCTGAAGATTTTCTGTCAGAAATTCTCACCATGATTCTTGTAGGACAGTCCACAAAGGCATGGGTGTGGAAGATGGTGGAGATCTCCTATGGACAGCACATAGCAAAACATCCCAGATATGGTTGATAATGTTCATCTCAGGAGAATTAGGTGGCCAAGAGAGGGAAAAAAATTTAGAAGAATGCTCTTCTAGCCACTCAGTAGATACTGTAGACATGTTGGGTGGCACATTATCCTGTTGGAATTGTCCACGTCCCTTAAAATGCCCACAAAATATGAATGCATAATGAGAGTCAGAAAGGATGTTAAAATACCGTTAATCTGTCATAGTAAAGTCTGCACACATTAACGGGCCTACTTCATGTCAAATTCACATATTCATTATTCTCACAGAGGTTGAACAGTTTCCTGTAGGTATGAGAAATCCATATATTCATGGAGTTTTCTCCACACCCGTATACAGCCATCCACCCAATACACTTGGAAATGTGACTCCTCAGACCTGACAACGTTTTTCAAATCATAAAGAGTCCAATGGTGGCAATGGCGAGCCCAGGTAAAGTGCAGAGATTTGTGCTGCTGAATCACCAACAACACACGACGTGATTTGCGACTGTGAAAGCCCATATCAATTAGGTTACGTTGCATAGTGCTTACACTGACACTTGTGCAGGGCTTGCATTCAAATCCGCAGCAATTTGAGGAAATGCTGAACGACTATTTTGTGTAACGATTCTTTTCAGGCGTCGATGATCCCGTTCTATCAAGGCCTTTTTCAAGCCACACCGCTGTCGGAGATTTGAAGTTTTACTGGAAACCTGGTATTCGCGGTACACCGTAGAAATGGTCGAACGCGAAAATCCAAATTTCATCTCTACTTCGGAAATGCTGTGCCCCCTCTCTCGTTCCCCGTCGATTAGTAACCGTTAAAAATCGCTTCAATCTTGATAACCTGCCATTACAACAGCAAGAATCGATGCAATAGCCTCCTAAGGCACCTGCTATGTTATAAACGAACTGTCGACCGCTTCGCGTTATGCCGATTGGTTGAACATCTACAATATTTGCATATGACCTGCTATTTCAGTAACCATACCCAGCCCTTCAGGGTAGAATAGGAAACCTGAAAATGCAGGAAACTAAAAATACAGAGTTTAACTAGCATCATTAATTATTACAGCTTAAAGCAGCTTATACAAAAGTTCATTGATTTGTTCTGTGAGAGGAAGTAAATATGTATTTGGTATTAAAGATAATTTATTAGATATTTAGTGTGACTAAAATACATTATTTTAAATAACATTCAAGGCATTTCCATAAATGAGAATTCAGTTTTTTTCTAGATCCAATTTCGACTTTTGAGTCCTTTCTGCGTTAATTTGAATTTCTCAAAAAAAAAAAAAAAACGATATTCTTTTCATTAGGAAAACATTACAGCTTGATTTTTCAATTATACTTTTGCTTTACAGAGTAGCCATACTTCACGATATCTTAAATTCAAAATATGGGTGTTAAAAAGTTCTCTCAGGAGGCACATCCTTAATGATCTATGTTAGAATAAAGATGAGGAGGATGCAATGCGAAATGACGAAACGAGTTTGTAAGAAGGTTGTTCCATCTTTCATCTTATTCTATAACGAATGTAAAATAATTCTCTAATAAACTACTTTTTATTTCTAGCATAATAAATTATATTTATCTAACCATTTGATGTCCCATAAAGTGCGAATATCTCTTATATATGATTCATTTGTATTAAACTGGCAAATTGAATCAGATATTGAAAGTTAAATGTTGGTGTAATCCAGCAAAGCAGTGCTTTTAAACAGTTGATAAAGTATTAAGGAAAAATAATTCAACAAAAAATTAAGCTACAATCCGCTTCTTAAATACTATATTTATTCTCAATCTTAGTCCATTTCAGTAAATTAATTTTGGTTAAGAATTAAAAAAAACATTTGAAGAATGTAAAAAAATGTTTGAAGTGAAATTGCATAAATTATTTTGGAAACGGAACTATCTTGTACGAATTGATTCTTTGAGCATAAAATATGATTTAGAAATCAGGTTAATGAGTATTGTCTAAATTGATCATTGACCGCTTAACCATAACTGAAAACAGTATAATGAAAACTACAGAAATCAAAGTAGATTTCTTGAAAACCAAAACCAAAATAGACGTCATTAGTCTCTGTTTCTCGAAAATCCTGATCACGGTAATTAGAAAGATGAATTACTTTTTCTTAGTTACCGATGCTTCGTTTCTTTTTTCTAGAAAACATAAATTGAGGGGAATATTTAATGTCCATACAAATCTGTCAAATTCAAAGAAATGTCGATTTTACTTCATTTGAACGTAATAATTGTATACTATAAAATCGACTTTTTGTATTGATACGCAAATAGTTTTTAGTTTTGCTCTAAATATTCATAGTATGCTCTTTACAGAGCAAATAGCATAACAAACACGATTAGTGGACAAACGACAAAAAAAAAAACAATCTATTGCATACAAATTCGTAGTCATAATAAACTTAAATTTCTATAAGTAAATCTTGTTTTCTTTGTGGACTGATAACAACAATTACTTGAGTTGTGTTTGCACTGCTTGCTGCAGCAAAATAAAAAACAAATCGAACAGAACCAGAATGCGTAGTATAAATACAATTTACGGTCACAATGAAACTTGAATCCTGGAAATAACCGGAGAAAGTTGTATAAAACATTGCAAGGTTACTCATACCTTGGATGTCAATCTTAGAAGGTGCAATAATAATAATAAAAAATGTTTTTTAATGTTTTTAACAGTCAAAAATCAAAAGAAGTGTCCTCAATACTATATTCTTTAGATTCTTAAAAATTAATTCCAAGATGATTTTTATTTATCTGACATTTAATTAACTGGGATGTTTTTTCTCGAATCTTCCTCACGTTTGATCCAATGACCATAAGAGAATAAGTTTTAAATTTGTTAATTCATTGGACGAATCAGCGAAAGTTTTCGAAGCAATACTTGAAAATAAAACGTTCATAATTGCTAGTCTAATTTCAATCCAATTTTTTTTAATTATCTTTCCCCTCCTTAAGTTTTCCTATCATTATCTATAAATTTTGATATTTACAGTTTGACTACCGAAAAAGTATATCAGTTAAGCTGACATAATTACGACCATCATTTTTTTATTCTTTCCCACTTTTAGGCTTGTTCAAGAATATTAGTTGAATAAGCTTTCAACTTGGTAACAAATTCTGCACTTTATTAATGTAGATTTAGTTTCTAAAAATAAATCTTAGGAGGATTTTGATAATTTTAATTTAGAAATAATTTTAATTTAGAAATAATTTTCATTTAAGTGTAGAAGCATTTTCAATAAGAATTTAAGTTTGAAATAAAAAAAAAGTAAGAATCAAAGAAATAAGATTCCTTTATTAAAAAAATGAAGCAAAATGTCTACCATGCATTCTATTACATTTAGAGTACATTTATGAAAAAAACCCCATTTTTTCAAATTAAATAAAAATTTCTGAAACGTTTTTCAGTGTAAGGCTAATGATATTCGAAAGAAGAAAAAAAACCTTTGTTAATATTACTGAATAGATTTTTAACTTTGGAGATTTCTAAATGTCATGTATGTGATACAATTTGAAATTTTAATTTGCCAAGAAATTAAGCTTTTGGCTGATGCATGTCCTTAAATCCTTTAAATTTAATTAAAATTGGGAAATACAGTTTTTGTCCCAATAAAATCCAAAATAAAAACTTTTTTAATAAAAAGTTTCAAGTAAATATGGAACCGCACTTGTAATAACCTAATTACGCTTAACCATAATTGTTTGATATGGGAAACAAAGGAATTGAGCAAAAGGAACATTTTCCATACTGATAGAAATTTTAAAGTATATATTTAAAATTATCAGACGGGTTTCCACAAGAAAAAAATGAATGAAAATATATTTAAACAAAAAAGATTATGAAAAAATGAAAATCTAATCTATGTATTATTGATTTTTTTTACTTCCTTTTTATATTAATTTTCATTTCTCACAATATTTTTGGATAATAACAGGGTACTTCATTGCAATTTTTTGAATAATGCTTAGTTTTTAAAACATTTCTCTCAAAAATTAAGATGCGTTCCAATAATCGCTGAATATTCCTCGTTGATTCCTAAAATCAAATTTTAATAATGTTTAATTTGAAAAAGTATTGTAAAATTTTCCTGCTATATGGAAATATGCATATTTTTCTCTTGTAAACACTTTACATCGATATACTGAATTCATTGAGATAAAATGCATTAAAAATGTCTCAAAACAGCAAGAGGATGGGTGGATAGTGGGTTTTAGTGGCGCAAGAGCCAGTATTTGGCTATACTGTGCCAGTCGTATGGTTAAAAAATAAAAGCCTGATTATGTAAATGCAATTTAAATAGAAACTGATTTAAATCTTGCAAATACAGGTATTCAACCATTGTATAAAATTGCACCAAATTCAATCTATAAATAAAAGGATAAAAACCAATTGCTTTTAAAAAATTAAAAAGGTTTTTTTGGGGGGGGGGTGTTCCCTTAAGAGCATTTGAAGGTCCACTGTTAAAGTATTAAAAAACCGTAAACGATGATGATCAAAACCAGGACACTCAACTAAAAGATGAATAGCCGTTAAAATCACTTGGTATCTAGAGCAGAAAGGAGCTCTATCGCCGAATAAAAGATGTTTATGAGTAAAACGGATGTGACCAATGCAAAGTTTACACAATTTGACGTCCAACTCTCGCACTGGTAAACAAGGCCAGGATAAAATTTTAAGCTTTACGGTACGAAATTAGTTATTGGTAATAATATTCCATGATTCCTGCCAGAGTGCGTAGAGACGACGCTGGAAAATATTTTTTGCGTCACAGGACGGAATGTCTCGCTGTAGAAGCAAAGATGCACTCTTTGCTGCATTATCTGCCAGCTCATCACCAGTGATTCCGACATGACACGGAATCCATGAAAATAATACCTTAAACTTCCTGTTTTTCAAAGTCCATAGGAGGTCGAGGATTTCCACGGCAACTGGGTGAGTCTGATTATTTCCATTAGAGAAAATTTTCAATGAACTATCAGTATAAATGAAAAATTTACGATAGGAAGAGAGTGAAATCTTCTGAAGAGCATAAAGGATAGCAGCAGATAATTAATTCAGCAGATAAAACCGAAAAAGGCCAATCTAGACGGTAACGAAATGCATCGGTATCAAAGACGATACCGCAACCAACATGGTCTTCTGATTTAGAACCATCCGTAAATATTTTTAAGTAATCTGAATACTAAGAGCAACGAAAATTGAATAGATTTTGGTAGATAAAGGGGCAATACTCTGCTTCTCAAACTCAGAGAAGGGATTTAACCTTTACGTTGCGGGAACCCAAACTCGAAAAAGTTCCTTTGAATACGGGGATTCTGTGACGAAAGATAACAAATGCTTTCCCCCTTTTTTAAAGGCGCTTGTTACTCGATTTCGGCCCCCGCTGTGTTAATTGGTCATCTGTCCTCTCCGTCTTAACCGGGTTGCTCTTTTGCGGTCTTACTGTGTCTGGCCCCCTAGAAAAAGGTTTTTATCGCAATTTTTTTTCTGAAACATTAGTTTTCTAATTCCTTATAAAAAAGTAATGACTTAAATTTTATGATATTAAATAAATTTTAAATATGATAACTGCGGTATAATTATTTAGCACATTAAACCGATTGTCGTCAATTTTTCAATCATATTTGTGATTAAATAAATTTCTCAAGCCTTACTGAAGCTGTAAATTTGAGTCTTATAAAACTTGAACCCATCACCGTGAATTTCATTTTGTTATTATTCTAACTCATTTATCTTTATTAAATGTAACCATTTATATATAATGTATAAAATGTATAAATAATTTTTTAAATATTTTCATTTCTTTGCACAAAACGGGGAAAACAATTCTTAGCTATTTTGTAAATTAAATGTATCTGCAAAATAGCATATATAGCATATATGATTGTCTGTTATTTTGTAAATTCAAATTTTTTTATATTAATATATTGAGTTCATAAAAATCAAATACAATTTTTATTCCTAATATATGTCGGACAGTTTTCAAAATGAGTTACTAGTGATGTTTCCCTATTTTATAGTCGATTCTTATAATTTATAGTGACTTTTTCCTGAGAATTTCAATAACTCATAGCAGTATAGTATTTTTGAAAAGTATGCTCAGTTTTGTAGGCAATAAATAACTGATTTATGATGATTTTTTTTCTGCTTAAAAATTTACTAACACGTAATAATCTCCAAATTTAAGACGGTTAATTTAACCAAACTAAGATTAGATTTCGTATGTTTAGAAATTGAACACACGAAAATTCCATTGCTATAATATTATGTTGAAAAGTAGTTATCAAAAAGAAAACTTTCAAAAAATCTTTAATAAATAAAGCTAGCATTCTAAATGATCAGCTTTCGTAATTAGCTACAAATATTTTTACAAGCAGATTATTTAGATTATATTTCAGAATTCTTAAAATTTAAATCTAGAATTCCTACTATTTTATTTGAGTGAAAATATTTCTGGAAAAATTTAAATGTCCATTACCTTTCAGTGAATTGAAATGAAGGCATAAAGATTTTAATATTTCTCTTCTGATGTTGAATGCCTAAAAGGCTATCAATTATTATTTATCTTTGATTTTAAGAACCTTTTTCAATATTTTAAAATTAGAATTTTAACTTTTAATGAATTATTATTTATAAATAATTGAAGCAACTGTTTTCATAAATCATGACAAATAATGATTAAACTTACAATTTGCTTAAAAATCACAGCCCAAATATTTTTAGCCTGAAGTTATTGTTCAAGTATTAAACTTTAAAAGTTAAAAAATCTTTAGTAGTCAATTTTTTAATATTGTGTTAAAATAGTACATTATAGACTGCGAAGTATATATGCCCGAGATTCCAGTCATGGAGGGGGAGGTAGGCATGAAGACAAAACAGTGTTTTGTCACTTTCCAATGTAAAATATAATAATGTTAGGGCGAAAAAAAAAACCAATCGTAGGTTCAATTTAGTTTTTTTTGTACTGTGACGAATTGGGAACAACAATGTAACAATTTATCTAGGGTACCGATTATCTACACTACACCATTCCATCAGAAATGAAATTTCAAGTAATTCATGATTCAAATAAAATTATAAACGCACATTATTATAAATTTACAAAATTTTATTTTCAAAAAATTTAAAATTTACAGTGTTAAGAAATTAAGCAAAGGAGGAAAAGAATAATATTTTCAATCGAGTATTACTAACAAATGAAGTTATGCAAACTCATTCCATACCTCTCAGAAGTGATACTTTAAAAAATGTCACCAAAGCAAGGTTCACAAAACTGACTAGCGCCAACAGTGATTATAACTACAGCTGGACGAAATCTCCTGACCCTATGGGGTATAGCACAAAAGGGCAGGGGCTTTTATGGGGCAATTACGGTTCACCGGGAAGTTCAAGTGGGGGGACGAAAACCAAACTCGTTACTGGTACAACAGTTGTACCGGCCCGTAAGGAAAGGTAAAAAAATCTTAGTACAGCAGATGTACCGCCCGTAAGGTAGAGGTTAAAAAAGAAAACCGAGGAATATTCCAAGGAGGAAAGAGAAATATATCATTAATCTGGATTACCTTATCATGAAGTTCATAATCACGAAGGAGCAGTTTAACTCTCACGCAAAATGGAAGCACGTGAGAGTTACGAGCATTATAAAGTCTTCGAAGACTAACAGGAAATGACAAAGAGCGCAAAGGATGCTTCGGAACAGACTGTGCTCGAAGATAATATTGGACAGATAATTTTTCACGACGGAAATTTAGTGGTAGATGATGGCAGAGAACATATACACTATTCACTGGTGATGTGTGAATGCTCCTAAGCAAATTCTTTATGCAGAATGATGTACAGTGTCCAGTCTACGTAGAACCGTAAGACGAGCAGAGCCATACACCATACATCCGTAATCAATACGGGATAAGGTCACTTCTTGGTAAATTCGGAGCAATGAAGTGCGATCTACTCCCCAGGTAGTCCTGGAAAGTACCTTAAGGATGTTTAAGGACGTGTCACACCTCTTCCGCAGTTGTAGGATATGCGGAAGGAAAGTGAGCTTACGGTCAAATGTTATCCCCCAAAACTTTATTTCATTTACCACAGGGAAAGCAGCATTACCAATCTGAATTTCAGGATATAAATGAATACTCCGTTTCCTGCAAAAGTGGACGCATTTACTTTTTTCTGGGGAAATCGTATGTCCATTTTCAAGGCACCAATTCACAAGATTGTTTACAGCAACCTGCAGTTGCTGCTCTATCAAGTCCATATTGCTCCCCTGACAGGAGATCTGCAGATCATCTACGTATAATGTACCTTTAACAGATGGAAGTAAAACATTAATTATTTGGCTAAAATGAACAATAAAAAGAGTAACACTAAGAATGCTACCCTGTGGAACACCCTCCGATTGAATAAAAGTATCTGAAAAATCATTTCCTATGCGAACTCTAAATATTCGACAAGACAAAAAGTTTTTTTCTTAAAATGAAGGTAAATTTACACTAAAACCATATTTAAAAAGAGTTGCAAGTATACCATGGCGCCACGTACGGTCGTAGGCTTTCTCTAAGCCGAAAAAAATAAATACAAGGTGATTTCTTCTCACAAAGGCATTGCCAACTTGTGTTTTGAGAAGAACGAGTTAAACAACAGTAGACCATTCTCCACGGAAATCACTTTGCAACAGGGAAACACAACCTTGTTTTTCTAATTCAAAATTCAGACGAGCATTGACCATATGTTCTAAAGTTTTACAGAGGCAGCTCGTTAATGCTATTGGTCGGTAGTTCAAGGGGTTGGGGCTATCTTTGCCAGGTTTTGAGATTGGGATAACAATAGCCTCGCGCCATTGTAAAGGGTACTTATGCTCGGTCCAAATTCTGTTAAATAACAACAGGTTGGAAAGGGAAGTGGTATTCAGGTGGCGGAGCATATTGTATGTAATCCCATCTAGCCCTGGTCTAGTATCATGAGATTTAGATAACGCCTTTTCGAGTTTAAACATTTTAAATTTACAGTTGTACGAAAATTTGTGACGGTCCTTAAAATGCAATAGCAACCGTTCCGCGGGAATCTTAATCGCCAGAAATTCCGGACTGTAGGAATCTGTTGTGGAAACATGTTCGAATGCTTGGCCAAGAATATTGGCTATGTCTAATGGAACAGAATATATCTCACAGAATATATATCATCAAGACTATAAAAGCTGCATGTGAGTTCCTGAAATTACGTCTTTACATCGTTATTGAGAAAACACAGGCAGTTATTTGAAATAAAATGTTCTATCTGTTGCCCACGAGAATTTGTACTAGACGAACCCCACAGAGTGCTATGTCAATTAAAGTCACCGACCAAAACAAAAGGCGAAGGAAGTTGGTCCACGATGTTGTCAAGATCTTGCTGACGAATGACATCATGAGGCGGTAAGTAAATACATCAGACTATAACCAAAGTTCGTCTATGAACTTGCACAGCCACAGCCCGCAGAGAGGTTTGTAATATGAGAGCCGTGCTCAGATATAAATTCGAAGTGAAAATACAGACCAGAAGGATGAGATGCTGTGTCTGCATCTTTACGAGCACAATTATAACCGCGAATTTTGATGGGGATATTAGGTGTCAAGAAAGTCTCCTGAACACCAAAGCAGATGGGATGAAAGTTGTTAAGGATAGTCTTAATGTCATTCAATTTGGACCGAAGGTCGCAACAATTCCATGAACCGAAGGCACCCATTAAGAAACTTTTGCTTCAAGTGAAGAATTAGGAGCATTGTTTGGAAGTTGCGTAATATCGCAACTCATTTTAAATTCATCCTCCTCTTCAGATGGATGAAGCGTGATTGGATCTACATTTTTGGGTGTGGCACCGAAAATTGACGATAAATCTTTGTGGACAACATCCTGACTTGCGAGTCCCAAAGCAAACGAATTGCGTAAAGTTGACTTTTTCAGTTTCCGTCTAATATTCTGTGGAGAAACACCACGTTTTGAGAGTTGTAGCTTGAAGTGCTTTCCAGATTTTGACTTATCTCTTTTAGGTTTGTCAGGTTTCAAGATTTCCACTTCATTGTTTGTAGAATGTTCTGTTTCTTAGTCAGTTGACTTTTCAAGCGTTTTTGAGGGGCTTACAGATTTTACACAATTTGGACAAGAACAGTTTACGCAAAACTATTTCTGTACCACAGAGGCATAAGTTAAACCAGGCGTAGGTGTTTGAGCCAGAATTCTGCGTTTAGCTTCAGGATTCGTAATGTTTTCCTTGAATTTAAGAGCGGTTATTTTCTTCTCGAGGGTCCAACGTTTGCATAGTCGTGAAAAAGAAGCATATCCATCACCACAATTTACACACATTTCTGGTGCAGTACACTCTTGGCTTTCATGACCTGTTTGAGCACATCGGGCGCAAGTTACTGTCCCGCGGCAATTGACTTTAGAATGACCGAAATGTTGACATTGGAAACATCTCAAGGGATTAGGTATATATGCTCTGACAGGTAGTTTCATATAGCCGGCATATATAAAATCAGGCAGTTTAGGTGAATTAAAGGTGAGGATAAGATGTTTTGTGTTAATGAGTTGCCCATCCTGCCGAATGATTATGCGGCGTACATGACTAACTCCTAGGAATTGAAATTCTTTAGAAATTTCTTCAAGTGAAACATTGTACAGTTCTCCACAAGTTGTAACCCCTTTCGAGTAATTTAATGAAGAGTGACAGGAAATAGAAACAAGAATTGTAGCCAAAGCCTTTAGTTTCACTAATTTCTGGGCTTGCTTCTTAGAATTAACTTCTATAAGCCAGTCACCAGAACGCATTTTTCGTATACCCGCAGCTTCACCGACAGTAGCTGTTATAACTTTCTGTACAAGAAATGGTGATATAGAGTGGAAAGTCTCCTTCGTTTCAGAAATTCTTATAATAATGAAAGATGTATCGAACTGTGATATGGTTTGTATATAGTTTGGTAACATTTGATGCCCACTGAAGGGAGAACGGTAATTTTTTTCCCATATGATATTGATGGGAATTCAGGTCCGGCGGCACCGCCCACCATGGAGACCAAGAAAGGGAAGGCAGCCACCGGCTCTGGCCATTCCCAGCCTCAGCACTTACCTTACTGCTAGTCGGAATTTATACGCTAGGAGTTACCCCCGGGGACATTGACCACCCTTAACGTCAAGCCCAAGAAGTAATCCCTTGATCTCTAGCAGTCTAGCCGCTCAGGCGACTAGGTACCACCCGATTGATACACCAAAGACCACAGTGCACCGCCCGTCTGTCTAATGGGTCGCCACGCACGGCCAACAAGTGGGGTTTTGGCTGTCCATGAGAAGCAGGAAGCAAACAGATCGGCGACACCTTCTCATGGAGAGCCCCCTCGCTTGCCGTCGAGGGAAAGAAGAAAAAAGCAAATAGTAGATGGTGCAGCGGAGAATAAACCATAAATGGAGGAAATATCCCTGGGAAGCTCGGAATTGGGACACCCGTACTCACCTAAAGAAGGTGAGCCCCTGAGGGGCAAAACAGCAAGAGAATTACTAAAATAGTTTCATTTATTCGAACGAATTTACACTACATTTTGAACTTATTCAAAAAAAAAAAATGTCGCTTTCAGCAAAGATAAATAATTTTTCAACCGAGTAAGTAAAAGCTTTGATGGAATGCCTTTCAGAATTTTTTTCAAAGGAATAAGAATGCTTATATTTTGAATTGCGAAAGTTTCTAAAATTAGTACAAAATTGTGTAATTTTGTAGATATTTAAAAATAAAATTTCAATTGCAAAATTCTTTGCATCGACATTTCAAAAAAAAAATTTTTTTTTGAAAAAAGCTTAATTCTGAAGATTATTTGAAAGAATTTAGTTTATTGAATTGATTTTCAATCGCATTCAAAAGAACATAAGTGTTGAATCAATGTTGCTCCTTCTTTAAAAGACAACAGTGACAGATTTTGTTATATGATAAACAGATAGTTTCAATTCAAGTTCCATAAGGTAATGTGAAATCAAAATTTGAATTCAAGAACTCTGTAGGTTGTATTATTATTCATAAAATATTGACCTTCATAGAATTTCATGTATTTATTATCATTCCTGACTATTTTATTTTTATTACTAATTTTCTGAATACTTTTAGAACTTTCTTCAGATCCTTCTCGACTTTTCATCCTTTATCGTACCGCAATAATTTTTTTATATAATATAACATTTAAATCAAATTTTGAATAAAAATCAAACACATTCTAAAATGATATTATACTTAAAATAAACATAAGTTTGTAAATTAGATATTACGAAAATATTTATTTCTCCAACATTTATAATTAGGGTGTGGCCTCATAATGAGATTCCCATCTTTGATCAAGGTACTTCAACAATTAATAAATAATAAATCAATGGATATGGAACATTTGTAGGAATCAAAATTTTAAAAGAGGTTTAATCTGAAACAATTTTAATAAGAAAAAAGAAAATTGTTCCTTTGATTTCCAAGAATAACCTCCACCATTTTTCATACCAATTATAATGACACAAAATAAGATTTGTTGTAAACTTCAGTAATAAAAAATATTGTGCAAAAATAACTTTACAATAAAAGAGAAGCATCTTGGATAAGCTCAAAAAATCTTTTATCAGTATATTGAATTTGAGAATTTTCAGTTTTGGCTATTTTTTGATTTTAATTTATCCCACTTGGGATTAATTCAGATACAGAAATGAGTAACAGATAAAATAAGCAAGTTCTCTCATTCCTTGCGGGTATTGAATGGCCTCCAAATCAATGTCAGAACGTATCTCTTCGTGGATGATGAGTGTATGGGCTGCACGATGAGGTAGCTTGATTTTTAGTTATCTTGCCTTTAACTTACAATTTGTACAATACAATACAATAGTGTATTCTATTGCTCACTGTATTGCTTTACTTCTTTGTAATTACTACCAGGTGCCGTCACTCATATAGAGTCAAAATTTGACTGCCAATTGATTCATAATTAAGTTCAATACTAAACAAGTTTGCAAGTATATAAAATTTCACAATAATTGAGATTAACGATGTCAATTTCCCTCAATGCAAACATGAAAAAAGTAATGCTAAATAAAAGTAGATAAAAATAAATAAACTGCGTGGATATAAGTCTTAATTAAAAGCTCCATCGGAATATTTATTCAAAGCTTCCGTCTGCCTGGAAGCTAGGAAAGGACGCTACGTCTATGTATGTGCTTCCCCTCGCTTGTTGTCATAGAAACAGATATGAGATGGCTCCCACCAGCTCTGTTATCCCAGCGCCATTTTAATGTATATGTGAAGGGAGGAAGGTGAAGAAACCAAATTTGTCATTTTTTTTTATGAATAGGGCACAATGCCCCGCTTTCGATAGGTATTTTAAAACCTATTAATGATTAAAAGTAATAGCTTACAGTCGGTCCAGTTATCGAATTTACTTTACACAGATCACAGGCTAGCTGCCCTTGAAGACCAATTTGTTGGTCCCCAGTGGTTGTGAATTTGCATATTGCTTTTTTATCATTTCTACTACTAATAAGAAATACAAAATTGTTTGAAATTTATCTTCTATAATTTGTTAAGATCAAAAATGTAGATATAATGTAATTTATGCGAAAATGACTGATTTTTGATAAAAGCTTATTTTTTAAAAATATATATGAAGTGTTTTGAATTAAATATCACGTCCGAATTTGGTTACAAAAGGTTGCAATATATCTTCTTCATCTTATCATGAATGGGACTTTTCGAAGAGAGAGAGAAAAAAAAGTAAAAAAAAAACGTAAAAATAAAACTAAAGATACTAAAATGCTATCAGAAAACATATTAAAAATGCAAACGTCACAATTTAAAAAATATTTTATGAAGATTCAATACTTCTCCACGATTTCTAGACTGGAATTGGTAAAAGAAAAGAAACAACACTTCTAGATCCATATAAACATATAAACCTACATACAAAACAACACATTTTAAAATACATTGCCAATTTTTTGTTAAATATATTTTTAAATAAGTATTTTCTTTAGAGTAAATATGGCTGATATATCAAACAGATAATTCCCTAA
>JAOUZG010003378.1:2194523-2205024 GCA_026289955.1 Argiope argentata
ATTCGAATCAATTTTGTTTTGCCGTTGGCTAACTGACTCGTTTTTTAGCAGCTTTGTTCAAATTTTTATTTGAGTATTTAGATTGCATTAAAGAATGTTGATTTTTTTACTTGTTTGTTTAAAATCATTTCAAATTTTTATATGCAAGATACTGAATCCAAGTCTCTCGAAAGTGACCTGCGTTTGAATGCCTGTTGCTTAAAGAAGCGATAAAATGAAAATCGATATTCAATATCAGATTGGGGATTTAAAAAAGGGGGGACATGAGGCAGAAGCTGCAGGACATAATGTTGTCTAAATTCAACGTTTCAAATCCGACTGTTCAATATTTTTCACAATCAAATATTTGTTTAATATTAATGTAAATAACCATATAACTGAAGAACTTTAATAACAATTTTAGAAAAAGAGTCATCGTTCATTTTATATAGATATATTTCAAAATTAGTTTTCTTCTTTTTGTGTACGGCCTACCACTGAATGTAGGAACATCGACAGGATTTGTTGTGGCCGATCTTAATCTCAGTCATTCCGTAACACTGACCGATTCACCAAACTGACATCCTCTTCGAAGCATTTGGCCCCTAGCCACAAAGTAGTCATTTGCTGACCTTCCTCCTCATCTTCCCGTACACCTAACTTTCTATTAAAAAGGGACATGGCATTACTTAAAGAAAATCGCCTCGAAACTCTCAATAATTCCACGAATTGATGATGTCATGTCCGCTTTTTACTACGGAAAGAAGGATGCAGTAGCTTCTGAGGGTATGGACTCCTGAGCACCCGAGGGCAGAAGTCTGACTTCAAGTTCAGATGAGAATGAAACACACATTCACACGCTTGCACAGTCCCTTTTTACAGGGAGGGGGCACATTCAGACATCTCACAGATAGAACACAGAAGAACAACCATGCCCGAACCGGGACTCACAGAACACGAGGAAGACGTGCTACCTCTGTGCCAGCAAGCTGGCATTCCTGTGAATTCTCATTTCACAATAAAAGAAATCCAAGCTCTTTCAAACAATTGTAAACGGAGGACTTCGTGTACCTACTCTATCAGTACTGTAGGTACTTAACGCATCATTTTCAACCTTCAGATTCCTCCAGATATGCATTTATTTTCCTACAATCTTCCGAATCTTTGTAAATATGCTGGAAATCTTCCATGTCCTGATATAATTTGGATTACCAGTGGATAGTATCATCTTATTTTTATTATCCTATTATTCGTTCTTATTTTAGGAATAAAGGCATAAATTACTCTTTTTTTTTTCTTTGGATATCTGTCAAACCATTGTAGCTTTATTTCCCGTCTCAATTCCCCTTCCAAGGCACTATTTGATTTCGTGGACAATTATATTAACACGCTTTCTGTGCCGTCAACTTTCCACATTGATCTGCCTTTTCATTATCATATTTTTCCCAAGTTGTATTGGAGTCTTAAATGTATCATCTATTCTAAAAGTCTACTCTCAACTTTTGAGTCCTAACCACGTCAGGGCTTTCAAAATAGATATAAGGGGCCTTCTTTCCCTTCATCTTCCTTTCGAATTTCTTGAAGGTATCGGTTCCGTGCTGATAAAGGTGAAAAAGATTGATAAGCAAATGGTTTTGAATCTATTCTCGTTTTTCTAAGTTTTTATCTTTCTCTTTTCCAGCAGTCGTGGAACCCTCGAGAATTTGACGATTCCCCATTTACTGTATGCAACTATTAGAACGCTTAATCATCATGACACTAAATCTGTTTCAAAGTTTGAATGAAATCGATCTATGGCCAAAACTGATCGTTCAACGGAACTTGATTATTGAGGATCAAAATGATTTAAATAATTTGGCTTATGAATTCCATTATTAGAATCATTGATCTATATCAAATTTTAACCAAATACGTCTTGTTTGTTTCTTCTAAAGTCTGGATATCTAAAAACGCTTGGAATATTAGACTTCGTATTATACCATAATGATAAGTGTGTATCAAAATTTGAGCCTTATCTCATTGGTCTTAATCATAATTCGATTTTCTTCCACATATTACGAAAGTTCCATATTGTGGAAGCATAAACTTTCATCAGCTCTTTTGATAGAAAATTCGGGATACATGCGATCAGATGATTATATAATCTGATTGCAATTTTGATTGGTGTCAGTCTCAAAAGATACTGAGCCGATTGGTATAAATTTCAGCCATGAGGTATTTTTATTAATTTAGATTTTGAAATAAATTGAATACGATAATAACATTTTTTTTATTTGTGCCTCACGTTGTAGTAAATTTTTATTTTACTATTTTTTACTTTTAAGTCATCATTTTATAAATATTATATAATCTTGAAATCGGTTTATCCGTCAAATTCAACTTCAAGTGAAGAATTGAAGCTCCTTGGAAATTACTCCTTGGAAGTAATTTTATTCGATCAATTGATGAACTGTTATTAGGTTCTAAAAATATTTTTAATATTTTTGTCGAGAAAATTTTTAAAAAAACTTTGCACATAGGAAAGCTTGTGGACAAAAAATTAGAAATTTCTTTTTAAAGGATCATAAAACGTGTTAGTAATGCTATCTAGAAAGATCTAATGCTTCGTTTGAATTCAATTTTTTACTACTTTCACATGAGTTTAAATGTAAAAATGTAAAAAAAAAATTACATACATTTAAATTTTACTTTTTCTTAAAAGTTTCAATCCTTTAAATTTCTTTAAAATATAATGTAAACAATTTATTCCATGAATTAATTAAATTTTCTCTCTGATAGTATTATTGCAACACATTCTCACTAAACAAGAAATCGAAGGACAGATTTCGATTTATAAAAAAAACCAAACACAAGAAAATTTGTTCCTTTGATAATTTGTTCTATTGATAAATATATATTATCTTTATAACTTTTAATTGAAAGGTCTTTTTTCTTGAATAAATTTTAATTACCTTTTTAAAAAAATGTTTGAATAAAGCTATAAACCTTCATCAAAATAATACTTTTTTTTACACAAACCAAAAATTAAATCAGAAACAGAATGAAATATATTCTCCTGAAAAAATTAATTATACTAAATATAAACGCTCAAAACACGAAAAGCTCCTGCCTTTTTTGCCACCATTAGAAACTCCGAAAAACATTAAAATGCTAATTGTCTCAAACCTATCGTTGAAATTTTAAAAGTATTTATTTTTCGATAACTTTCATCCTGCTTACTTGAATAAGTACTCTTATTGTGCAAAAAATAGTTGTAGAGACATCTTTCACTAAAAAAAAATAATAATTGTGAAAAAAGTTTCTTTCTCTTTCAAATACGCTATGACAAAATATGCAAAAAAATTCTTATTTTCAGAGAATCAAATTTATTTTATACTGAATAAACACTTATTTTTTAGAATCTAACTTATCAATTTAATTAAATATAATGGAAATGCATAACACGTTGGCTGCACACGTAGATATTAAGGATTTTTTTTAAAAAGAAAATAGCTATCTATTTCTGAACAAGTACCAACGAAGACGAACTGCTACTGTGGTGAATGGTATAATAGCATATTGTAAGATTTTCTTACATAATTTTTGGGTACGCTTTTTTTATTTAATCTCAACCGAATAAAAAATATCTTCATATATAAATAAAATATATAAATAAAACTTCATTAATTATTTTCTAGTACGTTAGTAGCTGATATCTTTAGAAGAAATAAAATCTTTATTAAAATATCTGATTAGTTAATATATTATAATTGAATGCAGTTAAAAATACCCATCACCAAACTTACATAAAATTTGAAAACAAATTTTTGGCGAGTTTCATATTTGCTGTTAATATACACTGAAGTGACAAAAGTAATGGGATAGCAATATGCAAATATACAGATGGCAGTAGTATCGCAGCGAAAAAGTATAAATGCGCAGTTCATTTTCCAGAGCTTTCATTTGTGTTCAAGTTATTCATGTGAACAGGTTTTTGGTGATTTATGGCGAAACGACGAGAATTAACAGACTTTGAACGTGGAATGTTAGTTGGAGCTAGACGCATGAGTCATTCCATTGCGGATATCGTTAGTGAATTCAACATTCCGACATCAACAGTATCAAGAGTGTGCCGAGAGTATGAAATTTCAGGCATCCCATCCCATCATGGACAGCGCAGTGGGCGACCACCTGCACTTAACGACCGAGACCGCCGACGTCTGTGTAGAATGGTCAATGTTAATAGACACGCAACACTTCGTCAAATAACTGCAGGAATCAATGGAGGACGTACGAGGGACGTGTCCGATAGGACTGTGCGGTGAAATTTGTCTTCCTTGGGCTATGACAGCAGAAGACCGACTCCAGTGCCTTTACTGACAGCACGACATCGCCTGCAGCGACCCTCTTGGGCTCGTGAGCATATCGACTGGTCCCTAGACCAGTGGAAAACCGTGGCGTGGTCAGATGAGTCACGATTTCAGTTGTTACGAGCTGATGGTAGAGTTCGAGTGTGGCGCAGACCCCACGAAGCCATGGACCCAAACTGTCAGCAAGGCACTGTTGAAGCTGGTGGTGGCTGCATAATGGTGTGGGCTGTTTTTACATGGAATGGACTCGGTCCTCTGGTGCAACTGAACCGATCATTGACTGGAAATAGTTATGTTCAGCTGCTTGCAGATCACTTGCAGCCATTCATGGACTTCACGTATCCACACAACGATGGGATTTTTATGGATGACAATGCGCCATGTCACCGGGCCAGAACTGCTCGCGATTGGTTTGAAGAACATTCCGGACAATTCCAGCTCATGATCTGGCCACCTAGATCGCCCGATATGAATCCCATCGAGCATTTATGGGACATCATCGAAAGGTCCGTTCGTGCCAAAACTCCTGCACCATCCACACTTTCACAATTATGGACGTCTATACAGACAGCATGGCTCGATATTCCTGCAGAGGACTTCCAACGATTTGTGGACTCCATGACACGTCGAGTTGTTGCACTTCGCCGGGCAAAAGGAGGACCGATACGATATTAACAGTCATCCCATAACTTTTGTCACTTCAGTGTATATTGTTTTAATATATATTAACATTAATTTAAATATCATATTGTTTAGAATCATAGGGTTTTAGAAATCATACTGTTTTAATATAAATAATATCATATTGTTTTAGAAAATAATTTATTCAATTATTTTCAAGTAGAAGAATTCTTTCTGATTAGATGATGAAGAATCATTACACTCTACATTAAACTGCCGTTTAATTATTCCCTTCAGTTTTACTTGTCTTACTGATTCCTTGCAAAGCTTTCCTGCTGAGAAGCAATTTCAATTGATAGCATTCACATGAATGATGTCTCAGTCCAATAAAGCAAATGAATGCTGAATCCTTCAGAATAGTAGATTATCATTAAAGTACACTCACAAACTATTTTAATCCTAAAACATTTCAAATCCATTATGTGAAAACAATAGGCGAGTAACGGAATTGAGTTTCAAATTCAGGAAAAGGCATTACTGATCAATTTCATTCAGGTTATCCACATCTAAATTCTCCCACAATCCATTGTGTTTTCTTAATTTGAATATCTAAATATTGTAAGAAAACCCTCTATTTTTCCAGCATTTAGGTTCTTAGTTAAACTTATTTCATAACATGGAGTTTTGTTCTGTCATTTCCAAATGTACTAGATTTCAGACACTATTCAGACGTTATTGATGAAAAAGAAATAGTGAAATATTTTCATTTTTTAATTTTCAATTTATCTGTTAGTTTATTAAATGTTGATTCCAAACGCCTGGTAATAAATTTGAGAAAGAAATTCATGACAAGATTCTATAATAATACTAATTAGTAACTTTAACTGAAATAAAATGGAAAATATTAAAATTCTTAAAAATACACTAAAAATCATGTATGCTTAAAAAGTCATTTTTGTTATGCCAAATTATTATGCCCAGAAAATAAAATAACAATCTGAAATGATTTAACTGAGTAAATACGGATAAATAAACTATTTATTACAGTTTAATAAATGCAATGCGCATATGAAATTCTTCTAACATAGCAATCTATTCACACATATTAATGGTAGAGAAATGATTGTTTATTCATACAAAATATGCTATTCTATACAGAAACGTTTCACAATATAAAGCAGAGAAAGTTTTCATTTTTAGGCTTATTTCGTTATAAAGGCATTAAAGAATCTTCAGAAAGGATATATTACAAAAAAAAAAAAAAAAAAACCCTGCCCTTCTCCCCCAAATTCTAGTAAATAGTAATCCTACATCTCTGATATTTCATTAATAGCGCAATTTTGTTTCGTCGATTTAAGCTAGTCATATTTTTAACGATTTACAAAAGCACGGACACTCATGTTCCAACGAAAATGGACGCTAATGTAAATAAACTGAGATTAAAACAGCTTGATTTCTATTCTGAGATGCAGAAGATCAAAAAGAACTAAAGCTCATTTCTTCTGTAGACAAGGCTGGGGCAAAAATCTGTATTTTCAGGGTTAGAACAATATCATTTTTCTAACTTGTAGCGTTTTTAATCCAATGGTTGACAAAGCAACTAAAATCTGCGTTATATCAATAATCCTCGTAACGAAACCGGACGCCCAATTTCATCTCTTAAGATTGCCGTGCATTTCAGTTTATGTACGGGTAGATAGACGAACTCCTCCAGATGAATTTCAGTTAAACATTGATAGAATTCTACAACTTCGGTTAAAAGATAGGATAGCAAATATCATTCTTCAAGATTATTGAATTTCTGAGTCATCGTATTCAGACATAAATCCAAAAACGTGTTTTTCGGATTTAGGGAGGAGATTAATCAACACCTTGAAGCAAAACTTTTTGTCAGCTTGAATTTTTCTTTTTATTTAGTAAGAATAACAGAAAGTTATATATTTTTAAAATAATCTTCTGGAAAAACGAGAAGATAGCTAAGAAATAATACTCCAGCCCATCATCTTTACAATGGCGCTTATTGGTATTAGTAAGTACTTGCCGGGTGGAAATGGCTGCCGTATCCAATAATGAATGTGCCGTTATTCCCTGAAAGAAAGGCAGCACGAATTCGTAAAGACACCCCAATATTTCGCCTGAAAATGAGCGAGTGTTTGGGAGTCAGTGATGCGTGGTTACGAAGCATCAACAGATCAATAAAATATTTTTGCCAGTGATCGATACTCCGCTAATTTTGGAAAGATTCTTGGATCAAAACTTTCCCAGGAGTTTCGGAACCATTTGATTTTTATTTCGGGAAGACTCTAATAGGAAATGGAGATTTATAAAAACTTTGAAGAGCTTTAATCATCAATCTTTATTTAAATATAACCTTGTAAGGTTATTTTTTAGGAAGAAATCAGAATTAAAGAATTCATTTCAGTAGGTCTACGAAATAGGTTGGAATTGTATTTTCAACAACACAGCTTAATACAGCGTCGATAGATGTTTTCTAACTGATATATAAAGTTTTAAAAGAGAATAACAAAAATATTTTCGAGATTTCCATGTTTCATACTACTCTAAATCCGTCTTGGAGATTATGTCTGTCAGTCTCTGAACTCAAAAGCACAAATATCTGAAATTTAGTATGTGATTCCAGTACCGAAATTGTGCATTTCCATTGAATGTTTGACAAAATCTGGCTACGAGAATGTCGACACGTGGATACAATAATTCTAAAACTTAAGTAACAACATGGATGAAATCTGGCACACAGTTTAGATTTAGACACCTAATTATAGTTTTTAATTACATATAATTGAAACATGGAATGTATATATGGGTTTGAATCCTTCACAATATTTACTATTTATCCATAGGAGGGAAATAGTTTTAAAACGCAACGAGGGATAAAAATAAAATTTGGTGTGGTATTTGCAATAAAATTATAAAATTAGGCCAAAATTAGGATGCAATCTCAAAGGTCTAAAATCCATAAGAGGGAAATGCAGAAAGAGTTTCAAAAATAAAATAAAAGTAAAATAACATTTGAACTAATGGATAAAATAATATTCATTGAAATAAAAGGTTTTATTAAATAAGATGGTAGATATAAAACATTAAGCTCATTAGTCGAAATGAAGGATTATGTTAATGAAAGTCAGGCTATAGTGAAATATTAATAAATGCCATAAAAATTCTTAAACTCGCTGATCTTTAAATTTACGTCTATGAAAACTAAAATATTTTAGCCAAAAAAGCTTTTTTACTCTTAAAATTTAAGAAACATGAGAAGACGCTAAATCTGAGGCTAAACAAATATTATTTAGATATATTTCGCTTGATTACAAAATTATAATTATCTGTAAAAATGCGATATAAAAGCAATATATATATAAAGAGAGAGAGAGAGAGAGATTAAAATAAAGTTTTTATTAATTGATTTAAGCAAACTCGTTAAAATTTTTGATACGTTCTTTTTATTTACTAAGGGAAATTTGAAATGGATTATATATAAAACGTTTCTAACCATTAAGCAGACAAGTCTGTAAATGAATGCTAGGGCATGGCATAAGTAGAAAGCGAGACGGACAAAGCACCTAGAATCATGGTTTTAGACAGTCCTAAGATTTTACAATATCATAATCCAATTTATCCTAATATTGTTCTACTCCCCAAGATTAAAAAATAATCCCCTCTCTAAAAATTTTCCAATGGTTCCTATCCTTTAATCAGGCAATAGTACTAAGATTGAATTTCATTCTACTAGTTGAAGAAGATGATTAGGTATCAAGCTAAACTGTTTGTTACTATCATTTAAACAAATCACGGAACATATACACATTTTTGTAAAAGGAATCGGTTATATGGGTGCATTCTTCTTTGTATATAATACGATATATTGCAATGATAAGGATACCTTTGAAAGCATGTAACTCCCACCCTCCCAAGAAAAGTAAAGTCAGTAGTATGTCAGGCTTCCGGTCCTAAATCTTTAATTATGAAACTTTGCATTTCAAAAAGATTTGATTTTCTATAAAATTAACGAATTGAACGTACCTTGGAGTTGACTAAAGATCCAGACACATTTATTTTCAAAACATCCTCAGTTTACTGGCGGGTAAAGTTGGTTCTTCTCTCCTATTTTTGTTTGAACTTGATATTACAATAAAAGAAATCTGCATCCTAATACTAATTTAAGGACTAAATCTTAAGAAATTATTGCATATATATAAAAGCATAAACGAAAGGAAACATAAATTGTTTCTTGAAATTATCCCTGTCAAGTGCAATATTAGTTTAATGGAGTTATTTAGAATGTATCAATCACACATTTTTAATTTTGAATTGTTAGTATTGTAAAATTCAATGGCTCTGTTAATAATTTATTTCAGTGCCCTTGTTTTAAAATTGGCCCTCGTGTTTTGATTCACAGAACAGAAGGCCTTATAAAATTATACGCCCTTTAAATGTTTAAATTGTTAACAACTACGTCCACTTACATACCCTTAGGTATAGGTATAGAAACGAAGTAAAGCAAGAAGAATATATAACATGTATCAACTCAGTAGCCGTCATATAGACTTACGATATTCTGTGGATTACCGCGATAATAGCATCAGAGGAGATAATCAGGATTTTCGCCATCTATTGCTGGATAAGTAAGGTCTTATAGGAAACTATTACGCTCGCAAAAAAAAAGGAACGAGACTATCTTACATGTACATACTTTTAAGTGTCATTCTCTATTCTCTGTCTTTAACCTCTTTTACACTTATAAAATTAAAGTAATAAAATAAAACTTAAACTTTATATGTTTTACTTAGCTTAGACTTAACTTTATTATCTTTGAAATCATCTTGAGATTTTGAGATATTATTGGAAAATGAAAACAGTTTCGCTTCCAAGGAACCAATAAAAAGCCAAACTTAAAATTTTTTTTTATTTTATTTACTTTTCCTATGGGATAAGTATATTGATTGCACTGTTTGTAAAGGACTTTTTTTTCAACTTCACATTACAATTGTTTTATTTAATTACAGTCTAAATCAAATATTCCGAAGAAGAGTATTTTTTTTCCCTCATTCATTTCCTTATTCAATGATTAAAACTCTTTACTAAAACTATATTCATTTTGGTAGCCTGATTCATTAGCTTGACAAAGAATAAATAACTAATGCCACTAACGAAAGTTTCCAGTTAAATGGTATAATCTCGAATACTATCAAACAGTTTTTAACATTAAAAAAATATAAGAAATATTATGCATCTGTCGAAGTCTATTATTTCATCATTGTAACAAAATAAATATTCTTGGGAAACAAAATAAGGGCAAGAATTTGGTTAATTTTTCTTAAAAAGGATTATAGAGAATGTTTAAGATATTTAATAATCCTTATTTTTCATTTTTATATCAAATGTTTTTCTCAGGATTCAATCTAAAATTGCGATGTTAAGTTGTTGTTTTTTCCAAATAGTAAATCACATCTTCAACGGAATAGAAATTCAGTTTCTTCAGATTCAATTAGCTCGAATATATATAAAAAATTTCACAGTTCAAAAAATGGAGG
>JAOUZG010003378.1:2208523-2224179 GCA_026289955.1 Argiope argentata
TTTTTTTTTTTTTTTTTTTTTTTTTTTTTTTTTTTTTGAAAAAGGGATCGTAATTTTTTATTATTAAGTTAAAAAATCTTCTTTAAAATTATAATTAAGCATAAAACTTTCTATTTCTTCAGAAATAGTAAGTTACTTTTTGACAGCATGCACATATAGAGGAAATATTTGTTACTAAAATTCTGCTTTTAGTCAGCGTTTAGACAACCAACGAGTTGCTAATTTGGATTCAACAAAACTGAAATGTTGACTTTTTTTTTTTAAATATAATTTTGATAAAAATATAGAATTTTTTATCTTTTCATGCATGCTATGGCTCAACTTCCAGCATTTTATTCAAGTCTTTATGGAATTTTGCTTTATCCTCCAAGTTTTTGGTAATTTTTTACATTTCAGTATACTTGCAGAATCGTGTTTTTTATAATTTGTAATTCATTATTATAATTATTATGGAACCTTGTTATATATTTTTTATTAAATTCACTACAAGTTCTTGTCTTTTGCATTAAATCAAAACTTCATAAAATTAATTAATTAATTAATTAGTGATTAAGTTCAAAAGAAGTTGAAGTACTGTTTTCTCACCGGGAACAGATAGCTGTACTAAGTTTCAAAACTCTGAAACCTAAGCAAGTCAGCGAAAATTTCCTCATAACTAACCTGAAGTAAGTTAAATATAAAAGGTGCTTACAATTAAAGTAACCCTACGAATATGTATACAGTGCGTTTTGGTTGGCACACTAGATTTCTACGTTTTATGGACCAATGAAAAAAGAAAAATGCAAACTAATAAAAACTTAAATTCTGATAACTAGATGGTCTTTCATTATTAGGTACATTTTTTATATGAAATTTAAAATATCTCTTTTTGAACCAAATAGTCATTAAGGAAGGAATTGAACTAATGAATGACTAAAGAAACTTTACAAAATAGTATGAAATGAAATATATTATCAACTTCACGCTTTAACAAATTTCTTTTTGTTTCAATCATTATCGTTATAGTATCATCATTATTTCCTCTGTGCGCGGCATTTTCCAAGCTGTTTTCAAACTTTCGCATCGCTTGAAAACCAATTGTGACTTTATTTGTTTAGTGTGTTTACATTTATGAAAATTCGAACCTCATTATTCTATAAAAACGTAGAATTTTAGACCTTTCCCTCCACCATTTAAGTAAAATATCAACTCCGGGACAATCATTGCTCGGATAGAAAGAAAAACATGAGTAGTACAATGAACAGATCATCTGAAGAAAATAATACTAAATAACAGTATAAATGAATTATATGATTATCGAAATTGGTTTGGTTTAAAAATATTTTGGTGAAAAACCTGTTATGAGACACAGCAACATAAAATATTATATGAACATTTTAGCGAACATTAATACTGGCGAACCGACTGGTCGCCAAAGGCGGATAGTTTCTAATAAAAAGCATTCTCTGAACATTTTAATACTTTCTCAATTTTCTTATTTAAATGTTAAATTATTCAGTAAAGTTTATATTATTCCTACTATTACATTAACCAAATTCAAAGTTAAGATTTGAAGGCACATTTCATATTAAAATATCAAACTCCTACAATAGAAACTGATGAAAAACAGATTTTGAAAATACACCTTTATATATAAATTATTTTTTTTATTTCAATAGACTTTTTAATAATTAATTAATCATTACAAATATTACAGAATCTTTAAATAATTTTTTCTTAAATGTAATAGTAAATAGAGCCACTCGTATGTTTAATTGTGATTGTAAGAATATTAAAATAGCACAATATCATCAAGAATACATAATTATGGACAATTTCGAAAGTCTAGCACATCAAGAAGACAGTGAAAAATTGATTGCAAAATTCCATCATAATAAAAATGAAAAAAGTCTAGATAAACAAAATAATTTATGAAAAATAGAATAAATGGCAATCACTTTCGTAGTGCAAGCAAGTACAGAACTAATTGCAAAAGTGAAGTTTAAATTTATCACTTTAAATAGGATCAATTAAATACGATGACTAATTTTATTAGCATATTACTGGTGCGAAAGCGTCTAGTAAAAATAAATCTGCTGAAAATAGAAGCAGAAATAAAAGAAATGCATTCTTATTACAAATGATAATCTCATTCAAAAAGGACGTAGAAAAAAAGTTCTATCTGTTAAAATATCAGAATCAGTCAACATTTTAAAACCTTTTCTTTGATATTGTTCTAATGATAAAAATATTTTTATAGTTCAACTTGTGTGGAAACAATAGAAAGTGATAACTTGCAGAATATTTTATAATTTGTTAATTTGTTCAACGATATTTTGCAAAATAATAATAGGATTCAAATAATGCGATTTAGTTGGAAATAATAGATTTACAGGCACAAGCGAAATTTTTAAAATTTTTACAGTATCGTGATATTCTAGTTTGAGTCCGACAGCTAAACTGAAAAACACGCAACATTTAGAGAATGGCAAAGGAGGTAAAGGGAAGAGCAATAAAATGACAATAAATGTGTCAGTGTATATATAGCAAGATTATTGTTAACGCAATGGGTGTGTCAAAGTAAAGACCAATAATTTAACACGGGGAATTTCAAATTTTTTTAGCTAACCTGCAGTTATCAGTAAATTTAACTTGAATTATATTTTTTGGCTCCTACAAGCAAATATTCAATAGAAAAAGGATAGTTTTGTTTTTTAAAACTCTAAGACTTCCATTAACATTAAAAAAATTTAGAAAATAGAAGCTGTTATGATTAATAATAACTTCAGTTATTAATATATTTGTGATAATGCTAAAAATAATTGATAATTTATATCCTCTAATTTATGTTTGTGGAATATTTGGTAGTAATGACTTAAAAATATCCTTCACATGTTAGACGGGCATTATTGTTATAAATACCAAAAATTGAATAAATAATTTAATCGACGGGATTGATTTTAAAAAACATTTCTGTTTGAAAAAAATATAATCCTATATATTTTAATCTTTCGTAATTTATAGTGAAAGTAAAATGATGGCGGATATGAAACAAGACGATGGGAATTGCTGCACATAAAATTAATTCCAAAATTCACATTTGTTTCTTTTTTTATTTCCATAAATCATTATTTCATAATTTTAGGAGTAAAATTATACGATTTCTGAATAATATGCTCTTCGATATAAGATATCGAAGTATATTTATGTTAAAAAGGAATTTCAAAAATGTAATTTTCCGTTCCATTCAAACTTAACGTTCACCAGAAAGTTTTTTAAAAGATAAAATTTTATTTCTTCTGTGAAATCATTGGTAGTTCATTCGAAATGCTTTTGCTCGTAAAAGCCAGAAACGAAATATTATGTTATAACACTTTATTTGATTTAGTGCAGCCTTTGGCGATTTACTTTCAACTAAATTCTCAAAATATATGTTTGGAGCATTTATTATTCAAAATAAATTTCTAAATCCTATATATACTTTTAGAATAATAAAGGAATATTTTTGATACACATGAAAATACGAAAGAATATTTTATCTAATATTGTTTCAAATCCGTAATCTAAAATCAATTCAACAATTGAAGTTTTCCTCTCACATTTGCGAAAAAGGAAACAAAAAGATTTGAAAGGATACTGCTTTTTTGAATGATGTATTTTAAGGGCTTCAAATAAATGTGCGATTCACTAAAAATCTAACAAAAAAACCATATCTTGTTGTTTTTTATCAACACATTATCATAAGGAGAAAGAGAAAATTGCACTTCTCCCACTCAGTTAAGTTATAAGATAAGCCTTCATTTTAAATCCACTTGTAAAAATTATATAAAAAGGCATTTTCGATAATTACATCGAGTTATTCTTTTCGCTAACAATTTTAGGATTCACCATCGTATATTCTGATGAAAAGCAAACATTTTTTCAGATTTGTATCTTAAGAAACAAGAATATTCGTCCAAAAATTATCCTTCACAAGGTTTTCCCATAATAATATTATTTGCAAAACAGAAGATAAATTTCAGAGAGCGAGAGAAGATATTTGCAAATATAGCGATCTAGATCCCTAAATCCACTGATATCTAACTGATGCTCCAAAAAAAAGTCTTCACTGCGTAAATTTTCGCTTCATATATCGATAAAGAAAAGAAACAATGAGATAAGATAATTATTTTCTTAGCACCACACTTCATTTGCTCCAGACCTATTTTTCTTTCATGTTGGTTTCACACTTTTATAAGATGTAGAATTGAGATTATGCACCATTTCACATAAGATTCAACTTCTTGTGCTTAAAAAGACCTCCATTTAAATATATATATTTCTAATATTTCTGTAAAATATTTCTCCCATGATCAGAGTGGTATTTTTTTAAGGATTCGAGCATATCTTCAAAGATCATATAAGCATACGAAAATGAGTGGAAGTAAATAGGAAATATAAATATATAGGAAACACTTTTTCGTTATATTTTTGGCATTGATATATTACAGGTATTATGAATCACCATTTGTTTTTCTACATATGAATAATGTGCACAAAAAATAGACTGAAATTCATCTCATCGATACAAAGATGTATCAAAATACTTACTGATTAAAATCATATTTACAGAAACTCCTTTTATTTATAGGTAGATCCATTGAATTAGAGCTTTTACAACTCATATATGTATTATATATATATAATATGTGAAACAAAAAAGATAATGCTTTACTCTTCTTAAATCCACTAATTTTTCTCATAAGTATTCAATATTTTTTTAAAAAAATTAAATTCCATTCTTTCTGAATCCCACTATACTTACATTTAAAAATCATTCATTTGCTCAAATATTACCTGCTCCTAACGCTTCTTATCCAGTTAAATGTTCCATCATATAAAAAAGGGAGATATCTCTTATTACTTACTCATATAAGAAAATATTATCATGCATTGTAAAGATCTGAAGTATACTAACTCTTCATTGTGTTCCATGCTCCAAAAGAAAATATATACTAGAAAAGTTTCTGAAGAAAGCGAAAAAAGTGCGTTTAGGAAAAACGAAGATTTTTATGAAGGCCTACTTACTGGAAAAGAAGAATACTAATAATTTAATCTGTGTTTAATGTCTCATGCACTTTTGGTTAAAATGAGAGATTACTTCTATTCATGGAAGAAACTACTTACTGATAAAATAAGTCAATTCCAAGAGGTCTTCCTATAGGGATTGTGTGCAGTCCACC
This sequence comes from Argiope argentata, assembly GCA_026289955.1. Taxonomy (NCBI): domain Eukaryota; kingdom Metazoa; phylum Arthropoda; class Arachnida; order Araneae; family Araneidae; genus Argiope; species Argiope argentata. Next base: position 2,213,725 of record JAOUZG010003378.1, read on the forward strand.
TCAAAAATGCTGGGAGAAACGGTACTTCAGGTCTCCCTTGGGCGTTTCTCTGTGGAACTTCCCCCTTCGTTAAAGGCACTCGAACATAGAAACGATGATGCTAAGATCACCATAAAATACAAGGAAACGTCACGGTAACTCAACTGACTATATATTAAAGGAACGGAAGTTAGAAAATCTTGCAAGTCATTTGGTATAAACGTAGAAAGAACTCTTGATTTGACTATTTGGTAGGAAAGGGGGCGTAGCAAACGGCTTAGAGGGACCGGGTCGAACCCATGACCCGTCGCGTTTGCATCGCCTAACTCCAATGAAAGGGGTTGCCAATGGTGAGATGCCGTCCGTTTCGCCAAAGAAATCGCCAAAGTCACCAGGAGGAACGAGAAATTATTGGATGGATATCCAATGCCGCTTACTCCCACTCTCTGAATATTTTAATACCTCCCTGGTATCTTATTGCTCTGATTTCGTAACAAATTGATGATCTGTAATTAGACCAACTCTGGTGCTCATTTATTCAAATCACAAACTTTTTTCGTTGATGTGTTAGTCCCCATTTGAACAAATTTAAGTAGTTTCTTAAATGAGATAGGGAAAAAATGACAGACTCTCTAGCATCTTTGTGTGGGATAAAATATTTTAATATTCCATGGTAAGAGAGAAATCTCTTTTATTAGCTAACAGAATCTCACTCATTAAAAGAAAAATTCTGCCTCATTGGAACCTGGGAACGTAGTGTTCTTAACAAATTTTCTTACGAGGCAAAAATGCTCTTCTTTGAATCGTCCTTAGAATTGAAATGATATTTCTAATTCTAAATATTTCAAAATTAATTTAAGGGAGCGATGTCCTCTCAATAAATTAAAAACATTGAGGGCTCTTGAAACTCTAGTATTCTGAAGAAGTTGTTCGTGTGTTGAGAAATTTGAGATTTGGGGAATTTCACACCGCATACTATATTTGAGCGAATGACAATTCAATGACCTAATAGAATAGAGTAAAAAATTCAGAAATAGTGTCATTTAAGGATTTGAGAATTCTTAAAGTCCCTCAGTTGATTAGTCAATCTCAGTTTGACAAAAACGTGACATAAGATTTAATCTTTTTGGGTTCAATTTTCACAAATCAATAAATCATCTGAATTTTTGCACAAATTTTTTAAATGAAACCGCCTGCAAGATTACATTAAGAGATCTACTTGTTATGCAACAGTAATCGCTTTTACCTTAAATAACAACTAAATGAAGAGTTTAAAAATTCTGACGATTCACTCATTTATATTTTGAATACAAAAATATTATATTTTTATGATTTTGAATTTTAGACTGTCGAAATTATTTTTTATTTTATATCAACTACTTTGCTTCATTAGAATTTTGATTTTAATATCTAGCTCCCCGATTGACATCAAAAATGAGAAAGATAAGTCGGTGCATATAGTTAAATTTGTTCCCTGTGCTTTCTTTTGCAGTCAATAAAAATTATTTTAGAAAATGCCGGCAGCACAAATATATTCTACGAAAAAAAAAGTTTTAAAAAAAGTCTTTAGAAACCTACTTTTAGCAGTCTAGTTAAAAGAGAATTTTGAAATATTTTTTATTTACTTTTAGATAGTTCCCACTTTTATTCCTATTTAATTTCAGATGGTTTCCAATCTTAATGAAATCTAATTAAGTTTTGAAAATATTAAAGGTGTATTTTATCATGGAGAATGCATAAGTTCGGCTTATTTCAAGATTCTAGCACATCAAAAAGTGTGAAAAAAATGAATCGATTATAGAATTTCCTCTTTACAATCATGAAAAAAAATCATAAAAAATAAAAGTATGTAAAAATAGAAAAAAAAAGGAAAACTGTTTATTTATTTATTTTGAATTTCGGTTCAAAATAGCTATATATTTATATGATTCTAAAGATAACAACTGACTATAAAATAATATATAAATATAAATATAATAAATAAAATAATATATAACGATAAAATAATATAATGATTTTACGGAATAGCTTCATAAAATAATTAGAAATAAAATCGCTTTAAAATCAATGAAAGAATTTAGGTTTATTCTCTAAAGATAGGACGGATTCACAAATTTTAGAGGAATAAATCAAGTAAAGGGAGGATACTTATTTACATGTTAGGTTGGTAAATAAGAACTGCTATTAAGAAATATTATCACTGTTTGTTTTTGGTTTTAGTTTCTTTGTAATTATATGGTATTTAGAATCGAAATGCTGATTCTCTTTCAAAACGATTGAATATTTCTTCTCTTTAGAAATCTTCCTCTTCAAAATAGATTACTTTTTCAAAGAGAAATTTTTTTTTACTTAAATAATTAATCTATTATAATACACTGTATTGTGAAGAAACAATTAAATTATAGAACAAGATCTAACTCAAAACGCATTATAGCCATTTGTACTTTTTTAAATGGTATTGAGTGCATCACATGTTATTTATTAGTTTTATATCCAATGAATAGACAACTTATTTTCCATTTTTATCTTCCATATTATTCTAATCATTTGGCTGCACATAAAAGAAGTAAAATGTTTCCCTGCACCTAAAAACCTTTGAGGTTTAAGAAAAAGGGAAACTGATTAATACTTAAGTATATTAGATTGGACAAAATAAGCCGAACTTCAAAATTTAGTGTAGTAAATAAATAATTAAAATATGAAAGAAAATATTTTATTGCTGACAATGTGTGTATTTTATTGGTGACAATGATTAAGATTTATGAATATACTATGGATTGTTAGGTAGAAACATGGCATAAAATCAAATTACAATATTATAGTGAATTTTAATTTTGCTCTAATGGTAATGTTGCGTAAAAGACTACGGATATAAAAAAATGTTAGAGGATATTTAATTGATATGGTTGACTAAACTGATTGTTGTTAATTGATTTAACTGATTATTCAAACAGAGATTATCATAATTAAAACATCACTTTTCGCAACTTGGACATTTATTTCTTGAAACAAATCTCTGGCAAATAAAATGAAGAAGTCTGTGATCTTACGTAAATAAAAAGTATGTTATTTTTCTATTTCTTCTCAAAAACAATTTTTCTTCTGGAATTCAAATTTTAGTGAGTAAATTAATGAACAATCACATTGATGGGAGTTTTGTGGCGTTTTTTTTTTCAATCGAAAATGAGACTATAGTAGATCAATAGATATAATATGAAATGGAAATAAAATCACGAAATTTTATCTACATTTGGCTTTATACGAGATTATTTTAAGAGGAAGTATTTGGAGTCCAATTAATGAAAAACAATTCCCGTTTCTGGAACCAAAATTGGTTTCATTCTTCTCAAATAGATGATTTTGACTGAAATGTCAGACATTATTTAGTTATTATACATAGTGGTCGCCAGGAAAATCGACTTTGCATATCGTATTCATAGGCATATTCACACGCTGAGAGGAAATTATGTATATTTAGATTATGTAGATTTACATTGGCGTCATTTGATTCGTTAAGGATTGCTTTAGAATTGTATATATTTTTAGAGAAAATCTTTTTTTTTTCTATTTCAGTTTATTTCCTGCTAGTAAAGATGTAATTTTGCAATAAATTTTTGAGTCACTTTTTTCTAGAGTTTTGAAATTCAGGACACTTCACCTGCAAAATTTTGGTGACAATGTACATAATTTTCAGAACTTTATTATCAATTAATTGATTAATTTTTATTTATCACATAGTAGTAATATGGAAGAGTCGTAACTGAATCAGAGAAAAAAATGATTTCAATTTTTACCTTATATTTGTAGTAATCTATATTAATAAAAATGCAACTCGAAATGCGTAGCTAAGCGCAAAATTGGAGAACGGCTTGACCGATTCGGCTATATTTTTTAAAAATATTTTCGTTAAGACACGAGGATGGTTCTTATGGAGAGAAAAAATTAAAAAACTGCTTGGAAAATAGTTAAAACGACACTTTTCTTACTTTCCCGCCAAAAGTCTTCATTTCCTTCCCCCACACCAACTGAGTGAGATAGCAGGAAGTAATAAATTAGATTTGTTTCAGTTGGTTTTCATTCATAGATAACGGGATGTTTTAAAAAGAAAGAAAATAGTTGCTTTTATTATTAGTCGGTATGAATATTTAATCTATGCCTGCTCAAAATAAAGTCTGGGCAGCGAAGAAAAAAAGTAATAACAAAGCGAAAAAAGGGTTTATAGAAAGAAAAGTAGTGAAGAAAAAAAGATAGAAAAAGAAAAGAAGGGTGTGTGTGTCACCATTATTTCTTCTGTGAGCTGCATTTTTCAAGCTGTTTTTAAGCTTTCGCATCTCTTGAAAACCAATTGTGTCTTTATTTGTTTAGTGTGTTTATATTTATGAAAATTTGAATATCATTATTCTATAAAAACAGAATTTTAGACCTTTCCCTCCACCATTTAAGTAAAATATCAATTCCGGGACAATCATTGCTCGGATAGAAAGAGAAAGATGAGTAGTACAGTGAACAGACCATCTGAAGAAAATAATAATAAATAATACTATAAATGAATTATATGATTATCAAAATTTCTTTGGTTTAAAAATATTTTGGTGAAAAACCTGTTATGAGAAACAGCTACATAAAATAGCAAACTTTAGCGAGCATTAATACTGGTGAACAGACTGGTCGCCAAAGGCGGCTAGTGAGTTATAAATTTTGTAAAAAAAAAAATTGCTGGGTTCGAAACTATATATTTAAGTAAGTTTGATCCTGACAGACTATTTTTATTAAGGCAATTCATGATGTCTAATTCCAAAAGCCTTTAATTTTAGAATTTATAGTGTCTATATGAAAAGGAAAGTCCTCTGAGACTGCAACGACTGCCTTATGTTTCTTTTAATCAAATGATTAATAACTTTCGTTTAGATATCACTAGTCTAGTATTTAAGGACTCTTTATTAACGAATCTGGATTATTTTTTTATTTAGGGCTTCTATATTTTCACATAAAGGTCCGTCTCTGAATTCTATACTTCCCAACCAAAATAGAATACAAAGCGAAAATACTATTTGATTTCTTTGTGTCCAAAACCTATCTGCTCGCAAGGTGACACTGTGACCCTTGGATTCTCTCATCTCGTGTTTACCATTTAATGACATAAAAATGCATCACTAAGCTCTGCGGGATAAGGATGAGAACTCCGTAAAGCTTCTGCAATTCAGTTCCTTGATCGAATGGTGGACGATGTCATGGAACATTTTGTGGATTGGTGAGGTCCACTTTTGCTTCAATTAACACCCGCAATTGTCGAATTTGGACAGTCACGTTATCCAGGAACAATCTTTGCATCCTGAAAAAGTGACATTATGGTGTGGCTCTACCGCAACTTTTATCATTGGACCTTTGTAGAGAAAACTTCAAACAGAATTCAAACCTGTTCCGTCACAGGATAACGGTACCATGATATGCCGAGGGATTTTGTAATCCCAACTCTTCTACAGAGTGGATGCTTTCAAGACATTATTTTCATGTTGAATGATACACCACCTCACATTATCGTGTAAACCGAATGTTAATACATCATTTCACTGAATCACGAGTTATCAGCCGTCATTTCCCAGTAGCCTGACTTCCTAGCTCGTCGGACACTACCCCTTGTGACTTTTGGTTGTGACGTTTTTTGAAGGACAATATCTACCGTCAAAGGCTATCCTCCCTAACAGATCTGAAAAAAACATTCGGTGCCATATTCTTAATATTCGGGTTACTCACTTCTGTCATCTATAGAAAATACGGTTCTACAATTAGAGCATATTATTGAAAATGAAGGAGGGCATATTGAGCAATTTTAATTTTACTTTATTTTATAAACCATATTAAATGGTTTTATGTGCATTATAAAGCCACCTAACGATGAATTTTTGTATTATTTTTTTATTTTATAAATTATCTCAATAACCTGTAGTTCATATTTCATATCAATAGAATGCCTTTTATAGTCCGCTGAAGTGGGTAACTTATTTCTTACTGGCCCTGTATATTAATATCCAAGCGCGACATCTTCACTTTTACAGTCGCTAATATATGATGGTCAAAAACTGTGTCAACTAATTTAAGATTTTTTTAATTAATAGTTTTTTAAAGACAGAACTTTAAATATATCGAAAATTTACTGCAAAAGCGTTTGAAGTTTTCCCTTTTGAGGTTAAAGAGAACAGGGCGTTAGTTTCTCTTTCTTCGATGGTTCCAATGGTGAATACTGAAACTGAATCTGTAGCATTCTTTTTCTAAGAAACGAAGGAATTAAACGGAAAATTTTGTGATTTAAGCATTTCTGTTATTTATATTTCCTTTTTTTTTGTATCAATGTAAACTATTAAAACGTTCAATGAAAATGCTCTTTTAAACTTGTGTAACTTTTTTTTGAAATTAATAACTCGCTTATGTGTAAAGTTAATTAATGAATGTATATCCAAAGTATACCCATCTCATTGATATAAAAGGACAGTCCTATTTAAATTTAGAAATAGTAGGGTATATATTTAGTATTTGGATGTTCTTTAATTACTTTACTAAAGTTAAGTGCCCATTAAAAAATATGAATTATGGTATTTTTATGGCAGATTTAAGTACAATTAACACTAACTTAAGAGTTTAACATTAATTTTCTCAAAGATTTAAAGATAATATGGCAATTTTTCAGTCTTTTCTTATCCTTTTTCAAGAATTCTCAGAAATATTTGCATGTAAGTGTGATACAGTTTGAATTGTAATAAATTTTGATTATGATTTCGACAAACAATGCATTTATTAAAAACTCTCAAATTAATATATCACACTGTTATTAGAAGCTACTAGCAATTGTAAATAGTCATGTATATAAGTCAGACTTTATTCATTAAATCAAATTTATTAATAAAATTTTAAAAGAAATCTTCAAGTTATTTTAAATATTGTGTTGCTTGGCTTAATTTATTGCAATCTAGAAATGTTAATATAAATCCAGGATTAAAATGTGTCATAATTAGAGACTAACATAAAATATCCGACGATTGACCTATACCACGCAAAGAGAAATTATCTTAAACAAATTGCTATTTTGAAAACTTAATTTACTCAAGACATAAGTTTAAAGTTTTTAAAATAAAGTTAAATGTCATCCTTATTTAATTGTTTAGGTAATGAAATCTTTTTAAATATATTAGGAGATTAAATATACACTCTATAACAAAAAAATCGACGCACCAACAAGCAATCATCTGATTGCTAATTGAAATTTCGTATGTATGAGTGTTTTGACCAAATATGCAAATGATTCGATTTTGGTGTCCAATGAATGCATAGTTTGATCTCCAGCTCATCCGAGCTGCACATCCTGCAGATGTATATAAGGAGCAGTTCTTCAACGGTTATTAAAATTTCCGGTTTAATTGTGATTTTATTACCTCTCAACACAAAAAATTCCTCGCCGCAGGGTACGTGCTCATTACGAGCAACTGTCAGAGTTTGACAGAGGTCGTATCATTGGATTGAAAGAGGCCGGTTGGACAAATCGGAGAATCACTCAACATTTGAGTCGAAGCGATGCGGTGATTCGAAAATGCTGGCAAGGATGGCCTAGGGCCACAAAAGATTGTGAGGACAGATTGATTGTTCGATCAGATGTCACAGCGTCTTCTTCATCTCTATCAACCATCAGACGTTCAACCCAAACATCAGTGTCCACCATGACCATTCACAGACGGTTGAGACAGCGACATCTACGTTCAGATCGACCGTTATGCTACCTGTTACTCACGCCTGCACACTTCCGATCCAGATTACAGTGGTGCATGGCGCGATCAAGTTGGAATGTTTCCGACTGAGGATGTATAGTCTTTAGAGACGAATCTCCCTTCGAACTGTCCTGACGATCATCAACAGCTCCTTGTCCTAACCACCAGGGCAGAGGGGAGAGTCCTGCTTTCACTATTGCGCGCCAAACCGGTCCTCAAGAAGGCATTATGGTTTGGGGCACTATTTCCTTTGATAGCTGAGCTCCTTTGGTCGTCATTAGAGGTACAGTTACTGCACAGTGGTTAGTCGACGATATCCTAAGACCTATTTTGCTACCGTTCCTTTTGGTGTACCCTCAGCTGGTTTTTCAGCAGGACAATGCCACGCCACATACGGCACGTGTTGCTAGGAACTATCTACAAGCTTGTCAATCACTTCCTTGGTCTGCCAGATCTTTTTCCCATCGAGCATGTCTGGAATATGATGGGAAGGTGATTGCATCTGCCAGGGAATGTTTGATGACCCCGTTTGACAATTGGGGAGAATTTGGTGGGAAATACCGCATGAGATCATCCGGAAACTTTATCAGTCTATGCCACGCCATGTGACAGCTTGTATCCAGATTAGAGTCGGGTCAACGCCTTATTGACTTTGTTACTGTAACTCTGAAATAAATTATTTAATTGTTCTGAGATTTTAATTATTTACTATTCTGTGTATTATCTTCCTCTCCACCTTCTTTCGTCTCAATCGGACAACTACTTCTTGGTGCGTCGATTTTTTTTTGTTATAGAGTGTATTCTTAAACGGAAGATTCCTCATGATCTTTTACCCAGCAGAAAATAATTAACTTTTAATTTATTGTTCAGAATTCCAACTGTTTCCACTCGATATTCTTATACCCTCTTATGAAATCAATACAAAGATGTTCAATCCCACTGTTATTATTTTCAGCGAACCAGGTACAAATATGGACTGCTCCCAATAGGAAATAAGAAATTAATTCCAAAAATAAAATCTTTAAGTTTTAGTACAAGAAGGAGCACAGAGTGCAACTCTTCATATTTAAATAATATCACTTCTAGCGTGCGCTTTTCTTCTCAATGAAATCAAAGCACTAGTCTTATTCCGAACAGAAAAAATTATAAAGCAAACAAAAACACCTGTAAAAATATATAATTGAATATTTCAGTGCTAATCGCATTCGGAATATTTCAAATAAATATTCAACGAATGATTTTTTTTCAATTCTGCTACTGTAATAACTTAACACTTATTTTCAATACAGCAGTCACAACTTATATTTGTAAATACAACCTATAATATATTATACTATCTTGAAGCTGTTTATGATTTACGTATAAAGTAGCTCGGTAAAGCGCTCCAATAGTTGCGAAAGCTTACTCCCAGTTGGTCAACTTGAGGAACTCTTGCGATTGGTTTTTAAAATGTCGACAAAACTTAGATATGTTCGACTTGACTTTAATCGTGAACAGAAGAATCATTCAACATCTTCTTTTCCCTCATTCCAATCTAAAATTCTACGTATTTCAACAATCTGATTTCCTTGGTTGAAATTGCTGCGCTTTTGAGTTACAGTGCTCGTAGACATACGAATATAATGACTGTCAACCCATTCCAAAATTTGAAGAACACTGAACATTTTGGGATTGTTTCTGTTCGAGATGGGCAATCCATCCCTTATTCACTTATGGTTTCTATATCTAACAGTTTTAAAAAACAAATTTATTTCTTATCAAAGATAGGATTTTAATCTTACATTAAATCGTAAATTTTTTTTATGATTCCCGCCGTTAAATAAAATCAACACCCTTTGATATGCAGTTGGCTCTCTTTTCGGATCCCAGCTCGAAATAATCTTTCTTTTCTCAAATGATGCATGGTTTTAACCCTTTACTGTATGAATTAATAAAGCATTGAAAAAAATTGTCTCTTGGTGAAAATAGCTTTTTCTAACTATCAATAAGAAATATTAAAAGAAAAAGTAATGGAAAAGTTTTATATTTTGGTTTTTTTACGGAGCTATGTATGGGTATAGAAAAAAATTGAAAAGCTGAAAAATTATTATCCGTCGATAAAGATGAGTATATCGACTCCATGAAAATATTTTTTGCGCCAAAAGTACTTACGTTTTACTCTGTTATCTTTTTTGAAAATGAATCACTCGCACTTCAATTCTGCTTTTTCACCCACTTGCACAAAAGTAATGTTATTTCGAAATGTCGTAAAATCATAGACATTTTTTTGTGATTTATTATTGCTAAATATATATTTGATAGATTAAAATAGTTTGAATTATTTTATAATTCTTAATTTTGAAATAAAATTGAGTCAAAACTCAAATACCATACATGGGCCCATATAAGGTAAAGTGTTAACTATTTTGAAATAAACATATTTTTATATTTAATCAGTTTTAGTGACAAATTGTATGACTGGTTGTACTAAATTGATATTGATAGTGTCTTTTAGAAAAGTGTTTAAACTGGAGTGAATCTTTTTTTGAATTTACACTTTTGCGTACATTTTTTTCACCATTTTTGTTGTTTCTTTGTTTTGTTTTAGATTTTTAAATGAATTTTTGCTTTCGATAGTTGTAAAAAAAATTGGCATTTCGTAAACCCACAAGTTCATTGTAAATTATAAAGGTGCCTATTGAATAGAATGATTCTTTGTTGTAAATAACTCATATATATA
>JAOUZG010003378.1:2224579-2270356 GCA_026289955.1 Argiope argentata
TATATAAATATGTGATTTTTACATTGGAATCTAAATCAATCTTAATCTGCTGTTATAGTAATTCTTATTCAATTTAAATTGTAACTAATTTTCACCCATTTGTAAATGCAATATGCATAAAAGAATTTGACTTTCGACCGGTCCGATCGGGGCCTTACACCCAGTTAGGTAGACTGGGTCGATGTGGGTGATAAAAGCAGGAAAAAGAAGAATTAAATAGAAAATAATAGTTCAATACTTTCTTTTCTATTATGTTGCTTTAAGATTTTTGTTAATTATTCTCTTAAAGCAACAACAGTTTAAGATTCTCTTTAGTGAGTAGCAAATTTTGCGATCCATCACTTTTTATCTTATTTATGAAACTTTTTTTTGCTCCCCAATGAACGCATCTTTGGTATTTAATGGCAAAGAATGGCGCTTTGACTCCTATCAATCGAACTAAGACTCTGTATGTTCCGGGAGAAGAGAAAACCAAATCTGCTAGCTATGCTATCTACAGATTTTCAAATTGTAGAGCATTATGTAAAAGACATTCCTCGTCTCCATTCCACACTTTTTGGATTTCATTTTAAGTTATGCAATTAGCTGATCACATTTTTCTTGTAAAAGGGTGTCATTCTTAATAGAAAATTTTAATTCTCCCTCGAGTAAAGGTCAGAAAAGGAAATATGAGACTTGTGCAATCAGAAGAGCTATTATTTTGTAACCAAATCGGATGATTGTTTAAAGATTTACTTCATAACATTTAAATGCTGTTAAACATACAGAAAATTTTTTTTAAGAATAAATATATTTCTAAATCCTGATAAGGGTTTTATTTTAATTTTTGTCTTTAGATTTTTATGAATATTTTTTTAATTAACCATCTTTATATAAATACCTACGCAACTTAAAAGGTCAACGTAGTTATCTGAAATTAAAAGCCCATCCGAAAATAAATTTCCTTTCGAAAACAGGCGGAGATTCTCTTTATAAATTTTCGGAATTTTCTCATGCATTTAAACTTGAATATTGCGTCGTTTTTTATTTTTACATTTTATTTACATCGTAATATATTAGCGCCTATACCTATCTATACTATCATTTCATTATAAAATACAACTTTATTTATTAGTTTGTTTTTTTAAAAAAATTTTATGAAATTATGTAACCAAAAAAATAGAAAATCACTTTTGGAAGTAAAACAAAGACTATCAGTATGTAAAATACTACAATAAATATATATTTCAAGCTTACTTTTGTTTTAAAAGTTACAAGCTAATCCTTATTGTGTTATACTTTTTTACAACCCTCATTGTCATTTATTTGAATTCCTGTAATTTCTCGAAATATATAGTCTATCTGAAATATTTATGTTTTTGTAACATAAAATCCACCACCACTTCTGAAGGATCTCAGAATCAGCGTTTGCAAAGACGGGGATGACCGAACTATTTCAAGGTTGTATAAAGTTCAACAACAGCAATAAATAAAACAAAGGTTTAAGAGATTTGATTATTAGAATCTTTTATCAGTATTCTTTATTAATTTATAATAAATTTATTCACAATTATATGATTGTGTAGATTCATAATATTAGATATTATTGATTAAATTAAAAAAATAAATCATTAATAGGGAGATTCACTTTCTTTTAGTGGCTACCTTCAAAATTGAGCTTTTTTTCAATAGACGAAAAAAGCGAAAATAATAACTACCACCTCAATGTTATTTTTATTTTAACAGTTTTAAAACTTTTACCAAAATTAACTGCTCTTTTCAGTTTATATTTTTTATAATTAAGAAACATTACTTAAATGCTTAAAAATCGTGATAAGAAAACTATCTAATACATATATACTGGGTGTGAAATAAGCCTGATATAAAGCATTTCGGAGAAATGTTATCTTTTTTAAGCATAAAACATAGATAACCAGAATAAGTCAGAATATCAAAGCAAAATCATATAAATATACTAAAATGTAAAATTTGGAAAAATATTTAAGGGATCCATGAATTCACGAGGAAAATATTTTACTACTGTAGAGAACAATTTTCAATTAAATGTATTTTCCATTGATAAATGAAATATACAACGTTTCTTTTTGCGATATCTGACTTCTTTACAATGAAAATTGAAAATGAAATTAGTGAAAAATAAATAATTTATTGTAAGGAACGATATCGGATAGTAACCTTAAGTCTCAGGTATCAAGAAAGAAATCAATCCAAGTAGCATTGCGATCTTCGTTCATTTTTTTCTTTGAAATAAAAAAAATATGCATCTTAAAAGTCTAATCTATCTGCAAAATCTTTCAAATTCTAGCTTCGACTGAACGGTATTTCCAATGAATCATATGGATCAAACAGAGTGCTTAAAATGAATGCGAGTTTCAATGAATGAGCTGCATTTTAAATCTAAATTTCCAGTTGAAAGTTTTCTAAACGTCCTACATAGAAGCTTTCAAGCAGAAAGTGGAAAGGCATGGGAGCGCTGTTTTCTATAAGTGTTCTCTGAAAGGGGGATCGTTGCATTTTGACCAAATATCGTTTCAGCAGAGAAGAACAAAAAGCACACATGTGAGTAATTTATTTTAAAATTAGGCTTCAAAGAACGATCAAACAATTAATTTACCAACGCATATCGATCTCTTGTATAAAAGTAAAAAAACCATCTGTTAAGCAAAGGAAAATAATTGTAAAAATAGGAAATAATAAAACAAAGCCAGGAATGAATGAAATTCTAGCTTTCAGTTTTAATATAGTGTTATCTTAAAAATACAGATAGAAAAGTCTTCTTAACCCTTTGCACTCCGAAAAATAATTAGATGCAAAATTATTCACCAAATACAAAGACTTGTTTAACGCTATGAAAAATAAATATACATAATACGAATTTCTTTGAAAAATTAATCCGCTTCTCTTAACCCTTATGTAGGCGTTTTTAACAATTAAATTTGAAAAATAAATAAATATAACGTCAAAATAATGCACAATCTTGAATAGTGAGTCAGAGGCACCATCGGAGTGCAAAGGGTTAATTTGAGACTCTATGCAAAAATGCAACTAAATACAAATGTCATATTAAAAAATTAGAAACTAGTAATAATTTTTTTCTTGAAAATCCTAGGGTAAATAGTATATAATATTGTTAAAAAGTTTACCAAAGCAATCAATTAGTTATGTTATTTCAGTTACTTTAAATAATTCTTATAAAATATGTAAGTTTTCAGGATATCCTAAATTTTTATCCATACAGCATATATATAATGATTCAATGAAAAGTAAATTCTCCGTTCTTTGTTAAATCTGTAATTTTAAATTGATATGTTCGAGGTTTATATAATAATAAGGAAGCGAAAATGAAAATCTTTTGTTAATAAACTTTTTTTCTGAATTGTTTTTTATCAATCAACATGAAAATAAAAATAGCAATTTTTGTATTCATATTTTAGAACATATGTTCTGGTTTACATCATTTCAAGAATTACTGAACGGCCACGGATTAAATTGCCGAATAAGCAAATGAAAGGTAAAAAGCAAAAGAACGCCTATTTCTTACATATATTGAGACAACCTTGTAGATAGCTTTTTTATGTCAAATTTTTTCTAGTAAAATTAGTTTTTATATTCTTAGGGTTTTTAATCTGAACTAGTGCTAAAAAGTAGAAAACCCAAGGTTGCAGTAGGAAAATTTAAAATTTGATTTGCTGTTGGAAAAATCAAAAAGCATTTTTTTAAAAACATTTGTAGATTGAGAACAAATAGAACGTTTTCGAGTATTTTTATTTCAATCTGTTTGAAGATGTCGTTGACCTCCCCCCCACAAATGGTAATGAAACCGAATTTTTTTAATTATAGTAAACTCAGAGTTAATTTTCCAATTTAATCAATTCAGATGTTTCATTACAGAGTCTAAGATAATAAATGAAATACGATACTAAGAAACGACAAGAATATATCTAGCAGATGAGAAGCCAACTTATTCTAATTTTCATTAGTTAATTATTAGATTTCTATTGATTTCTAAAATTAAAAAAACGTTTTATATATATATTTTTCTAATCGGCAAAAAGACTTGGAAATTCTTTCTCTTTGAAACTAGAAGATAATTTTTAGCTTCAATAGAATTAAACTGCCATTCAATTGACAGTTTCAATATAATTTAGAAAACATCCTATTTCTTTTAGTTATGTGCTGGCCAATGACTTTGTTGCATAACTGAGAAATTGATGGCCATGGTTTAGTTTCACGATGCTGTTCTGCTTGTGAGTCGATAAAATAATATCAGGATTAATGTAAGCAATCATCTGAAGGCGTATTTCGTCCATAATATTAATTGAAGAGTCAAAAAAAGAGTTTCACGAAAATGAAATAAAATTCAATATTTCAACTGTTGATTTCCTGTTTTGCAAATGTTTTTGACATATTTGAACGGAATCAAAGCAACGGAAAAAATTTCCAATATGTATATCCATTCATTCAACTTGGGAAGTATTGGATTCAAATTTTCGATGTCTTTCCTATGAGAAATAATTTGATAAAGATCTAGAATTTTTGAGACAAGACCCGGTAGTATATTTTATTTTCCAATTAGTTGAGATCATATACACAAGAACTATAGAGGTTGAGGGATTTTAATTACAATTCTAGTAATTAAACGATATGAATAATTTATCTTGGTTGCATTATTTTTAATTAGAGTATTCGTATAAAACTGGACGGACGGACTTCTTGTCCAAAAGTTTGTTGGAAATCCCAAATCTTGAAGCAAGACAAATTTCATTCGTCCAGATCGTTTTTGAATTGTCATGTATACGGATAGAGATCATTCTAAAAATATTTTTTTTCTTTCGTTTATTTAAAAGAAAAAAAATTCACACATATCGAGTTCTTTTCTTTTTCTTTTTTTTTAGATTCGTCTCGAATTTGAGTTTTCTGACGCTTAACACCCCTCTTTTTTTCTTATATGAAAAGTAAAAATAAGAATAATCTTGTGAGAGAAACATTAAATAAGTTCTCTGTATCAGACTCTAAAAATGAAAAAAAAAGATTTTGCCAGATAAATGTTGAATTACAGTCGAATTATGTTTAAAATGTACTGAGCTATACATGTCATCTTTTTATAAGAGAAGACAACTTTTTGGCTCTCACCAATTTTATATCTTTCCATGCGCAACCCTAATCCTTTATTTGATTTATAAGAATCAAACATTTTAGCGTATCTATTTCGCTTGACTTATTCCCTATTTTAAACACAGACTTCCGTACTTTTATTTCCTGGCTTGCTGAAATGCTCTTATTTTCAAATGACAATATACTTTTTAAATGTATTTGCATTTAAATATCAGTCAGTAGATCAATAATTAAATCATGAGTTGCGTCATTTTGTCGTATCATAGATACATAGTAGTACCACAAAACAATAAATAACGCCATTTGAAATAACAATAATGTTTTCATTTTATAGAAGCAGCGACATTAAAGAAATAAATATTTTTTTGTATAAAAGCAAAGTTTATAATTTCAAAAAAGAAAGAATTTACTGAATGATTAATGTCATGAAATATCGGTATGTTTACTAGTATATATGAGTAGTCGTTTTAATGACGATTTATGAATGTTCACTTAAAATTATTGCTTTTTTCCCTTTCCGTGGAAACATGAAATAACCCCAAAGGGCGATGAAGCTTCAGATCTAGAAGTCTACTTCCTCCAGCTGCGCACAGCAGTCTGCTCTTAAAATGAAAGTGCTCTCTCTTGATTGGTCTCCATTTTCCCGCTCCTGTGACGTTGTTTTCCCGGATTCTCTCAAATAATGGGTGACGTTAGTGCAGCTACGGGAATGCTTGTTAGTCATATGACCTTAAAGAATATTTCTAGTTTACATTTTATTCAATTTACTTTTCAATATTTCGTAGCGAGTCCCTAAAGAGTCATTTGTCCTCGACGTCGGTTGAACATTTTTTGAGGCAAACGAAATGAATCTTCTTCCATCAAATACTCCATGCCTATAAATAGCTCCCGCCTTATGTAATTCACAGGGCTCTGGCGCGTAAGAGTGCGTACATTTAATATTAATTAGATGCTGAATTTAACTTAAATACTGTTTCTACCTCGAATGAGCAATGAAGTGTTATAAAGCAGTGTAACTGGAAACTAATTTCATATGGAAATTATTACGATCAATGTACTAAGCTACGAGCATTTTGTCACTTCTGTATAAATATTGATATTTAAGGATTATCACAGTTAATATACGGATGTCCAGAGTTTGAATAAAATAAAATATTGAACTACAAGCAAAGTAATATTGTATGTAGTCTATTTCAATGGTAGGGAATTGATTTAAAATTATTTGGAATTTTATTTGTAAAAATTTATAACAAAACTATAATAAAATATTTAACTTTCTCAGAAAGGCACAAAAGAAGTACTGCTGACTGAATAAAATAAACACAGAGGTGAAATAAAAATGTGGTTTATGTAGTCCTTTAAAACTTAATGGACAGAAATAAATTTTGAACAATTAAATTTTATTTTTAATATTTATCTTAATTTTTGAACATTCGCAACTCATTTGTTGAATTTAGAATTAGGAGATCACTTTTATACAACGTTGATGGCTTTTATTTCGTAATTAAAATATTTTAGAAAGTTTTTTTTAACATTCAGTACCATAGTTATTCTGAAAATGATGTTCTCTACTTGTCTCACTTCTATGTCTGATGTCAGTGTCGATAAAGCAGCTGGATTCTCCACATTTCCGGATTACCTAGTAATGTTGATATCTACGAATCGCAAGTAGTGAGATCAAAGAAGAGAGATGACCATCCCATAGAAATACCTGACTAATCATAAGAGGGAATGCTGATTTGAAACTTCTGACACAATATAAAAAGGCGCTGTATGAAGACTGTAAATATTTACGTTATTGAAAATCGAGATAAGAAAATGCACCGGACTGCCAACTGCTTCTTCTTGGTTTCATTATAAAAGCAAAAAAAACCTTTAAGATAACACGGAAACTCTGATTCACAGCGTTGAGATGAAAATGCGCATCATAAAATATTAACAAATCACGGAGCATCAAAGGGAGTTTTTCCTTTTCGAGGTGGTTAATTGGGGTGTTACCAAAACGCACCTAAAATTTTATTTCTCTGATTTCATCTTAATTTTGAACTGACTTTGATGGTTTGATATTTGTTGAGTTATTGAGAGTATATTGCATGAAAAATATTGTAATAACAAAAAACAACCATGTGGCTATAGTCTAAGTGTGAATGATCTTATTACAAACTAATAGCTATTAATTTCCGAAGGAAGATCGCCAAAGATATCATGGTAATCTATTGACTATGTTCACCAATGAATGGCATGCGGTTAAACCTAAAGTTTGCCAATAAAACGCAAGTAATGCACAAAGTGACAAAGAATATTTTTTGTAAAAAAAAAAAAAAAATCGGATTGTCAGTTTCCTTTACTCCAAGTAATAATTATAACTGAACTATTTAAATGCGCAACAGATAAGATCTTAGCAACAATATGAATCAAGGGAAGCGGGCTATTTCCCCCTCAAATTGAAATGAAACGATAAATTTGTACTTATTATTATAAAATACTATTGTAAACAATTAATTGGAAGAAAATTTGCAAACTATAATTAATTTCTTCAAACAGGTTTAAATTACATAAAGTTACAGTTCAGTTATTTCCTAATAATACACACTTTTAGCATTTTCTCGAAACCTCGAAGTTCTTCAGTAATATAAAATTCGTTACAATCCTTAATGTGTATATTTCTTTTTTACAATATTTGCACTATAGTATTATTTATATTACAATAAATACTGAATTATTCGATAGCAATATGAGCATTACCTATGGTTGCTTCAATTTGTAATTGTTCAGTTTTACTTCATTGAATATAGAGAAGGTACTGGAATTATATAAAAAATCAGATTTTGATGAAACTTTTCGTTTTGAATTCTCTGAATTCAAAAAACATATTTTGGGTGTTATGGCTGTTTTTAAGTCAGTCAGTCTGTAACAAAGATAACTCAAAAACACTTTAAGGGTAGACAAATGAAATTTCATGCGAATTATGCGCTATTTTCGCTAAACGTGTAGATTTCTATCAAATTTTGAGAAAAATGTATTCAGAGTATGTCGGCCTATTTGAGCGTAAATTGACACACTGAAAAAAGCTATGTAAATAGAATTCGGTACATAAGTTTATCATCTAAAATGGATATTCGTATCAAATTTTGAACCAAATTTCTCCAGCAGTTGACCATGTGTCAGTCCATACTTTCTCAGCATGCAAATGAAACAATTTATAAATACAATGATTTAAATCAATAAAGTTCGTTATATTACCTTGTGACTACAATTGTAGTTAAATTTTGGTGTGAATCTGTCTGCAAAAAATAGTCTAAAAGACGTATTCTCAAAATAAACTCAGTGAAAATGGTAGACTCAAGCCAAAGATTTATATTTTGTAATAATCAGACCTGTAATTTATAAATATTCTGCTGGATGTTGGTGAACTCTACTCAATATATGCATGGCCTTATCCGAGATCCATAAGATAAAAAAAAGAATAAATTGGAGGGTAAACCAAAATGTTACGGGAAGTTTGTGCCTAAAAATGGAAATAAATTAGAAAACAGTTTCTTAGATGATAAAGAATCTGCCTTTGTTTTCCAAGAGGAATTATTTTTCATTTTATATCTTTCAAAATCCGTTTTATAGCAAATTTCTCAAAATTATTAGCTGGCATTTTATTTGACTTCTGTTTTTGTGTCATCAAGATAACTTTCAATGCAGTTTCGAATTGTCAAAAATGTCCTAACATTAGAGCCCGAAAAATGTATTTGTAATTAAATCTATGAAATACCTAATGAATTAGTAAAAGATTTTTCTCATATTGTATTAAATTTTGGATACAATCTATTCGCTTGTAGTCTATCAGTCTAATTACCTCAAAAACGCAACATGGTATTACTGCTCGAACTGATTAACAAATTTTAGATCAAATCCACCCAGTGTTTATTATCCTTTGTGAATGAACGCGATAATCAGAAACACTTTCTAAATTTTTCGTATCAAGATCGTCCTATTTAAAATTTTGTGTATTCAGTGATCGAAATGCTCATACTGCAAGACGAAACTGAATTAAAAATGCTTTCTTGTGCCCAAAAGCGGATGAGACAGCATATCAACTTGTTGTTCTTCTGAAGAGAGTGATTTACTATTTTGACCTGAAGCTTCATTTAAAATGAAACCTTTTTGAATGATAATTCTTAAATTTGCATTATTATTTATTGCTTAGTGAAAGGAGTGGAGAAGAAACGAGTGGGAGCAGAAATATTTTGTGAGAAATAACCTTTTCCCATTGTTTGGAGGAGAAGAAAAAATTTTAATGAAAACGGAAATGTTCATTTTTTTTAAGGTTTGAAAGTGGGTGGTAGAAGCTGAACAATTTTTTCTACGACCTTTGAAGCGCAAATATTGTTCTTTGAAATTATGGATAAGTTGAGATTAGATCCCGCTTTAACAATCAACACTTAGATTCAGAGGAAAAAATATATAATAGATTTTGAATCTGAGGAACCGGTATTACAGTGATGATCCACACTTCAAAATTTTCAGCTCGACAAAGTTAAAATTCGATAGAATAATTTTTTTCTTACTTTACACCACTTGCAGGAAATAAAGTTTTAATTAAAAGTCTCCAAAAATAAATAGCGCATTATCATGAAGAACATGAATATATACTTAATTTCAAAATTCTAGCAGAGAGCAGAAAACTGATTGCGAAATTTCAATTTTGTAAACACGAAATAAGTCAAACTAAATAAAAGTGTGTAAAAAAGTTGAATTATGATATCAAAAATGAATTTTAGTGTACAGCATTAATTTTTTGTGTTTCGAAACTTAATTGAAATTCTATAGAGTAAACTTTTTACTCTATAATGAGAGCACTTCTAATTTATTTTCAAAAATCTTACTAGAAGATGATTTCATGTCAAAATATTCTTAGAACAGAAATTGTTTTTCATTTTCTTAAAATTTAATGTAAAACTAATATTTAAAAGATATAGTAAATAATAAAATCCTTTTAAAATAAAAGCACTGCAGCTGAAAAATATTAATATTAACAATTTAAATTCCTAATGAGAATACAAGGTTTTGATCTCGAATCTGTAAAAAAAATGGTTATTTGACTTTATATGAAAATTGATTTAGAATCATTCGAAAGTAAAACTTAAAATATTATACTATTTTGAATTTATAAAATCTATATTTGTTCAAAAGGAATGCATAAAACTGTCATTTTCAATTAGTCCAATAATCTAATATTTACATTTTATTATTTTCCAGTTTGTCAAATTGTAGAACGAAACGCTCACTGCTCTTGTCTCAGTTTTTGTTAAAGTAAAGAAGAAATGAAGAAATATGAGCTCAAGAAAATTTAAGGAAAGTATGACGTGAGTGATGAAACTATGATGTCTGAATACTCTGTTTAACTCTAGTACAGAGATTTTTATTCATAAAATGAATTTTCATTTCTCTAATTATCGCATAAATACGTATTAGACATATCTTTATTAAGTGGTTATCTAACAAAAGAATTCTTTTAATTGCTGAATAGATAGATTCTTTTCCTAATCAAAGAAGCGTTTACAGAATTGGTTAATGTTGATTTCATTTGCATATTTCAGTAAGTATGGAATAATATAGGGAAATAAATATAGGGAAAATAAAATACATTAGTCTATTTATTAAGAATATTCAATAATCATTTGATGATTTCATAATGTCACATTTAAGAGCTAAAAATTCAATTCAAATATCTTTTATTTATAAAGCCTTAATTCGAGGATATACACTGAATTGACAAAAGTCATGGGATAGCAATATGCAAATATACAGATGGCAGTAGTATCGCAGCGAAAAAGTATAAATGCGCAGTTCGTTTTTCAGAGCTTTCATTTGTGTTCAAGTCATTCATGTGAACAGGTTTTTCGTGATTTATGGCGGCACGACGAGAATTAACAGACTTTGAACGTGGAATGTTATTTGGAGCTAGATGCATGGGTCATTCCATTGCGGATATCGTTAGTGAATTCAACATTCCGACATCCACAGTATCAAGAGTGTGCCGAGAGTATGAAATTTCAGGCATTACATCCCATCATGGACAGCGCAGTGGGCGACCACCTGCACGAGACCGCCGACGTCTGTGTAGAATGGTCAATGTTAATAGACACGCAACACTTCGTCAAATAACTGCAGGAATCAATGGGGGACGTACGAGGGACGTGTCCGATAGGACTGTGCGGCAAAATTTGTCTTCCTTGGGCTATGACAGCAGAAGACCGACTCCAGTGCCTTTACTGACAGCACGACATCGCCTGCAGCGACCCTCTTGGGCTCGTGAGCATATCGACTGGTCCCTAGACCAGTGGAAAACCGTGGCGTGGTCAGATGAGTCACGATTTCAGTTGTTACGAGCTGATGGTAGAGTTCGAGTGTGGCGCAGACCCCACGAAGCCATGGACCCAAACTGTCAGCAAGGCACTGTTGAAGCTGGTGGTGGCTGCATAATGGTGTGGGCTGTTTTTACATGGAATGGACTCGGTCCTCTGGTGCAACTGAACCGATAATTGACTGGAAATAGTTATGTTCAGCTGCTTGCAGATGACTTGCAGCCATTCATGGACTTCACGTACCCACACAACGATGGGATTTTTATGGATGACAATGCACCATGTCACCGGGTCAGAACTGTTCGCGATTGGTTTGAAGAACATTCCGGACAATTACAGCGCATGATCTGGCCACCTAGATCGCCCGATATGAATCCCATCGAGCATTTGTGGGACATCATCGAAAGGTCCGTTCGTGCCCAAACTCCTGCACCATCCACACGTTCACAATTATGGACGTCTATACAGACAGCATGGCTCAATAATCCTGCAGAGGACTTCCAACGACTTTTGGACTCCATGACACGTCGAGTTGTTGTACTTCGCCGGGCAAAAGGAGGACCGACACGATATTAACAGTCATCCCATGACTTTTGTCACTTCAGTGTATTTTTAAACGAACCTGGAGATAAAAAATGTTTTCTTCTACAAAAATAATATAATTATAGAAAACTTTTTCCTCTGCTTATGCACTTTTATCAGATTTCACTTGTTTCATGTTTGAAAAGAGGAAATCTTATTTTTGGTCACTTCCACATATACCAGATTTCAGATTTTTTAAAAAGTTTATAAGTTTTCAATAATAGATATCTTTGTTAAAAAATATTTTAGAATTTTAATTTTAATTTTCAATTAAGTGCTTAATTAAAATCGAATTCCAATTTAATTCGAAGTTATTTCATTTATAAAAATGAGTTATAAAGATATAGTGCCTGCTAAAACGTCGAAACTTATTTTTAAAATACTCTTTCATAGAAGCGCTAAAAGACATTTGATAAAAAGTTCAATCTCCATTTAAAAATATTTTTAAAACCTTTTCATTATTTTTATTATTGCCATAAATCTTATTACTATAGACGAAAAAGAATGTATAAAAATCCCTTCAAAAGTTATTAATCATATTTTAAGGCAAAAAAAAATCTTGTGAATAGGAAGAGAATAAATCTTTTCCAATACATTGTTGAAATTATTAATTGAGGTGCTTTCAAAAAAGAAGTAAAAAATTTGCCTTTCTCTCTATAATAAATATTTTACCAATGAAAACAAAGAGATTTCCCTCAATGATAA
The DNA here is from genome assembly GCA_026289955.1 of Argiope argentata. Taxonomy (NCBI): domain Eukaryota; kingdom Metazoa; phylum Arthropoda; class Arachnida; order Araneae; family Araneidae; genus Argiope; species Argiope argentata. The sequence goes on from JAOUZG010003378.1 coordinate 2,237,341, forward strand.
AAGCTTTTGGAAGTAAATTATTTCAAAGGATTCAGATTTAAATTTTAACTATTTCTATTACTAGAACATCTTTTTGCCTTTGAAGGAACTTTAATTCTTCTCTAAAAGCAGTTGCCTGAAAAATAATAATATATTTTGAAAAGCTTTCAAATACTTCTTAATATAACCCATTGGATTAAAGCAGTTCAGTCCTCGATTTCCTCATACGCTTCTACAATATGTCATATCTCCGTTAAATGAAGAAATTCAAGGAAGAATTTTTAACAGCTCTTCCAACCGAGTCGAAAAATTGACATGAATCGATAATTTGGATTTCAAGGTCAAGTATCAAATTTAATTTTTCTTGTTTTGAATTGTTATGTTTAAATTAAAAAAAGATATGGATAAGTAGTTAAATAGTGCTGAAAGGATAAGACTCTTATCCTTTTGTATTTTAGAATTTTCGTTTCTTCAGGAAGACAGTCAAATCAATTTCCGTTGAGGGATTTTACTCAAAATTTCACAGAAATTTGCAACTTTAGTTAAAAGAACGAATTTCATCTCTCGATGTCTTAGGAGAATTTTTTATTATTTATAGAATTGCAAAAAGTATTTTTCAAAGGTATAAAAAATGTAGTCGAAACTTTCTTTCTCTTTGGGCATTTCTTATTCGTAATAGTAAAAGGTACATAAGATAAAGAAAACAACATCAGAATTTTTGAATAACCCTTCCTTTTGTAATAAAACTAAAAGGAATCTTGAACTGATTTTTACAAATATAACTAAAACAAATAGGACAAAATTATTCAACTTTATGAATATTGATATTTTTTTTAATGACTTACTGACTAAACTAGGTGCTTTTCGGTTAGAAGTAAATCTCATCACTGAGTGCCAGTTCAATTTCCGTTTCTAACTCTTAATCAGGAATATCGGCGCAGCACGAGTTTCAAGGGTCTCGGATCTAGGTCAAATTCGCCGCCCTATGATTTAAGTATTTAAACTCAGAAGATTCCAACATTTATAGAAAGTTGAAGATTTTTTTTTTATCACCCATAGTTTTGTTATTGCGCATAGTAAGAATAAAGAAGTCATTTTTGTTTGTTTCATAATACTATAAACGCGTAATAATTTGTTTTAAAAGTTCTTTCATATGTGCCACGTATTGATAAATACACAATATTTATATAATGTATCGAAAAAACATATTATTACATAAGATCAAGAATACATGGCGAATAACAACTTGTATAATATAAAATATAAATAATTTCAAATAAAAACTAAAATGATACTTTTACGATACATATATTATTGAAAAATGAATAGAATAATTTAAAAATAATTAAAAACTAATAATATTAAAAAAATTAATAATTCTAATAAGTATTAATTGATAAATAATGATTCCTAATACTAATGGGTGGTCAGAGTTTCAATTCAGATTACAAAATATTATTCCTATTCAGTGTGAAAATTTGTCAGGACCATTGGTATTTGAATTTTTTTAAGTATTAAATGTTGGATGATAAATTATTTTAGAACCAAATTGGCATGCTCGGTTGAATACATTTTTTTACTCTACTGTTATATTATTCAAAACTATTGACCAATAAAGAAACCAGAAATCTTTAGCTGATAAAAGAAGTTTTCACATTATTCATATCTTTGAAGGAAGCCTCCACTCACCACTTAATCTAAGAAGTGAATTAGCCTTTTTCTTGGCACTTTTATTATTCTAAAATCTATTCAAGTGATTATTTTTATTTTAAATTAATTCTTACTTTGAATTAATTTGATATTTAAATATCAAAAACTTTGTAATTTGATGCAGAGCCATTGTTGTATAGGAAAAGGTGTAGGCAATTAATATTAGCCATAGAGAATGGCTTTTATCCTGAAATATGGAAGGAAATTCTGAACAGAGATGAAAAAAGATAATTTAAAATCAAAACTATGGGAACAAAGAATACCATTAGGACACCAGACCAAGACACACTTGACATCTAATAAAATGATAACTAGTTTAAAAATGCCAGTGTCAATCAACAAAGTTTTGTTCACACTTAAATTCAACATAAACAGTAGGAATATTAATTCTACAAGTAGGATTTAAATTGTTTGCAAGAAGCATGGATGTTTGCATAACATCCAAACTATATCTCGTAGAGCATCTGAGTGCATTTTGGTGCTTGTGTGCATCTCGTTAAACGCAAAATTCTTCATGTAAAGTCTTTGACAAAAGAAACATAAGCCCTTCTGGAAGATGAAATAATTATATAGAAAACTAATAGTAGCATTCTCACCTTCATATATTACGGGATGTATTGTGCTTTGCAGTGCAATGAAGAACACCTAGTAATCCTTACGGTTGTTTTCCTTTCTATTATGTAAGCACAAAACTCGATACATTTAGAGACAGGAATACATACTAAATTTCCTTTATCCACATCATTGCATTTTGGAGTCATATTGTTCACATGAACGCGGAAGATAGGATAGATTTACAGTGAACAGGTTTTTAATCGTAGCCAAAAGATGAGGATGATACTGGAGCTTGCAACCTATTTTCGAGGGAAGGCTTAATACCTTCCTGAAGAGCCAAGTTTTAGGGGGAATTTTAGGAATAAATAGGAGAAATTTTTCGGAAAATAACTTTAAAAAAAATAGGGAAATTTTTAGAGAGAAATAGGAGACATTTTAAGGAAAAGTAGTGAAAATTTTAATGAAAAGTAGGGAAAAATAACAAAAATGTTAGGGAAAATAGGGAAAAAATTTTTAAGAAACATAAGGAAAAATAGTTAAAATTTCGAAAGTGGATTTTTGATATTTCCCTAAGATTTTCTAATCTCACTATCAAGCTGTAAAGGATACCTTCTTAAAAGTTTAATTTCCAATTCTCCTGAGCATTTCAATATCACTGGTAGGAATAGATTCTTATAACTTGTTATTGCAAGAATAGATTAATCGGAATTATTATGCAGGATCAGAAAAGAAATCATTGTACAAAAGACGGCAGCACAAAGTCTTCGTAGAAAACCACCAAAGGTAATACGACTGATGTACAGATACTGTAGGACTGACTACTCAACAGCCTGTCTCAGCACAAGTATGAGGAACTGTATTCTACGCCTCTGATCATTTTACTTCTAATTTTTCTCCATTATTGATATGTTTGTGAATCTAAACATTATAATAATTAGGTAACTTCGAACCGTTTTGGGACGATCCCACCTTTTCAAGATTTGTACGGCACACTAAAAGAAGATTACTCCCAGTCAATCAGTAATGTCCTCTGATCTCAAAGCTAGATAAAATTTTATTTGCTTTTCTGTAGAAAGATTATTTTTCAAGTAAGGAATGCAATAATAAAGATATAGCAAAGCTTAATTTTCCTTCAATGCCATTTTTACATGGAACGAGAAAATGTTGCAGTCTTCGAAAAATTCCTGAATATGAAAAGCATAATTTTCAAATCTGTCTACTGTGAACATGAAAATATAAAAATACAAAAGGTTAGGAGGCTGAAATTTTGTATAAGGTAATTACACCGGTAACAAATTTTAAATGAAATTCGTTAACGAAAAGTCTGTCCCTCCAAATATACGGACATGGTGACTCAAACACACACACACACAAAAAGTATTTGATGTATAGTTTTATTATCCTAAATATATATGTGTATCAAATTTCATATCATTATTGAAACATTCTATGCATTTTTATGTGCATTTGTACTTGAATTTAAAAGGCTCAACGAGATAGGAAAGGAAAAAGGAAACGTGATCCTAATTGCATCAAAATTTAAATGGATTGCGGGAACAAATAAGCATTTCATTCTCTTCATTATCCATAAAACAAAATGCTTATGTGTGTGCAAGTAGGAGGAAAAAGACGAAATTTGGTTCATCTAAGAGCAATTTCCTTAAAAAAATTATTCTTCATATTTTTTTCTTAAATTCAAGGTATTACAAATGTTTTTAAAAATAAGACAGCTTTGTTTTGTAATGCATACTTTATATAATGACTATCGAATAATACATATTTATTTTCGAAAGATTTTTTTTTCTGTGCTTGTCATTTCCCCCCATCTATTCGAAACTCCCTTGTTTTGCTTTTAAAGTCAGGTTCTGCCGACGGCATTTTGTGTTCTGATATCCAGTTGACGGAAATCGATTTCCCCGTCGCGAGGGGAAAAAAAGTTCCTTTTCTCATAATAATGGAAGTTACTTTTTCTTTCAAATTCAAGTCACCGAAATAATAATTCTGAATTTAATGTTCTTTAACGACCAGAATTGCGAGAGAGGTTTATTCTAGGTACAACCTTTTTTACTTTATCTTTAATGAATGGGAAGTATTGTACTCACCAAAAAATTTGACTTTGAGATTTTAAGGAATTTACATATTTCGCTCACTCTGTAAAGACAATTTTTCCAATTATAATATTCTGTTTATCTCTCAATACTGTAACTGAAAAACTCAGAAAAAAATCATAAGTTTTCATGAATTGTAAATTTTTTTAAAAAACTTTTTAAGAAAGCCATCCACAGGATGTCTACATTTGAACACAATGGCTAAACATCGTAAGGAGCAAGAAGGATGGAATTTAACATGTATTTGTATCATAAGTTATGAAATTGTATCAAATTTTGTACATATATTCATTGTCGTATAGGAAATCGCTTAATGTATGTACATTTCAAACGGGAAAAACCGAGTTTTAACGTTTTATTAGCTGTTTGACATTCAGCCCATGAGCGATTGTAGCAGGTTCCGCAGTTGTTGTATGAAATGTTTCTCATCTTTCCTCATCCATATCTTGTGTACTATTACATCCATAACCGGATGTAACAATTTACATAAAATATATGGCCTCTAACTGAAGCACCACGCAGAGTTTGTACACTGGATATTGATTGGACATCACCGCTCCTGCTGACTCCTTTGCTGTCAATGTTTTCTCTTCTGATGGGACTAACCTTTGTATTTTCAATAAAGACGAAACAATTAAACAATAAGAAAGACCCTATTCCAAAATACTATTGAAGAATCTAATGGACTAACAGGGATTGCCACCTCTACTATGCATCTATTATCTACCAAGCTATAGTCACCGGTTTTAGTCTGCTATCGCCATCCTGCATATAACCATACGATTCCTAAACTAAAATATTTAACAAATCTTGAATTCTCATATCATTGAGGTCAAATAGATAAAAAAAAGCCAGAAATATTTTCAAAGCTACTTATTATCTCTTATCTACTTTGTAAATATCGTCTTTGAAAACGATAGTAACCTAAAAAATTAATTTCCTTCTAAATTTTGAGTATTATTTTTAATAAAATATTTTAACTTTTCGAAGAAATTCATACAAAACTTCATGTTCTAAGAAGTATATAGGAATTCCTTTGTTTCTAAACTTTATTCTGCCCTTCATTTAAATATTATTTTCAGTAGTTTTATACTAACAGAATAGTAGTAAATTAAAATACAAATCAATAAGTCAGTAATCAATGACCAATAAGTTAAAATTTTCACACATAAAAAATAAATGCAAGTTATAGTTTGCATCCAAAAATTTAATATTAAATGTCTAATAATATTTTTATGCCTCAATTTTTATGCAATTTATGATTTTATTTATTATGCATTTTTATGCAATTTATGATTTTATTTATTATGCGTTTTTTTACTGTGATTTCATATTGTTTTTCAGCTGACGAACAATAAATTGTATAATTTCATTTTAGCACCATTTCATCGGGTTAAATAAAGCTGTTTATCTTATTAGTAAATTAAATTGTTTGTAGAAATCCACTCTGGCAGCTTGAGAAAATCAATTGATATTTATAAGATTGAGTGATCTTTGCTTTATTATAATACTAGCCGCCTTTGGCGACCAGCCGGTTCGCCAATATTAATTCCGACAAAAGGGTTCGATCAATTTTAACTTGGTCTCATAATAAGTGTTTCAGCAAAATATTTTTTGAGCTTCAAATGTCGATAGTCATATGATTCACTTATGCTATTATATAGGCCGTAAGCTGTTCTATCCTTGAACTCTGCATCTCTTTCTGATTTTCTATCAGTGCGCGTAAAATTCAGTTTTAAATTAAAGTGGAAATGATGAAACTTCAATTAATATAAAGACCTCTTTACTCAATCCAAGCAGTTCTTTAAATAAAACTAAGAGTTGAGAGCAGAGTTGTTGAAGTTTTATGTTCACTACAGAAATTGAAAAGTTATAATTTTTAATATCTCAAAGAATTATTCAGCAAAAATTTCCAAAATTAAATGAAACATTCAGTGTTTAATTTTATTTTTAGATGTATATAAATGATCTCAATAATAATATATTTTTTGGTTTATAAATCTATTTCAAAAAATTATGGCTTCAATTCCTTTGGTCTTATAGATTCATATTCTGTAAAATATTCTTATTATTTCAACATCTCAATAAATAAATAAACATTTCTATCTTCTTCAAATATGGCTGATTTATTCAGTACTGATCTTCTTTATCAATTCTTGCAAATTTAAAACAACCATCATTTTCATAATCTAGGCCAATTATTCTAGAGTAACCCTGATTGGTTTCTTTGAGATCTTGATAAAGTGATCTAAAATCACCAATATTTATCGAATAGTTATATTGAAATTTTCATAGATCGATCAGCTTGGATGATTGATTTAGTTGATTGGAGTGCGACTTTTTTTTATTTTAAGGAGGTCTTATTGTTTTTAGAATATTTTGTTAAATATGATTCACAGAGCAGATGATAGATGTAAAAATTTAGAAGTCGTAATTCATTCATCAGCATTTTCTCTCTCAATCTACTAATTTTATATTTCACTTATACCATTTGTTAAGAGATGTATGACTCTCCCAAAAAAATTAAGAAATTAGATGTTGGGCTCCAATTACAGAAGATGCCTTGTAGATGTTAAGCCATATTTGCCTTAAATAAAATTGTTTAATTGGATTAGTAATATATGTATAGTAAAATATAATAGAAGACATTTCCATCCATTTATTTTCCAAAAATATCATGTTTCATATTTGTTTCATTTTATACAGACACGTGCCGAAAAAGACATTTTTATATGTTCAATTTTGAATGATAGTTGATTTATTTTTTCTCATGTGAGAACATGATATTTTTTTGGTTAGAAAGTTTGATGTCTCCGCATATGCGGGTAAAAATAGTTTTATATGCTTTTACAAATTTTGAATTGTTAATTATTACGTATGCTTGTTTGAAAGGAGATACGTTTTCAAATAGCTGACTTACTTTTACCAGTATAGCTTTAATATTACGTTACTTCGTTGAAAGAAGATGCGTTTTTATTTCGCATGATTCATTAAAATGCGGAGATAAATTACAATCACGAAGGCGAATTCTTTGATTTGCACAAAAAATCTGCTTCACATAAGTAAAAGTAACAATTCAAAACATGTCTTATTGTTTTAAAAATTAAAAAAAAAGAATGCAAAAATATTTTACTACTACTGATTATCAATTGCTTTTTGTTCGTCGTTTCTTTGAAATGACGTCATTTTCGAAGATCGTTTAAGATTTCTTGCTTTTAAATAATTAATCTCGCTGTCAGAAGATTATCGTTTGGTGCTTTTCTAAAAATTCTTTTTCAGTTTTAACTGCCGCACTTTTGTAATATATTTTTAATTTGTTTTTTTTATTTACTTTAATTCTTTAATGGAATTGTTAATTTTGATATTGCAAACGATCAAGAAAAATTTTCTCTTGCATTTATTGTTTAAAAAATATCACATTTCCTATTTGTTTCATTTCATATAATCACGTGATGAAAATTGTATTTTTCTGTTTTATTTTTGGTAGTAATTAACTTTTTTTAAAATCAGAACTTCTGAAAATGTGATGGCAACTTTTTATTAAAAGCTGATTTTTTTTGAGATCCTCGAGAAGATATTTTTTTTGCGAAATAAATTGTTGAAAAAAAACGATTAAATTAAATGTTTAAAATTCATTAATAATAGAGTTTTGATTTGTAGGTCAAAACATTAGTATCATTGAAAAACTAATTTTTTGAGCTTTAACGTGATGCAAAAATCAATTTTGTGCTGTAATATTTACAGAAGTTATGGTAAAAAAACGTTAAAATTTGACTTATATTTTAATTAATTAAAATTTCAATTAAAATTGAAAAAAAATGGCTCCGAGGGCATATTCCCGGCACCCAAGGTATACATATACCAAATTTGGTAGCTGTAGGTCGAACGGTCTGGTCTGTACAGCGCCAACACACACACACACACACACACATCGTGCTTTATTATAAGTAAAGATTACTTTTGCCTTATATGTGTTCACTTTCTATAAATAAAGTCTTCTATTATGATTGTGAAATTGGTACTGTAGTTATTTTTCATTAAGAAGTTAGAATAGCAAAAAGCGTTTCATTCCATTTTGTTTTGTTTTTCATGCTTGAATCATGTCAGGAACTAATTTCTCAGGAGATGAGATATAGACTTTTGAAAGGAAAACTTCTGTTGTTTATGGCAGAAGATTGAATACAATATTTATAGTCAAGTAATGGGATACTCATTTATTAAAAGAGTGTAAATATTGAAAAAAAGAAGTTCAGTATGCTCTTTTTATTCTGCTTTTGTATAGGAAAGATATATGTTCTTTTTAACGCTACTCAATGGTAAAATGGAATATTTTATTCAAAAAAGATACAGCAGACAGCATGGGAAAGTCTATATATTACTTAAAATATCCAGTCAATCCGATTTTAATTTGGGAAAGATTATCTACTACGAAAAGGGAATCTCAATATTGTTTTGAAATTCACTACGCACAGCTTAATGCTGATGTTGACTCCATCGTTTATATGATGACGTTTTTACCGGAAGATTATCAAGCAATTAAAGTGACTTTTGAAAATCAGCCAGTGAAAATTTAAATTCACTCAAAATGTTTTAATAAAAGGCTGAATTATTTGGAAAAATTAATGGATAATTTAAAATTTGTAGATAAAAAATTTTTCTATTAAATATCTTCGATCAAAAACATAAGTTTGTGCAACATATAAGAAATTGCTTCGTGACTTTTCCAAAGCGAAAGGTCCACCAACTCAATTTTGTAGATTGAAAAATTGTATTCATATGTAAAATTAGACAATTTAAACAAAGAGTTTTGAAGTTTGAAACAAATCCTAGTGAAAAATATGCCTCTTATGAAACACTTTTGACTCCAGGAGTTTAAATGAAATAAAGTTTCTTCTTCGGCACATATGCTCTGGAAAAAAGTCTGCAACAAGCACCAGGAATTTTAAAAGGTGTATCTAAATCTTCAGTTCTATAAATTCAAGATATTGGAGATAATAAGGTCACTTTTGAACATAAATATAAATATAAATATGTGCTTCCAATGTTCATATAAATTTAAAGGATGCGCTTCCAAACTTAAATTAACATTTGATATCAATTCAAAAATTAAAGTATGCGGAATTTCTTGTTGTCTTCACAAATGTGAAACTATTTGTTGAAAGAAAGAACAAACGATTATTATTTGATCACCAAGAAAATTATGGACAGTATATTATAGAACCTTACTCCAATAAGAAATTGCGCTCAAGACACATATTAACGTTTTGTAGCCCCAAAGAGTGATAACTCGTTCTTCCAAGCCTTTTAATTATTAGGATTAAGAAATATCTCACCATTTTGCTATTTATGAGCATTTTGAAAAAGTACATTGAAAAGATAAGCTGATTTTTGAGGGCAGACAGAGATTATTCATTCCTATATTTGGAATCTGATACAGCCTATGACTTTTTCCAAGTATGCAGTGTTCAATGACAGCAACAAAAGATTTTTCTCTGTATTGAACTGCGATTACTTAAGCAAAAATGGCATGATAAATTTTGAAAATTAAATCTTCAATACGGAAAATTGGGTGTGATAGTGAAAACGAATATGCCAAAGATAAAGAATAAGTTGAATATTTAAATTTTGAAAATGAAGCTGATATAAAAATTAATCCATTTCGATTTAAAGCAAATTCAAGAAAGAATTTCCTAGTATAGGCCTTATTGCAATTAATATAATACACCATTAGACTGTTTCAAATTCAGAGTTCATCTAACTATAAAAGCATTGAGAGTATTAGGCTGTGATAATGCTTGCCTTTGTGGCAGTAGTAATGGCAATCAGAAAGGCTTTTGAGTTTGTCACTCAACGCTATAAAAAAGGACAAAGTAATTTCTGATTGGAAATCGGCTTTAATTGTCCTAGATTCAGCTGAAGAAACAAAAAAATTAGGGAATAAAAGAAAAAAATGATGAACTTGGTGTTGATCTCATCAAGGATATATTGGAAGGGATAAAGCAGATACACTAGCCAATTAAGCTTTAAACGGAAAAGGTTAAGAAATCTCTTTTCATGATTCCAATTCAGAAATGAGACTGTCAAATTAATAATTAAGGATTGGCAGGACAGATGAAAAACTTCCACCAAGAGGTGAACAATCTATCAACATTTTAAAAACGCTTCGGTTAACTGAATTAAGGGGGAGTTTTTCCTTAACCAAGTGTCCATTGTGTATCAAAATTTGTCCATTATGTAAAAAAAATTGTGTATTTTTGTGCATCAAAATCCTTTCTTTGACCAAGATTTGACTGGTCAATGTGGCACCAAAAAAGAATCTATAAATCAAGTTATCAAAGTCTGCGCGTTTTGTCTCAGATGGTCATGAAATCTTGCAGACGGAGAACTCATAAAAAATTCAGTTATCAAATCTTCTATTAGGAATATTTTGCCAAATCTTTTGTATTTAGTTCTGTCCCAATGTAAACACCCATTTAAAGTATTTTATGCATTTTTAATGTTTCTCAACTTAATATGTAATGTTCTTTTTCTGCACCAATATGCATTTTCTCTTGGGGCTTATTTATTTGTGCAATGTTTATTCCTTCATGCTAGGTGAGGTTGCTCTTTGATGGCCTCCTGTTTGAGACAGTACACCTAATAATCGGACGAAGAAGTCAGATGAAAAATGATATTCATTCATTATTCATTATTTAGATGCCGTTACTAGATCTTACAACCAAGTGCATCATTGCATGCTTTTCTTCAAAAAATGAATAGAACTTGAAAATTTTTAAATATTTTTAGTAGAACATTGTTAAAAATTATTTTAATAAATAAAATCGATTTGAAAAAAGTATGAGAGATTGTTTTCTGACAACTACAAAAAAATTGATGACCCAACAGAAAGAAAATAGCTTGTTAGAATTTTAGAGCCTGAAGTTCATAAGGCAAAGTTTACTTCTGAAATTGCTTTATTTTGATGATTTGAAATCTTAATGAACAGAAAAGAAACTCTGAAAGAAAAAATAATCTGCAAAAAATAATTTGAATAAAATTATTTTTTGCAAATTATTTTTTTCAAATATTACCAGAATTTTATTCAAATATTACAAAAAATAATTTGAATAAAATTCTGGTATTTGACGAAGGTTAAATATCGCAAAAGCTTCACGAATCGATGCTCGCCTCCTTGCTCTCAGATCCATGGAATCACAAGTGCATATACACTCTGAATGACTATATATCGCTACGCAATCGCCAGGTTGTTTCCCATCCCTGTTAGTTTCATGTTGAGGAAGACTATGTTCCAATGGTTGTCGAAGTGTCCGATGGAAGACAGTGTTCTAATGGATGTTCCGCAGCAATGGATGTGGAAGTGAAAATTCCATTGAATGTCGAATCAGTGGAGACCCGAATTCGGTGATTAAAGTGACAGAAGAATAACCATGCCCTAACCGGGACTCGAACCTGGGACTCCCAAAACACGATGACAATGCAAAACCTCTGTGCCAGAAAGTTTCTTTACTAGACTATATTATTTGATTTTTTTTCCTTGAATCCCTATCAGTCTACACACGTAAATGAGAGTGGCTGGTAGAGAAAGGGAAACGTTTTAGTTTTACTGATTAGAGAGATGAACCATGACCTATATTTCCTTTCATGATTACTAGTCAAGGTGACTCTGAAGGAATTATTTTGATGCTTTTTAAAAACCTTTTATCGAAAATATATCAAATCATTCACTTATTTTTATACATTTTATCATAAGAGGTATCAAAATCTGACTATCCAAACTTGTGTACTACATAATCTTTTTTGAGCCTGGAGCAGCTGTAATTTTTATATTGAACGAAGAATTTAAAGTCGAAGATGAAATCAACTCTTTTAGCTTAAAATTTAAAATAATTCTGTCATGTTCTATGAAATTATAAAATTACATTCATTTTGATAATTCATAGGATTTTCTCACACTGAAAGCAACAAGGCTCTTTCGTTTTATAAGTAGCCTATATTCTCAACTGCTCTTGTATGATTAGCAATCTGACAGTTGTTTTAGTGGGAAAAGATATTCAAAATTGCCGTCACGTGTTGTAGAAGTTTCTTTTATTAATAATTAAAATATATAAAGGGAGTGGCCAAATGCCGGTGCACCTAGCAATTTCTCTACTTAATGCAAATGTTTATCAAAAAACGTTTTAAAAAGGACAATCATTATTACCCTTTTGAACAATCATGTATAGCTTTTAAGTGGAAATAAAAACGTTTAGTCAAATTTCAACAAGTTGCATTTAATATTACTTTCATTTTGGGCAAGCATGCCTATAAAAAGATTTAATTTAAACACACTGTGTAGAAATAAGAAATGCATGATATATGTTTTTTGGCATGTAATCATCTAAACCTTTTGCCTCGGCATCTTGTCTTAGGGTTTGCGCGTGTTCCCCATGATCTGGGCGTCTCGAGTTCGAGTCCCGGTTTAGGAATAGTTGTTCTTCTTTATTTTATCTGTAAGATGTGTGAATGTGCGCCCCTGTAAAAAGGAGTTGTTCAAGCGAATGTGATGAGTGAGTAGCAATAGACGTACTTTTGGCCCTAGTTGGCGCTACTACAAAACAAAAGACGACGATTAGGCTTAAATTGCTGACTACCTCGGCGAGCTAGTTCATGGCAAATGCCATAACAGAAGCAACAAAACTTTTGCTATAACTTCTTCGTTTCAAAGAGGATATGCTGAATAAATTTGCCCTTTCACTATCGTGTGAAGTATTTTCATTCAGAATGCTTCACTTGATAAGGAAATCTGCCTCTTCTGAAATGCTATCCTTATCACCAGCGATAATCATATTGAGCAATTTTTAAGCGAGGAAATAAACTGTATCATGTTCAAAAATTTTATTGTTTATAAAACATTTGTAATCGATGAATCATTCTGAATGACACTATATTATGATTTTATCGAATTATATTTGTGGAGTGTTTAGATGCCACATTCCATTTTCAAATTTTATTCCGTTCATGATTTCAAGAAAGAATATCCATTTTGCTGACTCATTAGTAAACAATAGACCACATTTTTAATATTGCATTGGCTCCAGGTTGAGCATCCCGGCCCATGCTAACTGCGTTTTGTCATCCACTTTCTTCATTCTAAGGAAATATGCTAAATTGGAAGTTGCAGAAGAACTTTTCAAGTGATGGATTGAACGTGATGAGAGATTCAATATTGAGGAGGTGTATTCGACGGAAGAGATGAAAATATTCGCGGTAAAGAAAGAAGTGGCATCTGATTAATGAGAATTTAATAGCAAAATTTTAAGAGAAGGTTAAAGATGATCGAAATTGTAATTAAAATCAATGCATTTTTCTTTGAATTTCTAGATCTCTTTATTATCTCAGACAGAATCCTTTTCCTCCGAAGGCTTACAAAATCTCGTTAAAGTAAAGGCTTCCAAAATGATGGATTATATGTTGAAAAATAACCAAAGTATTGCACTTCATTTTGCATAAGTACTTTTTTAATAATCAATTTTTTCTATTTAATTGTTTAACTGAATTTAATTTTTCAGAGCTCCTCGTGTATAATCCATAAATGGTGAAATTTATGAGAGAATAAAATTATGTACTAATGATGAATAATTACAGATTATTTAGTTTCTCCCTTCCCCCTAAGTCTTTTTTTTTTCACATTTTGGACATATCGTAGATAAGAAAGAAAAATGGGATTTATCTGATAACAATTCTTTGTACAGTCCGTTCGAATCGAACACTTCTTATGGCAATCTACAAATACTCATTGCATAATCATATAAGAATGGCGTGTCCTTTGATTTTATAATGCACCCTTTTTCAACGCAGGCAAATTGTATGTGCTCAAGGATTTCTGTTTTGATATTTGTTTTCACAGCACATTCAAATTTTTCGATGATTTCATCAAAATGACTACTTACAATGAAAAAAATTCTGAATAGAGAATTTTATGTAAACAGGAGATATCGATGAAAAAAAAGATAAAAGGATTTATTTCTATAAACACAAACGACAAAAATAAACATTCTTGTAATATTCTCTTCTACTTTTTTACATTCCATTAGTTGATTCAGTTATTACTTCTGTACCTTTAAACTATGAAGGTGTGCCTCGAAAAGTTCAAAACATTTTTCTAAACATGAATTCAAAATTTCGTATTCTTATGGTAATGTTCCTTTATCGAAAGGAAATGAAGAAAAAAATAAAACAACTAATATTAACTTTAAAAAATCATTATTTTCATTTCCTTTTACATAAGTGAACATGGATCTAACCATTTGAATTTCACTTTTTTTATTCTTGGCATATAAAACTAGATTAATAAAGACTGCAATCCAACTTTTCATTACATCATTCTTTAGATATTGATTAGAATCATAAAGTTATTAAATATTTCGAAAATCTTAAATATATTTATTAAATGGTTAGTTAAAAGAGTTGTATTTAAAATTATTATCCGGTTTAAAAGTTAAAATTTAAATATCATATGATTGAATGACTATGTTAAGGATAATGAAATCACTGGCTATATTATGGATAAGAATAAGGGATATTTTGATAAAAATATTGATAAATTGATCATTTAATTTTCGAATCTCGATTAGCTGGTTTGCAGTTTATTAGACTATCACCTATTCAGCTTCGCAAAAGAGGCTGCTTACTAGTATATAACCTAGACCGAAAGTTTGTTGGGGGGTTGATAAGCTAACACGCATTAATACTTTAATGAAGAAGCCACCTTAAATATCCCAGAGCAACGGTATAGAACAGAAGTGTTCAGGGCTCGATACCCAATTCCTTCGAATTTAAGTCTGTTGCGCATGGCGGGGTCAAACGTCCTCCTACTGCTGTGGTGTGTAAAGGTGGAGAGGGTGTGCAAGCTTAGATGTAGTCCTCGTTATCTGATCATGGTTCAAAATTACGAGGTTCATCCCAAAATAGCCCTAGGATGCTTTAAAACGGGACGTTGATATAACTGAACTAAACTAATCCTAAAGCTTACTATTGATACTCTACTCTTTACCCTGAACTGAGTCTCCCACCTGCGAATAGTGAGGGGAATCGTTACCCTGAATTGAGTCTCCCTCCTGCGAATAGTGAGGGGAATCGACTATTCTTCTATTTCATTTTCTGGTCAAAGGCAGATAATTCGCTATATAAGCATACTTTCTTCAGCGTTCATGTATAAATTATATTCGTTTATAAAATATTCTTATATTCGTTTATAAAATATCCTTGATACGTAATCAAATATAAGAATATCCAGTTCATTCATTTTAAAAACTAATTTTTCAAAACTCAAATTTATAAAATTAAAATAAGTCGTCTTTAGATGGCAAAATACAATGCTATTAAATCGAATGCCAGATCTGATTCTGTTCATGGATTTATTATTTTGCTTTATCCTTAAAACTGTATCCATTTGTACTTCGTCCAATCATATTTTCAAAAATGCGTTTTCATCATTATTATTTTATAAATCTAAGTATTTGGCAGAACATTCTCCAATGCTAATCACTTCCTATTTTTTACATATTACGGATAAACACAATTTGTAGAAATGCTAGCGAATCGAATTTGTGGAATCCATTATTATTATTATTATTATGATGATGATGATGAAACGGAATATTAAATAATGTTATTAGTATTTTATTGCTAGTTTGAAATAATGTCCCTTTTGTTTTCTATTCCATTTTAATTCAACTCCCAACTAATCGATGTCAAATTGTGAGGATCCGCCTGAAAGATTGAAAACAAAAGTGTTCGGTAAGTTTTAGAATTTCGTTGTATATCAGTGGAACTACTGAACGGAAATGGCTAAAATATCATATAGTACTCTTTCAGTTGCTACCTTTTCGATCTGTATCAACATTTGTTTTATATTCTTGTTTAATAATTTGTAAGATAAAAGTTTCTGGTGAATGTTGTCCTTTCGAGGAAACATTGTGAGACATACACTGTATGAGATAAATAAGGAAGATTGGGCATTCTTTTTTTTTTGAAAGAAAAATGGGTAAAACAAGTTTTCATCGTCTAAAAGAATGATCTTTTAGTTTCTGGAGGGAACTAGCTACAAATTATTCTCTATACAATATATCTAACATTTCATCCAATTCGAGAAATTCATGGACCAACCAAGTATAATATAGTGCATATAGCTTTATCATCCATAAGAATGAAATCATCATCGGATCGTTTATGCTCTTATTTTGTGTTCTTACACCCCTAAGATACTGCTCTGCTCTTCACCCTTCTGGATTTCCCCTAAAATAAATATTTTTAGCTATGATCCTTAGAACACTTGAAAGGCTTTTGCTGCATCTGCTTCTGAGGGTAGGATAACATATCAGGTCATCGGCAGCTACGAAGTGTTCGGTACATAGTTTCGAAATAAAGGGAATCCGTGGCGAAATTCCGACCGATTGGATCTAAAATCTGAAACAATTTTACAATAGTTATTATCAAGATCACGTATCAAATGCCCTTCTTTAATTGTCGCATTCAAACTTCTATAATAAGCAGAGTGACAGAGAGTTGACTTATTTTATGTAATAATTGAGGAAGCTCTTTTATTCGGAAGGTAAAATCATGTACAAAATTTCATCCTTTTTGCTCCATACATTTTTGATGTTTAGATGAGACGATCAGACTTCTTTTAAATGAATTTCGTCCTAATAGAGTGAAAATTTAAAGAACGGATCACATAACACATTTTATTCTGATTTTAATTATGGTGCTCATGGGTTAGACAGATGTCCTTTCTTGTAAATGCTAAACGTGTAGATTTCTCAAGAATTCATGGTCGAATATTTTGATAGATACCTTTGTTTGCTGCATATATAATAAAGTAAAAATGTTCAAGTTCTATTTTCAATACACAACTACAACGCTCATACAAATTTCGTGCATTATAAACGCAAAAATCGAAAATTCTTTTCTAAAATCTTTCTTTAAAAAAATTTAAAAAAAATATAACTAATAATTATAAAGTCCTTTTATGTCATACACTCGACATCCAGTAGCTTTATTCTTTATATTTATTTTGTTTATATTATATGCTTTTACTGTTTGTTTTTATTGTCCGTTTTAATCTTTATTAGTTCTATTAATTTGAAAGAAATGTAATCATACCAAGAGAATACAAAAGATCACATAACTGTAAACAATATATTACAATGGTCGTTCTAAGCTGAATTTTTTTTAAATATTTTTGTAATCACACGTCATCATATATTTTTATACTATTTACAACTCTTTCTCCAATTTGTAAACCTATACCCGGTCTGTTTGCCTAAATATGCTTTTCTTTTAGCCTGAGATATGTTATTTTGCTATTACAAATTATAAGAAATTGACAACAATCTACAAACTCTAACCAGAATGGTAAAAGAAATTCTAAATTTCTTTATTTTTGAAGCATAATTTGCTTATTTTTTATTTTAAACTTATTTTAAACTGCAACTCAGGGTATAGTAAAAAAAGTTTGAAGGAAAAAAAAGGCTGGGAAATCATCAAAAGTTGAGAATTTTCAAATTTTATTTGAACAATTCAATGAAACATTTCCAGTGTCAACTGTTTTATTGCAATGACGCAATTCGTTTTATTAATACTTAATTGAAAAAACTACGATAACCAGCTGAGAGTTGAATGTATTGAAGAATAATAAATTTTATTAAAACTGTTTTTTTAAAAACACAATTTCTCTAGAGTGCAAAAAAAAGTAGATTTTTTTAAAACACACATCTTTTTAATTTCTAACTCATTTCTCAAATTTTCTACCAGGACGCTCCTCTTGTATGGAATTAAAATTTGAATATTTTCTCAAAGTATGTTATGTAATTTTTGTGTGAGAAATAAATTTGCATTCCACGTTAATTACCTTTGCTCTTACATATTTTCCCCACATTTCATAAAAGAAATACCTTGTTTGCATTCCAAAAGGCAGGGGATCTTTTACGTATTTAGGATAAAAATTATTCATTGGAATGCACTAAATTTTTTTCAAAAACATTGAGTTTTGAAATTCGTTGTTTGGCAAAATTTAGTTTGAATAAGCTAAAAATTATTTTTTACCAAAAAAGGAATTATACATCTTCGGAAAACTTATTTAACCACATGAATGTTAATTAATCACATTAGGTTAACATGAATAGTGTTTTTCGTGAGTTGAAAAATCAATAATACTTTTTTAACTGTAGGTATTTAAAAGCTTTATATCTTAAAGAGATAGGTTTCATTAGTAAAATTTTGCTTTTAAGACTTGTAAAAAATAATTTATTTATTAATGGAAACTTTGAACACTAATAATTCTAAATACATCTTAATTCGTGGATTTTGTTAGAACAAATAGTGTTGTTCTTAATAAATAGAACCGATTGTTAAATATAGATTTTCATCTTTTGATCATAAACTTCCAAAACTTTAATGATTTATATATATGTATATATATATATATATATATAGAGAGAGAGAGAGAGAGAGAGAGAGAGAGAGAGAGAGAGAGATTCTAGTGTATTATTTTGTCCTTCCTAAATGTTCATAAACTTTACTTATTTCTTAGCATATCATTATTTTAAAAAAATGCTATTGTTTATTTTATCTGTTATTATTATTCAGGCTGATAACTAAGATTATATTTAAATAAGTACGAATTAGAATTTTTGGATTGAATTATGAAGTAACTAAATAATACTTTTTTGCTTTTGAAACACCCAAGTCAACAGTAATGAATAACAGTTGAAACATTTCTTTTGATCTTTGTCAGAGCATCATTAGCAGTCAAAGAAGAATCATATAAAAACCTAGAAAAAAACTTTAATTATCCAAAATCGAGCATTCACTCGAATGAATGTCAATTAACCACATGAAGTTAACATGAATAGAGTTTTTCGTGAGTTGAAAAATCAATAATACTTTTGAAATAATAGAAACAAGAAGAGTCGAGACAGAAAAAAAAACAATAAATAAGTGCGAAGAAAAACACTTTGGCTGAAAGATTGACACATGAAAAGCATGGTTTCACTTTAAGAGAGGCAATAAAAGATTTTAAATTGAATGTATCGGCTCTCTAAGAGTTTGGCACCTGATCAGCTATATGCACATACAAAAAAAAAGAAAGAAAGAAAGGAAATGAAAGAAGGAAGAAAGGGGGGAAAATACAACACGGACACACGCTTGATCTTAGCAAAACAATGATATTTCGAAAGATACATAACTTTGGAATAGCATTTTATAGTCAGAAAAGGACTTTTGATCCAAAAAGCATAAAAAAAGAGTGAATGTAGCGTGCCAAAACAAGTGATACATCCTAAAAACAATCTAATATGCCAACTGAAATGTGATGGTATGGGAATGATTTTCCTTTATAGGTGGTGGGGAAATGTAAAGAACGATGCTCAAATGGTTAGAAGCTTCTATTCCATCTCGTAGTGTGAAGAAATCCATCTGAAACTTGGGTGTCAAAGCGTATATTTCAGAAAGTTAGTGACCCGAAACACTTGCTTGAGATTATTCTCAAACAACAATTTTAAAGAATTTAGGGACCAGTATATACTCAGATCTTACATGGTCAGATTTAAATCAGAAATTTTATATGAAAAATCAATTAAATAAAAATAAGTTTTTTAGACAATCAGAGAAACGAGGTAATCGGCCAGGCACATACCTACATGGCATACCTTCCCAGAACACATACCTTCCCAGAGCAAATATCAAAATAGTACACCATAACCCTTTTTCATAAATTGCAATTAAATCTAAACAATAAAATATAAAATATTCTCGAAATAATAGGATTCTGCAGCTTTCGGTGATGATTCCACTGCGATTGATTAATTTCTTGATATGAATTTACTTAAAATTTAATGAATGAACCTATTTAATTTTTGGCATGCTGAAAATATTTATTACTTCAAACAGCAAAGAAATAAATTTGAAAATAAGAAAAAAAATACTGGACGAAGAAGATGTATTACAGTTTGATTTAAATTTTGATATATAAACAAATTAAAACAGGTATTTTTGCAGTTAATGATCATAATCATACAAGTCATATTTAACTACAAAAAATGCGTTTGATGAATGACATTCTAAAAATCATAAAATTTAATGAATATTATTAACCATTTTGATAAAACATAAATTTAATTTAAATTAGACATATTACTTAACTAATTACGAAATGATATTTAAACAAATTATAACACATCACTGAATAACAAATTAATTTAATCTTTTACCCTCAAACTAAACAAAATGAGCACCTAATGAAATGCACATCTCGAAAATAACCATTGAAATCATTCGTCCTCATAAAAAAATGCACATGATGACGTTTATAAGAACACAAATCATTGCATTCAGTGTTCCTTATATATTGTAGATTGGCAGACATTTCAAATACTTTGAAGCATTTTAATTCTATTTTATTTAAACAAAACAAAATTAAAATGTGTTTCCTAGTTCAATAAATTTCTTTGGATAGTTGCGGTGTACTGTTTTATGTGCTTTGAGCATTTCCATTTATTTTCAAAATTATTTTTATCTACATCAATATTATATTTTACGCCAACGGAAGAAGAGCATGTTCATGTCGTCTGGTTTTGTAATTTGCCCGGATGGATTTATGTTTAACGTCTGATTTCAAATGTCAGAGAAAAGAGTTACTAAACAACAGGTCATTCAGGATTCATAAATTCTTATTCTAAAAACTTAGTGTGCAATGGTGTTTTCAGGAGGATAAAGGTAGGAGCTCAATGCCAGAAATTTAAATTTAAATAAATACATATTTTTTTATAAATCAGATATTAGAAAATATTTTGAACAAAATGCAAAAAAATAAACCTTTACTTTTAACTTTAAAACCTGAAATGCGTGACCAGAACGTCATAATATCATTTATCCTTTTACTGTCTTAATATTTATTCAGAATCCTTTTATTTTTGCAATTGGAAATATATTATAGGACCTCTAAACTCTTTTTGTACTTGAAACCCCTAGAGATCCTGATGAGGTAGCTGTGAAGGGAATCGATGTATTAACTTCTTCCTAATTTCTTAACTTCTTCCCTAACGAAACTGAAAAGTGCCTTAACGAGTTTTCTCTGAAATCCCTATGATGTTCATTTCTTCCCCTTCAATTATTTGTTACTTTGCCCCATTCTGACAATGTCTTGGCACACGTTGCTCGTATAAAAGACTGCTAGCAATTATTGAAGTCAGATATAGTTCAGTTAAATATTAAATGCTGATAAGTAATTTAAAAAATGTTTTGCTCTTTCTTTCTTCCTTAATTTCTGATCATTTACATAATTTTGAAAAATGTCTTACTTAGATTTATTGGAAAATATTCCTATGCTGAAATATTATTTGATAAAATTGAAGTTATTTGCAGCTTTTCCTAATGAATAAGTTGACATTAATAATCAATTCTATATATTTTAGATATAAAAGACAATTATTTTGCTATAATATAAAGTTTAAAATTTATAATGGCGTTCTAATGATTTTTAAGCATCTTTATATTACTTCCTATTTTAAATAATTTATTATTTACAAATCATTTTGATGAGAAGAAGAATTTTTCAATTTCTGGTAATTCTCAAACGTAAATTTAGAATGTCAACCTATTAATCTAAGACACTTTTCATGAAACTAACCAAAACGTTCTTTCCTCGTTCGAATCAGCGCATCAAGACGCATTTCTTCTGATTCAATGACGGTTTTGAAACAAGTTCGGGTATCAAGACTGTACAAAGTTTTTCTGCCTTGAATACATGAATAGATAAACAAACTGACATATTTTCTTCTGAATTTCAATGCAAATATGCAATATCAAATCATAAACCAAATTTGATCTCTTTAATTCGTTGTGTGCTTACATATAAACAGAGTGCAGGCAGACAGGTATTTGGTTGATACATTTCATCAAAAATTAAAAGCAATCTATAACTTTGATGAAAAGACCACTTGTTAAATTTGAGCCTTTTAATTCATTGCATTTTTGAGTTATGTTCAAAGTTCAAAAAGTGTTCTTGCTATATTCAGGGAGATCTGAAATACAAAGGAAATTCTTCAAAATCACGAATTTTAGAGGTTGTAAAACTGTCTCGGAATATTCTTTGAAGATAGAAAAAGGAAAATGATTTTTCTTCAATACACGCTGCTACAGCAAGCTAATTAAAGCCAATAAGTTTTAATTAATCCGCATTTACTTTTAATTCTTGCAGATTATCAATATTAATTTATTTTAAAAACTCCTAAATTGAATTATTTGAATGTTTGATTTCAAGTATATTTCTTATAAAATTAATCATTCTCAAAAGCAAAAATTACTCTGACTCGTGATGTCAGTTAAACAATCCGCTACTGTCCGAGAGCACAGCGGAAATAGGAATAATATTGTCGGAATTAGTCAAAATAAGGTATTCAATAAAAACAGTTGGATCCTGATTTTTTATCTGTACACTGAAAAACAAAAATTAATTTATAAATCAAAAATATTGACATAATACCGTTAAGTGTCGAGACAGATAGAAATACTCAAACCAAATTATTATTTCAGTTAATATTTTAAAAAATTCTTCGGTATCTCTTTCTTATAAAATTCTTTTCTTGAATTTCTTATCATATAATTGCTACTCAACAACAAGACAATGGTATTCAAGATAATGAAATATGTCAATCTCGCCTTGTATATATCCAAGAATTCTGCTTCATATTGGACTTTCCATCATTTTGGGATTGCAAAAGCCCATGACTGACCAAAAAATTCAAAATCATCTCAATCTACACAAATTTTTGTAACTGATGCTTCGATAGTAGGTACAGAAGACAATTGAATATCCATTTCGCGTTCTTGAAATATTTGCTTAGTGCTAAAACCCAAAAAGTGAAAGGGCGATGAAGCATGTAATAGTATTGAAATCATTCGTAGCCTTTATTACTTAGAAAAATTCCATTTTTTCTAATTATTATTTTTTGAAGGATTTTTTTATAAGCTCCAGTGTTTCTTTTTCTTTCTCTCTTTTCAAAATTCTGTTGGTTCAGGTGATATGCGCTCTCCACATTGGGGATTCAAACTAATATGTGTCTATTCATGAAGTGCAAAGAAATTGCATTTTAAGTTTTAAACACTTCTGGACGAGAAAGTCATCAAGAATATCAGGAAACAACAGATGTCAGAAAATTCAAGCAAAATACTTTATCGTCAATTGACGGTAAAATTGGGATACAGGATATTCATTGATGGTAATATTTTCTTTTCGAAAGACCTCATAAATCATAAAATAGGAAAATCTAGTTGGAACTGGAGAGGTTCAACAATGATGAGTTTTATTGAGCTTTGCCTTTCGGCGTTGTTGTTCCTTTTGTAGGGCTGATAAATTTTTAAATACACCGCTTTAGGGCGTTACAAGTGAGAGGTGAGGCAACATGCTTACGCAACATACTCCTGCCTTTGAAATTTCAATATTCAGATACTATCAAAATTTCACATTAAATTCCTCAGAATTATTGCAAAAACGGAATAAATATAAAAACAAAACAAAAAATATTGAAATAATTCTTATATATACAAATTTACATAAATGAGTTTAAGTCTCAGTATATTATTTACAATTATATACACATATATATCCAATTAAATTTTTGGGAGTAAACACATTTGATTTATACCTTTTTTAATAACACCATTCAAAACTCTTACTACAACAACTCTGACTAAGCCGTTTTAACCTATTTTTAATTCTTGAATTCTAGTCAGTCTTCATTTATGTGGAGGCAAATTTAGATCTTTAATTACAATCATATCATTAAGAATTGCATTATTCTTAGCAAACTGCCATTTATTTCTAAGATGTAAGGTATTCAAATAATCACGTTTCCGAATTTTCTAAACTTATTGTATTAATTTAGTTAATTTTTGCCATTTTGACAACTTATTATCTGATTTTTACATTAATTGTGGTTTAGTAATTGAAGTTATTGGACGATCAATTAAGAAATGTCTTGGAGTTAAAGCTGTATAATAATTAGGATCCGTAGATAAAGGTACGATAGGTCTACTATTTAGAATATTTTCCATTTCTGCAGTTAATGTTAAAAATTCAAATGTGAGTTTCATAGAACCCACTGCTCTCCTTAAATGAAATTTAGAGGATTTGATTCTTGATTCTCACAAACCTCCAATATTGGGAGACTTTGAGGGAATAAATTTCCAATCAATACTTTCTGTAGTTAGACAATTTTTTAAAGTATCATTAGGCTTACTCATTAATTTTTTCAATCTTTTAAATTCAGAATTTGTTCCAACAAAATTTCCTGCGTTATCCAAAAATATGCATGCACATTTACCGCGTTGGGCAAAGAAATGTTTTAAAATTGCAATTAAAGCATCGGGAGTTAAATCGATAACTATTTCCAAATGTATGGCTTTAGTTGGAAAACAAATGAAGGCAATATAAGTCTTGAAAAATACCTTTTCGCTGCCCTTTACATTTAATTAGGAATGATTCACAAAAATCGATGCCACAATTTAAAAATGGTGGGCTGGGAATTACGCTCTCTGCTGGCCGATTTCCTAATAATTGATTTCAACTTACTGGTTTGTTTTTGAAGCAAATAATGCATTCGTTAACTATTTTTCTAGCCAAATGTCTTCCTCCAACTAACCGAAATTCCTTCCTGACAAGATGAAGTAAGGTATGGGGACCTACATCTAAATACCTTTTGTGAAAAAATTCCATGACTATTTTTGTAAGTCTATGATGAGCCGGAAGAAGCTTAGACTGCTTTTCATTTTGAGTTAATTTAGCCTTTTGCAAACGACCACCTACACGAAGAATATAATCTTTATCTAAAAATGGTGCCAAATTTTTAATCTTACTTTGTTTAATATCAATACATTTGGACAAATCTTTAATTTCCTCTAAAAAGGACAGAAGATTGTATTTTGTTTACAATGAAGTGGGAAGCTGATTGAATCCCCTCCATTGTTAACTCACCTTGTTTACATTGAGAAGAACAATTGAAATTGCTAACTTACATCGCGACAAATTTTAGTATAACTGTTACTCAATTTTAGAATATCACATATAAAATTATTGGAAACATTAAATAGTAAAGCCAATTCACAAGGAGTTTTAACTTCTTTTAGAAAGTTTTTTGTATTAAAATCTACAGCTTCCCTTTTTTTGGTGGTGGGGGAGGATTTCTGACTGTAAAATTTCATCCTTTGAACCAAATTTGATTGTTTATAAAATTGGTTGCTGATATTCCCCTGGAGATTAAGTCTGCTGGATTGTCTATAGATTTAATATGTCTCCAGTCATAATTTGGACACAAACTGTTATTTTTTTAACGCGATTACAAACATATGTCTTCAATTTTTCTAGGGGAGGGTGATCCTAGATAAGGTAATTGTGGAATCTGACCACATATAGGTGTGATTTAATATCACTGGTAAAATAGAAATCATTTTTGATGTAAGTTGAGCCTAAAGTAATGCTGCTGACTGTTCCAGACGTGGTGTTGTTGATTACTTAATTGGACACACTCTAGATTTACAACACAAAAGACTTGTTTTCACCTCACCGGATTTAATTTTTGAGCACATTGATGACTGCATCATAGGCCTTATTTGAGGCATTACAAAAGCAATGCAGATTATGGTGATAGGATTCTCGATGATGTCAAACCTTCAAAATTGCAACCGGTTTACTGCTGGCAAATATTTTAAGAATTTTAACCTGTCATTCAAATCGTTTGGTGGAATTGTGTCATTCCACTTTAGCCTTTGTTGCCAAAGTCTCTAAAGAAACATCTTAGAGCTGATTATAATTGGACTAATAAAACCCAAAAGATCAAACAGCTTTGCTATGACTAAAAGAACTTCCCGTTTTGAGTAACAGTTATTTAAACTGACAGTTACATCAAACGTGAAAATGTCTGATGTGGGATGTCATTGTATTATAAGCGTTTTAACTGTTGTTGAGCCTGGAAATTCAAAATCTAAGGTTTGATTATTACCCAATAAACCAGAAAGATTTGAAACCCATTGGTAAAGTTGAATTCCTCAAAAGTTCTATTAACTGCTGTTGTAAAGCTTTAGTTTCTAGTAAGTTATTTGAACCAGTTACAACATCGTCAACATAAACATCAGTAAGAAGTGTCGCAGATGTTTGGGGAAATTCACTTCTTTCTTTCTCAGCTAATGCCTTGAGTGTTCTGGTGGCTAAAATTAGAGCACATCTTGTTCTATATGTCACAGTTCGTAATCAGTATGTTTCCCCCAAGAGCAATTCTATTAGGTTTCCACAGAATTGTTTGCAGCTTTTCTATCTGCCTCTGTTACCGAAATTTGGAGATACATTTTCTTTATATCTGCGCTAAATGCACACTGATATGTTCGGAATCTCGAAATGATGCAAAACAGTTTCTGTAGAACTGTTCCAACATTCAATAAAATGGAATTCAGTGAAACGCCATTGATAGAATTTACAGATGCGTCAAAAACGATATGCAAGAATGGTGATGTACTTTCTGGACAAAATACAGTATAATGAGGAATATAATATTCACTATTAGCTATTTCATCAAGATCTAAAATTCTTTCCATATGATTAAGCTGGAAATATTCACCCATAAAAACTTTCTATTGTGTTGCCATTGTTTTACTTTTATCTAATCTTTTACAAAGTAAATTTAAACGCCTTTCCGCCATTTCCTTTGAACCGCCTAATGTGGAACGCTTTTCTTCAATTATTGGTGATTTAACAACATACCTTCTGGTACTATCCCTCTTATGAGTGGAAAGAAAATGTTCATCGAAGTAAGTTTGCTCAAATGTTTTTGATTCGACTGCATCATCTGGATTATCACCAGGAAAAGATCCTAAGTTAAAGAAATTTTTAACAGAGTTCTCTAGATTATCATTTTCAAAAATAAATCCAGAAAAAAAATGAGAATTTCTGCCTTTGAATGTTCCTGTTACTGAGTATCCTAACACACTATTTTGTAACAGTGAATTATCATATGTTTTAAATTTTTCTACCTACAGTAAATCAAAAAAGAAATGCATTAATTTTACTAGGAATATGAAAAGTCTCATCAGCAAATTTTATCTCACTTGAAAAATGAATTTTTGAGATATCAATTTCATTAGAAGGTTGTAAATGAGTTGTTTTAGACATAATTAAAAACGACACAGTTCTAGAAAAAATGATAGTGGTTGGTTTATTTTTAACAAAGAATTCTCTTCCGTCAATACCAGAGATAGATACATTAACCTATGCCTGCTTCATACCTAAAGAATTTGTCAAATCTGCAGTTATTATGATTACCAAACTCCCAAAGTCCAACAACGCTTTTTTTCGATTAAAGGAATCTTCAAAGAATAATTGCGCGGTGCACAGAATATTTGAAGATAGTTTTGAGCGGCTTGTAAGCACTGACTCAGCATCAGTGATTGATTTTGGTGGTGACCTTGACGAGCCAGATGTTTCTTTGCTTATATTAAGTTACTCCTAGCCGTCTAGAAGGCCCGTACTTCTGGGTTCAGAATCGAAATGAATCGAATGGCCATAATAAATTGCCTAATTTTTGACAGCTTCGCTAGATGAATGTGGATTTGTAGGGTGGTTTATGCAATTTCAAACAGTTCTTACAAATGTTAAATATAGTTTCTAAAATCTCGATTCTTTTAGTAATACTCAATTTTAAAAATTCAGGGCCTCTTTGCAAGGGATGTTGAATTTTACATACAATATATAGTTTTATATTACTTAGTTTATTCGAATTAAGGAGAAGGTTTCATGGATTATTTATTGAGCCTTGAAATTCCTTGTGGAATTTGTTATTTGTAGGGGTTTTCCCTAAATGATCGAGTACCATTGCTCTTGATTCAAAAAATTACCAGAGCTCTTTCAATGAAGGTATTTCTTTTGATTGTATGGACAATTCATATGCTTTTCAACTCTCTTTGTCAAGTCTGTCTAATGTTATTGTTCCGTACTTGTAAAATCACGCCTTTGGCGCTGGAGCATCTTCCCCTGGTGAACTCTGTAACCACTTCAACCTGGCAATCATATAATATCTCGGAACAGTTTCTGAAACTGTCTCACTAACCCACTATGAAATTAACGCATTTATACAGTCCATTAGCAATTATGATTCTATAACGCATACACCGCACATTTTGGTCCTAAGCGAACCGGAGGTCAACCAGATCTTATGGATTAATTCTTATCATTGAATTTGATAAATTCTTTACGCTAAATATGGCAGATATCACATCGCTTAATCGCAAGCGTGGCAGCATCAAAAGCCAGCTTACGAAGTTGAACAATGCCCTGACTGAAGGACAAAACCAAAAGGACATTCCCGAACTTCAAGCGCAACTGGATATGATGCTAAATATCGAACACAAATTCGAAGAACTGAAAGATGATTACTACAAAATCGTCAAAGAAGATTTCCAGAAAATCGAAAACTCTCTATTCGAAGTGGATGATTTCATACAAAAATTAGAGGTAAGCCTTAAAACCTCTATTTATAAATTAAAAACCATAAAAACTGACTCTGTGCATAATCAAAGTCTTGATGATTCTAGTATCAATGATCAGCCTAAAAAGGCATTCATCAAACTTCCAAAAATTCCACTTCCGTTTTTCAGCGGAAAATTCGAAGAATGGAATTTATTCAAAACTCAATTTGATAGCCTAATTAGTGAAAATCCTGAACTTTCTGAAAATGAAAAACTGCATTATTTACGCGGTTCTCTTAAAGGAGAAGCTAAATGCATAGAAACTGCTGATGATAACTTTACTTCTCTGTTTAAAGCTTTAGAGTAACGCTATGAAAACAAAAGAATTATTGTTAACTGTCGCATAAATAGTATTCTAAATGTTCGTCCATTAAAGCATGAATCTGGCAAAGATCTACGAAATATATTGAATGTCATTTTAAAGAATTTTAGATCATTAAACATCTTAGATTTCACGAGAGATAAATTATCCAACGCTTTGTTATTAAATATTATTCTTGAAAAATTAGATCGTGACACCCGCAAACAATTTGAATTAACATTAAAAGACAACAAAGTGCCTAAATTCGATTATTTTCTAGAATTCTTAGAATGAATTTAAAGAAATGAAATTATCCGATAGGTTGGATATAGTGAAAAAAAATCGGCTTTGTAAAATCTGTTTAAGTAAATTTCACCCTTTCTCTAAGTGTAACTCTAAAGGTTCTTGTTTCGTTTGTAAAAAGAAACTAGATCATCATACATTGCTTCATAAATATTCTACGCTGCCAATCGCGCCAAACACTTATAGCAATCCAGAGAGTGAAACCTGGCTCTCGTCATCCACGCACTGTCAGGGAAGGAACCCTCAAACTAATAATTCACAGTCAATTGAAACGCAGGTGTTAGAAAACCCTCGTCTTTTCCTTTTCTGTAACGGTAGTAAGAGTATTTTGATAAACACAACCATAATATATGTCAGCGATGCACAGGGGGGGATTTAAACCCTTAAGAAGTGTTCTTTACTCTGCCAGTGAGAGTTCTTTCCTTTCGTCTTCCACGGCAGATTTATTGGGATTGAAAAAAAAGAATAAATATTCCGATATGCGGTTTCAATGATACATCATTAAATATCAAGAAAAAAGTAACTGCCTTTTTATCAGTAATGATTCGAATTGGGAAATAGATTTATTAATTGTCCCTAATATAACTAGTTTCACACATTCTAAAAAATTAAACATTTCGAACTTAAACATTCCCAAGGAAGTTAAACTAGCTGATCCTTCATTTTTTATTCCTCAAAAAATAGATATTCTTTTTGGAGCAGAATTATTTTTCTTATCAATGAATGAGGATAACATAAAATTAGCAGACAATTTATTCTTACAATCTAGTTGTTTCGACTAACTTGTTTCAGGAGTTATTTCAGGCAATATTCTTTACAATCCTCCTAAACATTGTTTTTTAACTGAGTTAATAATGAGTTAAAATATTGTAACGAACATTTCGAAAAAACGCACTATAGGAAACCGGATGGAGATTTGTTGTAGAAATGTCATTCAAACCTGATTTCCCCCCAGAAATGTTAGGAAATTCTAAGGCAGGAAATTCTATGGACACATTTAGAACATGATCCCGCTATGCAAACGTTTTATTCAGAATTTCTCAGCGAATATGAATTACTAAAACACATGAAAGAAGTAAAGGAAAATTCAAATATCGGAAATGGGTACTATCTCCCACATCATGGTGTATTACGCCCATCAAGCAAAACTACTAAGCTTCGTGTCGTTTTCAACGAAAGTGCTAAAACGTCCAGTGGACATTCATTACACGACTTGTTGTGCATGGGAGGAGTAATTCAGGAAGATCTCTTCTCAATTATAATCAGATTTAGAAAACGCATTTACGCATTAACCGCAGATATCAAGCAAATGTTTAGAATGATTGAGATAAATCCTTTGCAAACTAAGCTTCTAAAAATTCTATGGAAGATCAATAAAAACGCACCAACTAAAGTGTATTAATTACACACGGTGACATATAGAACCGCTTCCGCACCATACTTAGCAACAAAAGTTTTGCAACAACTTGCTAAACTTGCTCTAGAGGAGGAAAAGAACTTTCCATTGGCTTCAAAGGCAGTACTCCAGGATTTTTACATGGATGATTGCCTCTCCGGGGCTTCAGATTTTAGAGAGTTTGAAAAACTCAAATCAGAATTGCACAGTTGCTTCAACGAGGAGGCATGATTTTGCATTAGTGGTGTTCTAACAAGGCTTCACCAACTGAACTTAAAGAATTTGCGCTCGACCGCAATTCTGAAGAAATTACGATCAAAACTCTAGGAATGTTCTGGAACGGTTTAAGTGATTAATTTACGTTTAAAGTCTGCGTCAGTTCCAGCACAGATTGCAACTACACGAAACGAGAAGTGCTTTCACAAATAGCTCGCATCTATGAGTCCTTCGGACTTTTAGGACCGGCCATAGCCAAAACAAAGATTTTCATGTAACAGTTGTGGTTACTTAAATTGGACTGGGACGAGGCATTACCATCAGATGTTTCCAGATAGTGGGATAACTTCCTTAAGATCTTATCAGAGAATATTCAATCCATTTGTGTTCCCAAATGCTTTTTTCAAGTTGTCTCTAAGTCTGTTGTGATACTTGTATTTGCAGACGCCTCTTCTAAAGCTTATGGTGCTGCAATTTACGTACAAATTGTGTCTGGTTCCAATTAAGTAACTACCCAACTTCTTTGTAGTAAGTCAAGGGTAGCACAAACCAAAACTACCACAATTCCCAGACTTGAACTTTGCTCTTGTCTACTTCTTTCAAAACTTAAGCAGAAAGTCATATCTGCATTGAGGCTACAAATAAACTCTGTTATACTACATTCAGGTTCAACTATGGCCCTCGCTTGAATCTAACTTCTTCTAACTTGCTCAAGACAATTGTGAACAACCGAGTGTTTCAAATTCAGGAACTATCGAAAGATTTCCAATGGCAGCATATTTCCTCAGAGCTTAACCCTGCTGACTTACTTTCCAGAGGACTTGATGCTAAGGCCCTTGCAACCAGTGAACTGTGGTTTAAAGGACCAGATTTTTTAAAATTATACTTACCTGCTTATCAAACAGGGCAAATTTCTACTGGCTCAACCGACAAACTTTATATGGATGAGCTCAAGCCTGTTACTAAATTAACATTGACTTTAACTAATCACTCTAAATTTTTAGATGATTTACTAGCTATCACAAATGAATTTCATAAACTAATAAGAATTGTAGCATTTAGTTTTAGGTTTGTTCGAAATTGTAGATTTTCTGAAAAGGAAAAAGGATTTCTCAAACAAGAGGAATACATGAACTCTGAAAGGGTACTCTTAAAATTGGTACAGGTAAAGCATTTTTCTACTGAAATCTCCACTTCAGAAAAAGGAACGTCAGTTCCATCTTCGAGTAAGTTGAAATTTCTCAATCCATTCATAGATCCATCCGATGGACTAATTAGGGTAGGAGGCAGACTTGCGCATTCTAATTTAAATTTTAATCAGAAACATCCAGTTGCTCTGCCAGTGGGAAATAAGCTAGTTACACTTATTTTTCAGTATTATCATAAACGAGACATTCATTTAGACCCTCAAGCCCTTCTAAATACTGTTCGTTTAAAATATTGGCAAATTGGTGGTAGAAATGCAGCACGCAAGGTCGTTCACGAGTGTGTTCGATGCTTCAGAAACAAGCCCGTTATCGTGAATCAAATTATGCGAAACCTTCCAGCAGAAAGAGTTCAGCATTTTTAAATGCATTGATCGATTTATGCGGTCAATTCGAAATAAAATTTAAGGGTCAAAGAAAGAGTAATAGTAAAACTTGTCCAATATGAGGGTTTCAAATCAAAGTGAATCGAATCTCCTCGGTGATAGACTTCAGTGATCACTCCAAGATTTTTCAGCTGCTACTTTATTCATTTTGCTACAGCAGCACGGCACATTAAACACAAATTAAAAAGATGAAATAAAACTATATACAGTCACAACTTTACAATACGGAATTGTACATCCAGATCCGCATTTCTACTAAAGACCTCTTTTTCTCTCCTCCTCCCAACATGTCTGACCTCTCTCCT
>JAOUZG010003378.1:2275356-2333997 GCA_026289955.1 Argiope argentata
GTCGCGCTATATATATATATATATACAGGGAGAGTGTGAGCTAACAATAGGAATTGAAAAATATACGAAATGTGATTTCTACACAAAACGCTTTCTTGGGATAAAGCTTTAAAGGCGAAACATCTATTTAGAAAGTTTTCTTAAACCTAAACTTATCGTAGATAGTAGTTTTACTACAATATTATCTCAAAAATATATTTAGACTCCGATGAATATGTCGTTCGTAATAATAATTTTTGCACTCATGAAATCAGCCCTGAGGGCAATGTGTGCAATCACGAAATCGGATCAATGATTAATAGAGGCCCTTCAGAATTTATCAGTTTTATTTTTAAAAAAGTAGCATTCCTAATAATATTTCTTGGTTCATTACAAACATTTCCTTTGAATTTAGTTTGATTAAAGATGACCTTTAAAATAGACAGTTTGAATATCGCTGCGCCTTTTTTTATATTTTATTTTTGAAATAGCAGATACATTTTCTGGAAAAGAACTATTTTTGCCTTATCTGAACTATTTGTATTATATTGCCGTGGGTTTACATATTGTTTTTTTTTTCTTCGTTTCAATGATATTATACATCTGTTTTAAAACGTGTTGAATATTTCTTTTCAGTATCTGTTTTCACTATATGTAAGGTGCAGAATGACCATTAAAAATACTAAATTTGCCTTGAGATAATAAAACCTTTTAAAATATAAGTCCAGAGTTATTACTTTTAAATTACAATAAGAATTCTTTTCTAATAGTCTCGGTATCAACACGTATTTATGCACGAAGTAAAAGCCATAAAGATAACTAGATATATTCATTTTTTTTTTCAAAAATTATATTCAAATTTCTCTCTCTCTCTCTCTCTCTCTTTTCTTCCAGTTTTGCAAAGTAATCGAGCCGAAATAAAAAAAAAAGAAGAAGAATTTCGAAGAAATGAATGCATTTTTTGAAAATTTGAGGAGCTTTGTGGGATATTTTCAAATTACTTTAGTAATTCCATATAGATTTGACCCAAGAACTGATTTTTCCGAATTGAATTAAGTGCATTACAAATAAACTCACTCATCCACACTTTCAAATTATACTCCTTTCGTACGATTCAGATAGTTTATGAATAATATTAAGATTTCTATTATGAAACTTTAGTGCCGTCCAATATTAACATAGACAAAAACTTTTCCTTGTACTTGAGACGAATTTGTTCGCCGGTTCAGAGACAACTCTTGCTAGATTTCTTGGTTCATCCTATTTGAGACCCGAGGGCGATGTGCTCAACCGACCACCCCCAAAAGAAATAGAACCCTTCCTCCCTCGAAATCGATGCCATTGGGACTGAACCGTGACAGTCTCTCTAGCCGCAGAGTTTGGCCTAATAAGCTCTCTTGGCACAATTTTCATTTTTTGACTCCTGTTCGGGGTCAAATGAGGTGTTCCACACTGCAAACATCGCTTGACCCCCGAGGAATTATTAAGGTGAATGGGAGGAATAATTTCTTTTTTACCCATCCAATGTATATCGGCTCCTTGCTCTATAATGCCGAGAGTGGTCAACTTGCTGCTATTAGGAATGGTTCTATTTAAAAGGAATAAATCTAAAAGAAAATATATTTCGGATATAATATTATGTATCCGAAATATATTCTGTCTATTGAAAAACAAATATATTGAACGCTTTCCTTCCTTTAAGAAGTACTTTTTAAAAGAATTCAAAATATTCACATCAAAAGAAAATTAATAATGAGCTATTGCTGTATTGGCATGTTCTTAATCATGAGAGAATGAACATATTAATTCATTCCCAAATTAAAGAGAAATTATTAATTGATGTGTGTGTGTTTAGCATAATTTTTCATTAAAAATATTGCATCTTTAATTTCGTTCGCATTTGAGATCAAATAAACATTTATTAAGCATTAGTGCAAAATCCAAAACTATTTCATTTTATTTGGCTATGGTTTTAATAATAATATCATTTATTATTATAAAATTATAAAAACTTGATAACAATTTTTTCTCATGTTTACTTGAAACTAACTTTACCCTTGAGGTATCAAAATATATTTAAAGATTAAGTCACAATAAGTTATGAAAATATTGCGTTTTACCAAATACTCAACGATATATAAGATTTTAAAACCCTAGCAAATCAGAAAATGAAGGATCAATATTTTACATTCAGAAACAAGTCAAGTTAAATAAAATGGTGTGGTACAAATAATTATAAAAAAGGCTTGTTTCAATTTAACTAAGCTGCATTGCTGATAATAAATATTTTAACTTTCAAAATGTCTTCTCCTTCTTCAAATTATTTTATTTGAAAACACTTTAATCTCTTCTCCTCTATGATGGTTTTTTTTATTTAATGGAGATCATTTTCTTATGACTGTTTAATAAAATAATTCAAGATTTATCAACAAATCTTCTTTTCCAAGGCAGCCATCATGTGATTTTTGTGTTCTAACTTTAGAAAGTAAAATAGCAACTCGGAATAAAAGGTTTCAATAAGGTCCTCCCACGTTTCTCTTATACTTGTACACTATGATGCGTTTGCACCATTCTTTGTCGAATCGAATATGCATTTTGGATAACTGGAATTTGAGGGAGATCTTCAAAAAGTACAAGAAAATTTTCATTTTTATTTCGTTTTCAATCTATCGTGTTCACACGTACATGAGTAGATAGACGAATTTTATCAAAAATTTGGAACAGATTTACAATTTAGGTGATAAATGTCCGGGCTAAATTCACTCATCTAGCTCGATGCTCGAAGTGATTGTGTCCGAAATTTTATAGATATAAAATGGATATGAATAGAAATTTTATATTTTTTATTTTATCTCTTTTTTGAGTTACCGGTTTCAAAGATTTTTTAACATTTTGAGATCTGAAATTTATGAGAACATTTATTGAGGAAAAAGTCTAACAGTTATGTGAAAAAGTGCCGACTATAAAAAATCTATTTCTGAGATAATGCAATGAAAAATATTAAGTGTTCACACATTCGTAAGTGTTACTCTGTAGATGTTAGTCATAATAAAATATTTTGGAGTTATTGTGCTTTAATAAATACTTTCAGCTAAATTTTAACCTAATATGAATGGTTTGGTTGGTAATAGCTAATGTTATTCAGTAAGTATTAAAAAAACCAAGAAAATATGCACACAACAAAGCTTAAAAAGTGCGATACATCGTTTTTATATCAAACAAATAATCCTATCCCACATCACGATACTTCCTGTTTCAAAGATGATATTATTTGTAACTGATAACAGCAATTGATGTCATAAAATGTTTCGCCTACAAAGACATAGTAACAATCATTATCTTAGCCTATTTATAATCTTAGACGGCGAGGAAAATTTGTTGTCTTACTACCAATGAGCTTCTTCAATAATATTTGTTTCACTGAAGCCTTACGTAAAAATTCTTCTTTTGTTATTATCACCTTACAAGTCATTAGATTTGTTTATTTGAAGATACAATAATGTAAAAATATTACCTTAAGGCTTAAATTTTTAGTACATTTTGTTTTATTTCTGCACACTTTGGCTTGTTTCGCGTTCATAAAAATTGAGCTTTTAATTCACATCATAACTTTTCCCATTTCAGTGTTGAAAATTTTCAATAATAAAATATTTATAACAAATTGTTAATTATTGCATAGAATAACAATTAATACCCTTTAAAGTAGGAAATAATTAAAGGTAGATTATCTTTCAGTTCACTGGTAAAAGTATTTTTATTGTGAAGAAATAAAAGGAAAAACTGAGATTATTTTAAATGCATTAATAAATCAAATGATGAAATGTTTACTAAATAAAAAGTAATATTTGGAGATAAAAACCTTTCCTACAAAGCCGCTGAGAAATGCTGGATGTATTCGAAAATCAATTAGTAAATTAATTATTCGAATATTTTGGATTCCTAAATATTCTGATGTATTTACAAATTTAAATTCATTAAAGTTGTATATTTGAAGTTAAATTCTTTTTGTCACTTCTAATTAAATCTGTGGCCAAAATTAATTTTATAGCCTTTCAAATTGAAAAGAAACAAATTATTTTTCTACTATATGCAAATTTTTTTAGGGTATTTTCCCTTTATTACTTACTTAGAACTCTCTAAGATCAGCTTACAAATGCTTTAAGAAATTTAAGGAAATATTTCTGCAATTCTTGGACTGCAACCAACAAAAATTGTCTTGTTTCATATTTTATTTCTTGGCTTTTCTGAATTGATAGACATCAAGTCATATATATTTAAATTGTTTTGAAATGCTAGACTTTTCTAATCTAACCAATTAGAAATTTTAACAGTTTTAATTAACGCTATAAAAATAGTTTAAACAAATTATTAATTATACTATACGTTTAAAGAAGAAAGCGAAATATTAATCATTAAAATTTCAGAGTGAATTAGATTTTGTTTTCTTGGAAAAAAAAGCTCAAAATGAGAGTCCTCAATCGTATCCTTTCCCTTTTTATCCTTCCATGCGTTTATGCTTTGTTATTCGGCAAATTAATTTAATTATTACATTTCTCAAACAATTAATTTTATTAAAAAATTGTTGATTTTTTAATTAATTTTTTTGCTTATATTACTATATTTATAAAAACAGCTGATGAAGAAGAAAATGATCAAGTGTTGCTGCGTAAATATAAATATATATATGTGTGGAATTAACTTTTTTTTTTTTTTTCAAAATCTGTCTTCAAATACTGCTTTCTAATATTATTATGAATCAGTGAAAATCCATCCTTTTTGTTTCGCTCCCAGTGAGGAGATAAAAAACAAACTTTTGCAAGGATGCAATGAATCAAATGATAATTAGCTCAGAAAATATTTTATATTTTTAATGCTTGAAGTAGTGATAAAGTAAAAACAATTGCCAACAGGTTTTACCTTCTAGTTCATCAAAATTGAATCGAAATAGGAGAAATGGGGGGGGGGGACTACTTATTAAACTTTTCTCAAATATTCCTTTGACCTTCAGGAACCGAAAACCGAAAAGCTTGCATGTTTGAAGGGAGCACTTCCCTCCTTATTCCGCCTCTGAAAATTCGAAAAGTCAAACCGTAAAACAGTTAGGATTTATTTATGAAACAAGTTACAACCATAATTTTTTGTAAATATACTTAATTAGATATTCTACATATTATTACATGAAATTAAAACATATTTGGTATAATTTTCCAGTAATATTATATTTTACATGAAAGTACCAGTAAAACATGAAATTTGTTCTGTGATCATTCTTTTTTAATTTATATTCGATGAATAAATTGAACTGGGAATCTTGAATTGTAAAAGTATAAGTACTATTTAGTTAAATATTTCAAATATCGTACTAATCTATGTTTGGTTTTGCCAGTAAAGCGATTACTAGACTTAATTAATTACCTTTACTGCTTTGGGAGCACGTCATTTTGGAAGAGAAGACGCAGAAGAGAGTTTGAAATCGAATTTTTCTAAACACTGCCTTTCCAGCTACGCGGAATGTTCCGAAAATGTCATTTTTGAATTATAGCCTTTTAAATTAAGAATCTATGACTAATGGGTGAAAAACGTTCATATTGTACTTTAGTATATTTTTTTGTTTAAAAATACTGTTTTTATTAATTTCTTTTCAATCTAAATTTTTTTAAAGTTTTTTATTAATATTATTTTTATTATGTAATATTATCATTATCTTTTCCGATTATGTATGTTTCTTCTATAGTAGAACAGATTTTGTTTTGACACTTCTCTCGGTCTCTGAGAGAACTACAGGGACCAAAGCAGGTTATCATTCTTACACACGTCACAAAATTCAGGTTATCTTTCACACGCATGTATTTGTTTCACAAAGTTAATCTTATCGACAGATAATTAGTGACACTACATTAGTTATTTCTGTTTCTTTAATAGAGTATCTAAGTGGCTATGATTTGTGCACCAATTTCCAGTTTCAAGCCGATGGATTCAAATTATGACTCTACCATGTTTGAATTTGGTAGATTGTCAAAGGGAAATGTCGATTTTTTTGGGAGAACATAACAGCAGAACTCGCTTAATCTTCTAGTTTATATAAAACAGCAATATTTCAAACAATGCGTGTTTTTACTCTTTGTCATATCGTACAATGCGATTATGAGCCTCCCTTTCTTGTTCAATATTATTATCAATAGGATTACGGCTATAGAAGTCGATAATATCTTGCAGGTATTTTGTTTGAAAAAATGTACTGACAGAGGTTTTCCCTTCCCAAAGAACCCAGAAGTTTTGCCACAAAATTAATCATATCATGGAACGGAATTTTATATGGCCAGAACATTAGAATTCTTTGGACACTGACAGTCGTAAAATATATCAGAGGTAGAAATTGTACCTTTTTTGTACATGAAAATATTTATATCTTTCGGAGTGACAGTAGCAGATAAAAAGGGAAGGGGAAAAGTTTTAGCAAGTATAACATATTTCGTATGCTTCTATTGAAACGTGAATGCTATCAACAACTAGTCAACAAAAATGAGAAACTATTTAAAAATTTTCTCCTGTATCCATCATCCAACTCTCTTTCAAATTTTGAGCTTAGATTTTATTACTTCCTCGCGTAAGGATTCTTTATGTAAAATGCATACAAAAGTTATTAAGAAGATCGGTTTCCCTAACTTTGAATATGCTACTGAATTAATGAGCGTATCTTCATTATTAAGAACAAAATACGGGTTGTCGAGGATACAAGTGGTAGTTCTGGAGCTGTGATCAAAACATGATAAAACGCTTTTTTGTCTTTGTCAAATGTTGCTACATTTAA
The DNA here is from genome assembly GCA_026289955.1 of Argiope argentata. NCBI lineage: Eukaryota > Metazoa > Arthropoda > Arachnida > Araneae > Araneidae > Argiope > Argiope argentata. The sequence goes on from JAOUZG010003378.1 coordinate 2,282,147, forward strand.
ATAATACTATGGGTACTATTACAAGCTACACTGCAGAGGCAAAAAAGAAACTGGTACAGGCAGGCATATGCAAATAAAGAGATATGGAACCAATCAGAATATGGAGCTGCAGTCACTAATGCCTTTATAATCCAACAAATGTCTGGCACAGATGTTAACTTGGCTACTGTTGGCGACAATGGCAGGTTATAAAGATTTAAGTGAGTTTGAACATGGTATGATATTTGACACAATAGAGATGGATCATACCATCTCCGAAATAGCGATGAAATGGATATTTTCCCGCACGACAATCTCACGAGTGTACCTTGAATATCAGGAATCCGGTAAAATATCAAATCTCCGACAAAATTGCTGCCTATAAAAGATCGTGCAAGAACGGGACCAATTATTAAACATGACAGAATTGCAACCGTTCTGCAAATTGCTACAGATTTCAATGCTGGGCCATCAACAAGAGTCAGCGAGCGAACCAATCAACGAAACCTCATCGATGTGGTTTTTTGTTGCCGAAGGCCCACTGTACCCTTGTACCCTTAATGACTGCACGACACAAAGCTTTACGCCTCGCCTGGGCCCGTCAATACCGACATTGGACTGTTAATGACTGGAAACAGGTTGCCAGATCTGATGAGTCTCATTTCAAATTTTATCGAGCGGAAGGTCGTGTACGGGTATGGAGACAATCTCATGAATCCACGAACTCTACATTTCAACAGGGGACTGTTCAAGCTGGTGGAGGCTCTGTGATGGTGTGGGGCGTGTGTAGTTGTAGTGATATGGGTCCCCTTGATACGTCTGGATACAAATCTCATAGATGACTCGTACATAGGCCTCCTGTGTGATTACATGCACCCACTCATATCCATTGTGTATTCCGACGGACTTGGGGAATTCCAGCAGGACAATGCGACACCCCACATTTCCAGAATTGATACAGAGTGGCTCTAGGAACACTCTTTTAACTTTAAACACTTCCACTGGCCACCTAAATCCCCAGAAATGAGCATTATTGGGCATATCTGGGATTTCTTACAACGTGCTGTTGATAACTGTAACAACGTACTGTAAGATCTCGACCCCTTCATAATCTGACGGATTTATAGACAGCCCTGCAGGATTCATGGTGCCAGTTACCTCAAGCACTACCTCAGACTTTAGTTGAGTCCATGTCATGTAGTGTCGCACTTATACGTGATCACAGGGGCCCTACGCGATTTTAAGCAGGAGTACCATTTTTTTTTTTACTCGTCAGTGTAGAATAAGTCTCTGCTGGTTAATTCTTACAAATTGTAAAGTGAAAAAAAATGTTTTTATTCTCTAAAAATGCTGCTTTGTATTGAATATTACTGTACTGATTAAAAAAGACATTTTCTTTACCATTTTCCACTACTTTTTTTTCCTTGAAAAAGTCATATTTTATTTTTTTCTTTGAAAAGACTTTTGCAGATAGAGCTTCTTAGGAACTATCCTCATCTTACACAACTACATTTAATGTCAACGAGGATAGACTTTATACATCAATAAAAGCTAGCATTGTCGCAGCATTGCTTTGAATTTCTTGCATCTTATTTCATCAAGTAGTTTTAACTCTTCTTAGTTCAACATGTTTATGCGCTCTAATGATATCCTGTAGCTGATTTTTTTATTTGATTAACAAATATGGTGATTATGGACCACAAAACTACTCGTTATGAAAGCTATCATGCAATGTTGGATTTTGCCTCCAACATCTTTAAGGCTTTTCATTTATATTTCACCTTTTATGTAAAGACCAGATTGCACATGCTCATGTTTAAAAGGAAAATTGTAAAGAAGCTATCCCTAGAAATTTACGAATTATTCAGTTTTTCTTTCCAAGTACGCCTATTTTGAGGGAAAATAAGTGACAAGAATTCATGCAAAAGAAATGTGCAGTTGCAAGAACAAGTATTTTCTAACATTTGCTTGAATAAGGCGTAACTTTAAGGTTACTGATACAAAGACTGTAGTCATGGTTTAAATGTTTCCTCTTCTTCACTGAATCTACATTGTTGAAAAAGTGTTTTTCTCTCTTTGTAGCGACTTAGCTTTTTTCCATACAATTAATTACAGAAAACTGAAGTAAAAACTACAAAGTAAAGTAGTCGTCGACTACATTCAAAACGTTCATTGCTGAAATAGTCTTAGAGTTATGAAGTGTTCTTACGTAAGTGTGTTCTTGAAGCATATAGGTAACTCATTCTTCAGATTATAGAATTTCCTATCATTCAAATATTCTACTGTTAGATTACTGATTTATAATTACACAAACATAACTTGAATTTTAATTAAGAATATAATCATTTTCAGATCATAAAAGTTTGTATTACTTTTAATTTTAAGTTATTCGATCTTCAATATTTCCTTTTCCTTACATTTTAAACAATGGCGTAAAGAGGGCAAGTGATCCCAAGGGCACAAGGATTTTCCCCCCAGTTATCACTAATGGCCAACATGGCACTCGATGCATGACCTTATTTTTTGCTCCTCCTAATATTTTCAATTTTTTTATTTTTTCAATCAAAATTTTATGCACATAATATTTATTTTTCAATTATATCACAGATAAAATCAATAATATTTTTAAATGGAGGCATTAAAAAATGTCCACCATTGCTTCATTCAGAAGTTATGTCTCCTTTGTAAATACAAAATATATCAGAAAAAATTATTATAAGCTTTCCTAATACTGAAACCTATTTACATGGAAAAATATATCTAATCTTCTTATTCTGGTCACAAAACAGAAGGGGGGGGGAGAAAAAATATTCGTAACAACAAGACAAAAGACAAGGTGAAATATTCGTGCGATTGGTTTTCAGTTTCTTTTTAACAATGAAATATATTGTTGAAAAATATGCTTAAAATATTTCAAAAAATAAATAAATATAGAAATAATAATTATGCAGTAAAAAATTTGATATCATTAGAAAGATAATTTCATGAAAACCGTTCCTAAAATTACTTTTCTACCCTTCTAATATATCCTTCTAGTATATATTTGCCAAATTTGATAGGCATAAATCAGACGGTTTGGTTTGAACAAAGCTAGCACATACACACTGAAACAAACAATAAGCTTTTTTCTTTTGTTTAAGCATCAAAATTTACTTAAAATACCAATGATTCGCCCAATATTCTTTCCAACAGATCACATGTTTTTATCAAACCTATACTAATCGCTCCTTTTTTTCTCGACTGATTTATTGGACGTTTACGACCCGTATGCGAAAGTCTGTCGTACTGCCAAACTCACGAATGTTTTCTCACTCTGGCGCCCTTAAGATTGGTGCTGGAAGCAGCCAACCCTCTCCCTCGAGCCGTTGCGTCTCAGATTTCGAGAAATAAAAAATGTATCGTATATTAATTGAAGGGAATAATAAATAGCTGCAACAAAGGAAATGATACGACAATTTTTTAATGATCTTTGCATCATTAGCGTTTTTTGAATTTTTGTTTTTTTTTAAATCTAAGAAAATCTTTATAACTTGTGTCAACAAAAAATTATTACAGAACTATTTAACTCCCCATGAAATAAAATCCATTCAAAATAATTCATATCAAAACTTGCGAAGGATTACTAGTAAAAGTTATGTAGTTTATTCACCTTTATCGCTATGTTTTTTTAAGCAAAATGCAATTTATAATACAGAATAGGAACTAATTCTAACTCAGTTTGAAGGCAATTTTTAAAAATTTATTAGAAGAGTATAAATGTTTTAATTGGGCAGTTGCAAAAATTTACTGCTGTTGAATGAAAAGCTTTTAAAGGCGTCACTTTTCAATCTTTTTTTCTATAATGCTTACTTGAATGAATTCATTTAATTCCTCTCAAACACAGAAATTTTCTTTAATCTCTGATTTTGACCTTGTGATTAACAGTAATATTAGTTAATTGCACTTCAAAGCTGAACTACCTTTATCCTGAGATTTTTGAAGTATCCGACTCTTAAAATCTGTGTAGTTGCTATGTATTACTGATAACAATACTCAAATCCAAAATTTATTTAGCATTACTGTAGAAAAATGACTGACAGAAACTGTCATAATCTTACGCCGATAGAGGAAGCAACAACCTATACCTTAAAAATAAGATTGAAGATTTGGGGTAATTTTTTTTTTAAAATAATTACTTTTTTTATGCTTTGTAACATTATTTTTTTCTGACTTATGGTTGATGACTACATTAAAAAGCCGATTTTTGGAGAAAATATCTAATACAATTTTATTCAATAATCTTGATTTCTGAAATGGTTTCTGTATAGGGTCATTTGTGTTTTGTTTCCTGCTTTCATTCCCTGAAAAGATACATTGAACTTAATTTATGCTTGCATAATTTAAGATTTAATGCCATTTACATCCTTAAACACTATTTATTTCTTCAAATTGTAATTTTTGATAAAATCGAATAAAAATTCTCATGAATTGAAGTGCAATATGTTCTGTAATTTCTAAAGGGAAGAATAAGCAATCTCATCTCTTATGAAGATTTGGTGGTGGTTTTAAGGATTCATAATGTGAAAAAAAATGAGAAGCTCAGGTTTTTTAACAGTCTCATTTAAAAACTAGATGATATATTTTGAAATTTTCAGCAAGATTTTGAGAAAATCCTTCAATAAAGCTCAAAATAATTTGGCTTTTAACCTTTATTATTTTCTTGTATACAAATAAAGAAAAAGATATTACAATTGTAAAAAAATGAATTTGAGATTTTTACGATTGAAACACTTCAATTCAGGACCCTTTGAGTTCAAAAAAAAAACTTGTTTAGCATTCGTGTCATTGTCTGTGAACACGATAACTCTAGAATTTTGAACTAAAAGAATGAAATTTGGTTTTTGAAATTGCCATCAAATTTGTAGTTTTCTGTCAACTTTTTAGCGAAATCCTTTCGAAAGAAGTCTGGGTTGTCTGGCTGTTCAAATACAAATGAACTTTAAAATTTAATGAGCTGAATAAATAAAATCTGGCATTTAAGTTGTAGATTCTGATCAAATTTTGAACGATATCTGCCAAAGTAATAATCGTCTATCAGTTCGTAATTCTTCAAACATGTAAATGAAAGAACTCATAAATCCAATGATTTAAATGGATGAAACAATGCATGTCATCTTGTGACTACAATTTTAGGTCAAATTTTCCTCACAATCGGTCAGAATAAAGACGTCTGAAATGCATATTCTTATGAGAGATTCAGTAAAAATATTAGACTTACGCCAAAGGTCTCTATTCCGTAATTAATGCACTCCAATTTCCAGCAAGACATTCGCAGTCATGCCAGTTCGCAAGACTGCCAGTTTTACGGAAATAAGACTTTTTTTTTGGGGGGGAGGGGAGTCTCTCCAGCCGGTTTATCTAAGAAAAACATATTTCCTTCTGTTTTCAGAGCTCTTTTGACTTTCAGCTGATATACTTATGTATCAAAGGTCTTTTTAAAATCTATTTTATATAAAAATTCAAAAATATTAATATTCTATACATTTTTTTAAAAAAAATTCATTTCGAGGGCTGTCATCTCCCTTAATACATTTCTAGCTTCTTTGTCTTTCGCCAAATGTCAGTATTCCTCTTGCAATCTTGATTCAATAATAAATCGATGAAGCAAATGAGTCAAATCCTTCTTTCCTTACCATTGATCTTTTAAATCGTGCTATTTGACAGTGTCATCGGATCGCAAAAGGGATTTGGAAATAAGCTGGGTAAGAATCGGGGGCTCACTTTCACTTTTGCAACATTTAAGTCCCCAGATGGAAAAGTATTGAACTGTTTCAAGATTAGGAAAAGGCAGGGATTTGTTTTTTTGAATCCAGAAAAAAAGCGTGACTCTGAAAAAGAACATTCTCATTTATATTGCGACTTCTACATTACACAAGTTTTACAGGAACGGCGTGAGTTGAATCTTTATTATTACAGTCGATTTGTCTAAATGAAGCTTTCATTCAAATTCAACCGGAATTCAGCTTTTTTTTCTCGGATTCATTGAATTTCCAGCTAACGTAATACCAAAATATAGTCTTCAATTTATTTTGTTTTCTGCATAATATGTATTTAAAATAGTATATTTTTTCACTACTTTTTTAATTAAAAACTTCATATTTTGAGCCTTTAATTATCTTGAGCAACTAACATTTTATAGCCCTTAATTCACTCGGAAACTTAATTTTTTTTCACAGCATCCCAATTTAAAAAGTTATAAATTTTTCACCTTTATGAAATTTTTAAAAATACAAATCTTATATATGAAAGTTGTTAAAAACTGTATCGATAAATATTATTAGTTCATTTATTAAAATATCATAATGTCTGATTAATCACTATACATAAATTGAGAAAACTTATTGCTTCCTTTTTTTTTACTACAAAATTTATAAATTGAAATAATAATGGATATTGTTTTTTTAAAAAAGGCATAAATTGCAATTGGTGTCCTAAAACTTTTATTAAAATTCCTCTAATATTTTAACTAATTTCTTTTCCTTTCTTATTTTCTAACTGCGAAGGAAAACTATTTCTAACATTTCTGTTTTTTATAATTGTCACTCTCTATTAAAAAATATGGAGGAATCAAAGCTCAGTGAAATGCAATACGAAAGGAAAAAACCTGCCGTCTGTTCAGAAGATTTTCCCTCTCTGAGCAGCATGTGCGTGCGGTTGGATAAGCAACTTTTTAAATATTATAAATACGTAAGAATTTGCCATATACTTTCAATGATATGAAGTAATGCTATGTCTTCCCTTGTGCTACCATTCGACTAAATGTATAAGGAGCGTTCTTAAGCTCGAATGATATACGTTATGTATATGCAAAAATGTGTGCCAAAATTTGTGACAAATGCAGATAACCTTTGAGCTTGCTTTGACAAAGGAATTTGCCAATATACTTTTGACAAGTCTAAAACTGTTATTAATTTTGCAGAAGACACTGTTTTAATTCTTTCTTCTATATTCGGTAGTGGGTAAAATTTGGTCTTCGTAATTTTGTTGAGATTTCTATAATCTATGCATGGACGTGCTTCCACTAGTACCATAGGTGAGGTGTAATCAGATTATCCTACTTCAATAATTTTTATGGAAAGCATTTTCTGTATCTCCTTACGTAGGATTTCATTTTGCCTAGGTGAAATCCTATAAGGCTTTGACAGCACAATATCGTCCGACACTAGTTCGATGTCATGAGTGACGAGGTCAGTTTTTTCTAGAACACTGGAAAAGCATTCTCGATATTTACAGATAACATTTCTTAACTGTTCACATTGATTTTCCATTAATGTACTTCCAGTCAATTCTGGGGTGATTTCTGATAAATCTAGAAAATTCGGAGTTTGTTCCTGATGAGGAATCTCCAACTCATCAACTCCAATTCCTTCTTCAGTTTTTAAGGAAAGATAATTAATATGTTCTGGTCTCTTGTAATATGGCTTTAACATATTCACATGATATACCTGAGACTTACCCTTCCTATTTGGTACGTACACCACGTAATTAGTTTCCGGATGTTTTTTCAAAATAGTCCCTGGTCCAGTCCAGCGTGGGCTAAGCTTGTTTTCTCTAGAATTAACGAAAATCAGTACTAAGTCCCCTTCTTGAACCTCCCTTTTCACAGCTTTCTTATCATTCCAAATTTTGTTTCTTTGTTGGGATTTTTCCATTTCCTTGACAGGAAAGATCTTGGCATCGTTTCAATCGATTAAGTAAAGTGAACACATATTCAGTCACTGGAGTTTATTCTTCTTCCGATTGAAGCCAATTTTCATAGAGTAAGGTAACGGGTGTTCTAAAGTTTTTCCCATGAACCAGTTCAGCTGGGCTAAACCCTTTAGATTCGCAAGCAACAGTTCTTAGCGCGAATAAGGCGGCGTCAACAGGTTTTTCCCATTCCAGCCCTTCTTCGGCACATAAGACATAGAGTATTCGACCAAGCGTGTGATGGAAACACTCAACAGGATTGCTCTGTGGGTGATAGGCTGAACTATGTGCAACTTTAATACCAAAACGTTCGAAAAATTCTGTTGTGACTTCACTCATGAAAGAAGTCCTTTAATCATGCTAAATTAATCTCGGAAATCCCATGCGACTAAAACTTTTAAGTGCATCTATGACAGAAGTGGATGTGATATCCGTTACATTGACAGCATCAGAGTATTTGGAGGCCAAGCACATCACTGTAATCAAATATTTCTTTCCAGATTCAGTAATAGGCAATGGTCCGACAGCTAGCAAACATTTCTTGAATTAACTAACTAATTTCAAGAACTAATTTCTTAGGAACTTTTTTCTTGTCATTAGGTTTTCCCACACGTTAACAGTGATCACAACTTCGGACATATTCTTCTATTTCCTTGTAGCAATTCGGACAAAAGAAATATTTTGCAAGAATGTCTTTTGTTTTTGTAACTCCTAAATGACTTACTGTACCGTCATGACACAGAGTCTTTAGTCTTTCCCGAAATTGTTTAGTCACGAACAATAAAAATTTATCTCCGCCTAATTTATTTGTCTTCCTTTTCACCGAAAGTTCATTTGGGAGACTTTGGAACCCATTCTTGCATTCTGTTTTCCCTCAAAGATTGTAGTTCTTTGCACTTTTGTTGAGCAGTGATAAAGGCTTTAGAATCAATCTTTAGTAATGACTAACCCTCAAATTCTTCTTTCGGAGGAAAAGAGAATAAATCATCATCTTCGATTTCGTCTGTAGCTGCCATCTCAGTTTCCTCAACAGACAAAAGTTCATTTTCTTTGGTATGCACTAATTCTTTTTTTCTCTTCCAACCTTTTCTGAGCTCGTGTTTGGATTGCATTGAGTTGTTGGGAAACAGGAATGTTTTCCATCTTTTTTATAAGGGCTGCAGTTGTATTCCCTAAAAGATATCTACCTTTATCGGCTTTATTAGATACAATTGCTCCTTAGTTACCAAGTGTCCAAACTCACCTTTCATCTCAACTTCAGCTAGTGGTAAGCACTCTGGCAAATCATCTAATGACTGATGTACCCAGACCTTCTCACCTGTATAAAATTTCTGGTTTTATTACTTTGAGGCTCACAACATCAATACTAGATCATGTGTCCCTCAGAATATGCACAGGGAATCCATTTGCTTCACCCGTAGAAGTGTGTTGTAACATTACATCATCTTCATAAGCTTGAAATATACAGTTGCACAACTCTCTTTGTTTATCAACTAGAGACAATTTGGTCTAATATGATCCCTAGAACCACATTTATAACATTTAATTACACTTCTTTTGTCGAAGTCTTCATTATTTGTATGCTTCTTAGCACCAAAATCTTCCTTTTTACTATGAAAAGATACTTTATTTTCACTCGGAAATTTAGCTTTCCAAGTCGGAGATCTCTCTTTTGAAGAACCACTATAGGGTTTTTTCTTCCAAAGACTACGGATGCTATCATATTCATCCAGCTTTTGAACAAGTACTTCTGGACTTTTTATATCCGACCATTCTTCAATAGAATGTTTTCTCGCCTCCCGAGGCACTTTTCTTTTAATCTGCTTGGTCACAATTAAGTCGCTGAATTCGGTGAAGGTGTTTACCTCCAGTCCTTTCAACCATTCTTCAAAGTAGTTCCTCACTTCATATAAGAAATCTGTCCAATTGCTATCCAAACCATTTATGTGATTACGAAATTTTTCAGCCGAAAATCTGTATCTTTTCAGCAATAATTTTTTTAATATGCAAGTAGTCGTTTGAAATTTCTTCTGACTCTCTGGCAATGAGCTGCTACATCTCATAAGGCAACAATCCAATGAAGGGAGATGCCCATAAGCCTTCAGCAATATCAACTCGTTTAGCTTGTCTTTCGAACAAAACAAGATACAGACTTGTATCTCCGTCTTTAGGATCAAATTTTTGCATAAGATGTCTAAGTTCCAGCTTTGGTTTATTAGGCACCAGAGTCATTTCACTTGACTTATTTTCTAATTCTAGTTGCAATTTATTCAGCTGAAAACCATCTTCTAACTCTTTTTCTTTCAGAATATGCTTAGTTTCCATTTCTTTTTCAATTCGCTTTGCTTCCATTTTTTTTTCAATTCGCTTTGCTTCTTTTCCCCTAATTTCTTCTTCAAGCCGTGTTTTTTAAACTGTTTTTAGCAATTCTTTAATAAACTCAACTTCATCTTCAAATTTATCCATTGAAGAAATGACATATTTAATATCAGTAACTGTTTCAGAGGCATCGATATTGGTTAAGAGGCACTCCGCTAGTTGGAGCAAATCTGCTTTTAAAACTCCACAAACAAGCCATTCTGACAAAATGTATATATAACTCACTGTGATTTGATAATTTTATTCAAAATACCAAATTGTGACTATCTTTCTTATTTTTAATGGGATCCCCACTCTTTACAAAAGTTAACTAGTTTCAAAAATTGAAAATGCACAAAATACATAAAGAGAGACAAAGATATTTAATTTTATTTTCACAAACTAAATATCACTATTAATAAAATTCTTAGTCAACTCTCATGAAATCGTAATATCATAAACCACTGTGCGGTTCTTTATCATAAATGTCAAAATAAAATATGAAAAGAATTTCTTTTTAAACCTAAAACGTACACGAATATCATTCAATTTTCAAAACCGAAAAAAAAACTAAAACATATTTTCACTTCCTGATTCAAAACAAAATAATAACAAAAATGCAACGAGAAATCAAAATAATACTGTGATAAATTTTCTTTTCAAGCGATGATACACTATTGAAGAAAAACGAAAGGGAATAATTTTGTTTCGACCGGAAGTCATCCGTCCCAGATCAAAGCAGAACTATACCGAATTAAATATATTTTCTGTACTCAATTTTCAAAACAAAATTGTCGTTCTTTAAATTATATTCATATATTCTGATGAAATTATTCAACCTTATTTCTGTTTAATCAGCATATAGAAAAAAAATCAACTAAATTTCTATGTTAAAACACAAAACACAATTATTTACAATTGCTTTATTTTGACCTTACAACACTGTAGCTTAAACACAATAAATATGACTCTTTGCATAGGATTTTCTAGTTGTTTATGCTACTACAACACCAAATAACCTTTATGCAACTGAAATTTTTTATCACAAAACTATCATACTGGTAATCAAACAACCAGATAAAATTTTGCTGTAAAAGTAAACTGCAAAATTAAAGTTATAAACTACAATTATAGTAACAGTACACCCAATACTTTACACAACTTTAATTATTAATCCAAACAGAGTAATTTACATTCAAACAACCGGAATTAAATATTCTGTACAAAGGTATACTGCATTCTCTTTGCATATAACCAAAAGCAACTAGAGTTACCAATATTATACTAGTAAACTGGACAATAAAAATTCTCTGCTAAATAAATTCTCAACATTTCTTTAAAAAATCATTTCACTCTACTATTCAAAATATATAAATTCTCTATTCAAATTTTAACATTTTCTGTATAGACACTGTCTGGCAAAAATGAACTTACCCCCAGAATGCTGAAAATTAATTAAAAAAATATGTAACAGGACTGACTTCAGTTTTTGAAGCTTGTGTGGATCGAAATCCCAAGAGCTGCGACCATTTAAAGGTCTGTAATGCCTTAGCTTAAAGGACGACTATGCTCATTAACACTAAGAACATTTATTTACAGACTACACAAACATGCACACACAACATAAAACATTTCAGATGAATTTAGAAACAAAAGGGGGAACATGTTTAACATGGCTAACAAAATTTTAAAAAATTAAGAAGTATCAGACAATTTAGAAGTCAACTCTGTAACAAAAAACAACGCAGCGAGTCAAGACATGTTAAGCACTTTCCAATACAACAACAAAATGACGATGTCTCTTTAATCAAGCGCGGACAGCGCCATCTATCCAAATCAAAGGACCGTACAGTCTTCACCGCTCTTGCAGACTTTTGGACGCAGGCGAAAAGCTGATAATAAACTAAAAACAAAAAATACTACACATACATAGAAACTATAAATGACATACACAAAATATAGATGAAGATAATTATATAAAAGATTAAGTATATGCATAAATACAAAAAAACGGATATTTTTCTTTTTTAATAACCCATTTCATATTTGCCAGACAGTACACTACTTGACAAGAAGAGAAAGTATCCCACTCAACGCGTCAGCATTTTTGTGCTGCGTTTCCTTACGATGAATTAAAGCACCGTACCCTCACAACAACTAAAAAAATGCATAGCTGCAGGGTTCGTGCTCCTTACGAGCAACTGTCAGAGTTTGACAGAGGTCGTATCATTGGACTGAAAGAGGCCGGTTGGACAAATCGGAGAATCGCTCGTCATTTGAGTGGAATCGATACAACGATTCGAAGATGCTGTTAAGGATGAGTGGAAAATGGCAGAGTTCAGCGTCAGGATGGTAGCGGTTCACCTAGGGCCACAACAGATCGGGAGGACAGAGTGATTGTCTGATCAGCTGTCACAGCGTCTTCTCCATCTCTATCAACCATCAGACGTTCAACCCAAACACCAGTGTCCACCATGACCATTCACAGACGGTTGAGACAGCGAAATCTACACTCGCGCCGACCGTTATGCTACCTGTTACTCACACCTGCACACTTCCGATCCAGATTACAGTGGTGCATGGCGCGATCAAGTTGGAATGTTTCCGACTGAGGATGTATAGTCTTTAGAGACGAATCTCCCTTCAAACTGTCCTGACGATCATCAATAGCCCCTTGTCCTAACCACCAGGGCAGAGGGGAGAGTCCTGCTTTCACTATTGCGCGCCAAACCGGCCCTCAAGAAGGCATTATGGTTTGGGGCACTATTTCCTTTGATAGTTGAACCCCTTTGGTCGTCATTAGAGGTACAGTTACTGCACAGCGGTTAGTCGACTATATCCTAAGACCTATTTTGCTACCGTTCCTTTTGGAGTACCCTCGGCTGGTTTTTCAGCAGGACAATGCCACACCACATACGGCACGTGTTGCTAGGAACTGTCTGCAAGCTTGTCAAACACTTCCTTGGTCTGCCAGATCTCTCTCCCATCGAGCATGTCTGGAATATGATGGGAAGGTGATTGCATCTGCCACGGAATGTTTGATGACCTCGTTTGATAATTGGGGAGAATTTGGTGGGAAATACCGCAGGAGATCATCCGGAAGCTTTATCAGGCTATGCCACGCCATGTGACAGCTTGTATCCAGATTAGAATCGGGTCAACACCTTTTTGAACTTGTTATTGTAACTCTGAAATATATTATTCAATTGTTCTGAGATTTTAGTCATTTATTATTCTTTACATTGTCTTACTATCCACTAATACTTGTCTCAATTGAACAACTGCTTCTTGGTGTACTGATTTTTTTATCATAGAGTGTACGTACAAAATCAGAAAATAACCAAAGGTAACCCAAAATCATAAAAGGGCTAGAAACTGAAAACAACATTATAATTTTTTATTCATTTATAGTAGCAACGCATTATAGTTTTTAATGAAAGATTCGAAATTTTCTTTTTTATTTTATTCAATGCAGCTTAATTTAGCTTAAATTTAATTATTTCCATTTAAAATGTGGATTGCCTTTTAAGGCTCACAAGTGTGCAAGCTTTGAAGATACCAGCACATTAAGAAAGCCATGAAAAATCGATTACAAAACTCCATTTATAAAAAATAGAAACGCCAATAAAAGTGCATGAAACGAAATTCTCCATCCACCAAGTCTTATTTAATTCTTTGAGTTCTACCTTCACAAACGATTACTATGTGGATACTCGACTCAATTCCAAATTTTGTCATCGATCAACTTATACACATCCAGAGACCTCCTTCATATTAGGTCTTCCTTTGGCATTTCAGAAAATATAATGACGCTGGTAACAGCAGGGATTGCTTTGAAACTTACTCCAAAAAATATTATAAATCGAAAAATTTTGATGACTTTTTTCAAGTTCTCGTTATTTTAACTACTTCGTAGATCGCTTTATCTTTGGCTCTACATTTGACAATTCACTAAACAGAGTTGCCATTTAAGAGATCTTAATGCTGATATTAATATTCACTACAGTTTTCTTTTTATTTGCTTTTCTTAATTATTTAAAATGTTTTACAAATGTTATTAAAAAGGGTTTTTTTTTTCAAATTTACTACCCACCATCCAAGCTTACTCAATGGGACAGTATTTCTGGATATTTGGCCTACTAAAGAAAAAGGTGAACAATTTCACCAGGACATAAAGGTAACGGAGTACCAGTACGATGCAGAGGATATACTCCTAAAATATATCATTGTTGTAATTTGTTTTGAATCAAGTTCACTCGCAAATGTAGAACAAAAAAAAAGTTTTCGACGCGGAGCATCTTTTATGTTTGATTCTCTCTATTTCTCATTTGTAATTAAAACTATTGTAGTTTTACCGAATTATTCCTTAGTTTTTTCCAATCAGTTAAACTATTTTGTAAAATTTGTCAAGAAAAGGAGACTTATTTTTTGCCTCTGCCCTAAAATAAGCTTACTATCTTTAGGAAAACGATAACATCGTCCTGGTTTATAGATGAAAGTTGATGTGCAAAATATTTGCTTTCATATTTTGGGATCCTATTTGCTTTTAGTGCATGAAGTACGAATAAAAGGAATTTAAAAATATCGTTAGCTCCAAAATGACTGTCATCCTACGTTACTGGTTCCCAAACATCAATTCGAATAATCTCAAGTTATAAATTAAAATATCCTAAGCTAATGTCTAAATAAATAAATATATTAATTTTGTTGCACTCTTTTTTTAATATGACTTATTTCATATTGGGAAACTTAATTTTCTTATCTATTTCCTTGTGCCGAAGTATTTCATGTTAAATGATTATTCAATTCCCTACAAATGACACCATCATCATCCAAGTGAAAAATTTTAAAGGAAAAGTCAAGAAAAAAACCCCTTTAGAAACATTTATAGTTATAAATTATATACGAAAGCTAAGAAATAGGAAATATTAAGAAATTTCATTTTGTACTCATAACGATTAAATTTGTAATCGATCTTTCACTGATTTTATGTACTATAGTTCTAAAATTTTGGTCAATCGTGCATTAGTGATGACAAAACAATATTTTAATTCTTTTAAATATAACGATCAATTAATTAATTTGATTTTATTCCTGAAAAATGGGGTTCACTTGTTGTGTATTTCAGACTTGATTACAAGATTCAATAATATTTGAAATAATTAAGAAATTAGTAATTAGCAAAAAACAATAAAATTAATTAGGAATTAAGAAAAAACCCATTTTTATTAATGAAGTAAAAGGTTATTTTTTAAATTAAAAATATGAATGTCAAACGAAAAAAAAATTCAGCTTTTCAATAAGTGATGTAACAATGTCTAATATCATCTGTTGCTCTCCTCAACCATGAACAGAAAAAGAATTTTAAGAGAATAAAAATAAGAATTCCTCATTTAAATCTTACTGTTTTCCTAAAATATAATATCCTTCGAAATATTAGATAAACTAGTTTTCACGAAAAAAAATTCAATATACAAAATTTTGAAAGAATTTCTTTAAACTCAAAAGTACCAAAGGTACCATAAGAACTATTCCATATCTGTAGAGTTCTCAAGTCTGTTTTGGTAAGAATTTTCTTTCTTTGAAAAAGAATATATCTAGAGATTCAGAAATGAGGAAAAAATGGTAAACATAATTTTGAAGCAACTGCATCTGAAATAACTGATTTTCTCTTCCTTTATTTCCACTTATTTCTTACTCCAATGCAAAGAATTCGACTGAAATTTTAACGAATTAATAAGACATCGGAAAAATCTCTTTTGTGATTTGTCAAAAAGCTTGAAACGCAACAAGATAGAGAAATAAAACTTTTTATGGAGGCTTTATACCAAATTGGATGTTTCTGCCCAAATTTCCTTGAACTCTTTCAACAGATATCTGTTTGTCGTCCGTCTAGTCATATACTGACGCAATAATTCAAAAACCCATACAGCCAAAAAGAGGAAATTGAGCATATAGTTTTCTAAATCCCCAATAACAGATTTGTATAATCTGATGGTTCAAGAACGCAAAGGAATAAAAAATCTTCAGTTTTCTATTATCATATAGTTATTTGAATCTGAATAATTATTCTGTCATCCGGATCGATTGGAACTCAAGTAACGATTAACATAGATTCAATTTCATATTATGATTCGGATTTTTTCCAAAACAGAGTATTTGAAAAATAGTCCGGAAGTTGCGTTTTCATATTAATATTAAAACAGACTTTTTAATTAGTCTTCTTGAATTCGAACATCATTTCATTTTGTGATTGGATGTGTTTTAGCTTTTTCTGATTTTCTCTGTTTCGTATGCATTTTTAATACTGAAATATTTTTTACTCTGTAATATTTTTTGTTAATTTTAATTTAGGATTTTTTTAAAAATTTACTTCCTTTATAAAAGAAATGCTGTTTTTCTTCGTCTCTATTTTTAGAGATTCTGTGTACCTAAATAATATAAAATTTACAAATTTGAAAAGCAACTTATTCTCGAATTGAAAAATCACATGAAAAAAGAGAAGTAATAATGCTAGACTCTCTCAGAAAATTCTATATTAAATAAGAATAATTAAAACAGAACATATATGATATCTCAGTTTTGCTTATGGCGAAGATTAACGAACATTGTTGGCCAATTTATGAATGCTTATCAATGTTTAAATATCCGCTTATTCAGCGGGGGACTAAATGAAATATTCTTACTCCATTTTGTCTTTGGGATAAGAGAATCGAACAATCATCGAATGGTTATCTTTTATAATGATCGTATTTATGCTATTTTAAAACGTTCACTACCATGGGCCAAGCCTGATATTCATATCACCTATCTAATTAGTTCACCTTTTATTGCTATCTCTTAATTGTAGACGAGAATGGATTATCTAATTAGATAAATGGTTCTGTGCAGTTAAAAAGTAATTGTAACTCACAGTTGATGGTCATGACAAAGAACGTATTAAATGAAGTTCCGAAATTCTCCAGCATTTTGCTGTTAGCTTCTCTATTTTCAGGAGGAATAAAGAAAATCGTGTTTTAATAGTTTGGGCATAGATAACTAACCGGAAAAAAATTACGGCTAGAATGTTATTCATTTATCACTTCAGTAAGTTTCTAGTATGATTTTCCCAAGTCCCTTCTCCTTTTAAGAAAGGGACATTGGATACAAGGTAGAAAAAAGGAGGATAAATAAAGGATGTTTTTTCTTAAAAGTTGCAATAAAAGATGTAAATTTTTCGAAGAGGGCACATTTAAAGTGGCTATCAAAAGATTTGTAGAGCATAAAACTAAGCCATAAAATAAATGATATTTTGTTTCAGAAGTATTAATGCTAATTTTAAAAAAATTTATTTAGAGTTAGTTAGATTAATTTATCTTATTTTCCAAAAAAATCGTTTTACCTTTGAAAGAGGACACATGAAAAACAATAAGTTGTTCTAAATATTTCTTTCTCTCTCTCTCTCTCTTATATATATATATATATATATATATATATATATATATATATATATATTCAAAATTATTAAATTACTTTCAAATATCTCCCTTGTGGCTTTCAAACTCTATGACACTAAAATACTGTGTTGACATCTGGATATATCGACATGAACACACAGGAGCAATTGCATGAATAACGAACTGCTACCAGAACGCTTTAACAGAATTTGGAAAAAACACTTCTAAAAAAGTTTATACTGGTAGGGTAACTCATTTTGAAGCTGTCTATGAAAGTAAATAATGGTATGGGTTACACGATGGTAGTTGGAAAATAATTTTAAAATAAAAATTGTGAGCACCATGCGGGCTTAAACTTCCCATTTCGATTATTTGAAGAAAAAAAATTTTATCCCTATCTTTTCTAAATATTTTGGTGATAAATTTAAATGATACATCAAAATTTCTAGATTTTTCTAGAAGAAACTAAAACAACACCAATTAAATGTAAACAAAAACTTCCTCAGCCAGAATGCCGAAATACGCACAATCACAACATTCTTTGATACACTTAACTAATTTAATCTAAGATTTGTCTAAAAACTTAAAATGTTAAAAGAAATGGAACAATTAAAGTAAACTACAGGCAGTGTATATACTTATGGGGTCTTTTAATTTTCATTATTTTGTTCAAACTCTTCTTTTTTTTTTACTAACGCAATTTTTCTCAAAATAGAAAACGAAGCTTGTGTACAGGATTTCTCAAAAAGCACATTCCTTATTAATATTAAGTTTCATGTACAGGCTCAAAACGAGCTCTTCTATGACTTATACATCAACTTTTAGACAAATTATTCAGAGAAAAATTTTACGTGAGTTTTAATAAGGTTTTTTTAAATTTCAAATTTAAAAAATTGAATTACAAATATTTTTTCAAAATGCTTCATAGAAAGTGTGCATAACAACAAAACTGAACATTTTTATTCAAGTTAATATTAATTTTGTAAATTTTGGCAGATTTTTCGATTCAGAATCCAGCACGAAGTAAAATATTGATTTTTACGATTTTGAAAAAATACCCAATTTATATTTTTTAAATTACTTTTTAATTTTTTTAAAAATTACATGAAAAAATGAGGAATTAGGGGATTGCATATGAATATTCTGTGGTTAAATCTTCGAACTTCATAATTTTTTCATTTGTAAATCAGATGGGTTACAATTTTTTTTTTTTTGTTTCTTCCTTTCATGGCTATTTGTTAAAAATATTGAGAGTCCTCACCTGACCTTTTTTTTCAGCGCTTGCGTAAAGTATGGGTTAGAATTACAATTTAACAATTCTAGCAGCTATTTTTAAATTATATCACTCAGTTTTATGAGTTGTTGAACGTAGACGTTTGAATGATAGGTTTCATTTCTTGTTAAAAGGACAGAATTCCTTTATAATCCCACCAAACTGACAGCATTATCTTTTTTTCATGAATTTCAGCTTTTGATTTTTTCTAGGCCAGTCCAGCCTCCTTTGCACGCTATGTTTTTCAATTAACATTTTTATAGACTATCCATTTCTCTTTGCCAGTAGTCAATAGTTTCAGAAATAGATAAATTTCGTTTAATTTCAAAAGCAAATTACAGATTCTAATGTGTTGCGTCTAATGCATTTCCTTATTTAAGTTGATGAATGATCCATTATTTAATTTTCTTAAAATAGCAAAGTAGTTCAAAAAATTCTTTGAATGCATGAATGAGATATATTGAAATTTCAGTGCCTATCGACAAAACCACAGCCTTGATATGGCTCACATACACCGAGGAATCATTATTTTATGACCGCCTTCCATCTATAACAATGGGCTCGCTCAGGAACACGACCACTGCTCTTGAGCGGCTGATGTTGGAGTATATAAAAAGACTATTCATTGTCTTTCTAAACATAGCACGATGAGGAAAGAATGGTTAATCAGACTACGATAAAGGTCAAATCGTTATTGCCAGGCGACTGGGAACATCAAAATCAGAAATGTCACTTTAAGTGGGTTCACGAGTAGTCGCTGTGAGTACATATCAAAAGTGGTGTATGGATGGTGAAACGACTAGTCATCAGTTTCTGCCAGCGGTTTATTGCCCAAGAGCATCGATTTCTGAGGAGAGCAGAGATTGCTACGCATTGTTCGCCATTACTGAAGAGCTCTAACAGTTGAAATTATCATCAGTTAAAACGGTGGTAACCCACACAGTATTTCTCAACACACTATGCTGCAATTCATGCTGCGATGGGCCTAGTTAGTCGGATGCCGATGCATGTTCCTGCACTGACGGCTCGTCACCTCCAGCTGCGTCTCCAATGGGCCAAGAAACATCGGAATTGGACAATAGGAAAATGGAAGAAGGTTGCTCGGTCCGACAAATCACGTTTACTGGCCCATCACATTGATGAGCGTGTGCGAATAAGCCGATTTCCAAAGGAAACCTTGGTTCCCGGATGCACAGTTTGATGGAGACAATACCCAAAGTCCAATCCCATGAAAAATTAATTCGATATAAGAATAATATAAATTTTTATTTAAAAGTATTACTGTCAGATTTAGTTTAAATTAGCTAGAATTTTAAATAGATTTGTATTTATAAAATTATTGCAAGTAAAGAAGTCTGAGCATAATTTAAAATTTCATAAATTAAAGAGAAATTAAAAAATAGTTATTCCGAAATGAGCATGGAATATTAAGTAATATGAAGTGTAAGTGCAATTTGAAACGGTATTGCCACACGTTAAAAGTTTTAGTAAAGGCTTTTAATTCTGAATTTATTAGAATACATGAAAAATAAAAGAAAATGCCTTCATACACATTATTAAAAAACTCAACGAAAGCATAACATGCAAAACATTTTTGTTTCTAAATATTTATAGACATTCCAACTATTCTATCAACATTAAGATCTATTGTGAAAAAAACCTATATAATTGAAACCTAGAATGTTAAAAAGTGTTATATAAAAACAATTTTAGATTTAAAACTGCCTCTAGAACTAATCCTTATTGTGCGGGATTTAGTTCTGTGTCACTTGCACTCAGTTTCATTAGTGCTAACTCATTAGAGAGTGTATGGAGATTAAAACATTTTGACACTTTTATATTTACAACAATTATTATTATAAAAATTTTATACACCTATAGCTTTTAACGCCCAGTTTTCAAACATTATTTCAATTTTCTTCCAGCTATATTGCAAGTATTTGGCAAATTAATAAGTATTATATAGCTTTGCTATTCTAAAATTTGATATATATATATATGGACAATTTTTAAAAGATTATTTAATTATTTTTGACTATATTACAATAAGGTAGGATATTAAAGGATTTTTCTATATTTAGTATAAATTATAGCTTCGTATAATATAATATTCAAACAGATTAAATAGCTTTAAGAAAAGGTTAAAAATGTAATAATTATTTTTTCATTTTTAAAAATCTCAAATATTGATGGTAATTTGGTCATTTTCTTGCCTTACATTTATATGAGGGAAAACAATGTTTCATTTTCCGTTGAAGATAATTTTTTTCAAATTACATAAACTGTGATTTAATTATTCAATTTATGAGATGGTTTGATTATAAGGAGTCTTTTCCCTAAAATATTTGACTATTTTAAGAAGGATTTTTTTAAAGCATAACTGCTGTTTAAATATATAATTTGCAAGGAAATAAATATTTTAATTTTATGCTGAATAATTTAGAATCTTTGACGTGTAATATCTGTCAAATATGATAGAAAATAAGTGTTAGTAATAAGTATTTAGGAAATGCGTTTGCTTTTAGTTTCATCATCATCTTTTATCATAATCTTTAAGATAATTAGATAAAATTATTTAGCAGTAGTGCTTTTTAAAAATTTCGTTGCAATACTTCAACATTGTAAAATGATTATGCAATATATCAATAAAAAAACTTGTAAGTATATGCAAATAGTTTATTAAGAAAATGCCATTATTCAAATATATAGCACAAATCAAATAAATTATTTCAATTAAACAGTTTTTAAAATATACAAAATATTCTCTATCAAACTTCAACTTAAATACAATTTTAATCAATGATAGTAAGTTAAAAGGTCAAAATATTCAAAAATAATAAGAAGAAGAATGAATAATCAATACATGAAAAATTATTCATATTACCTGAAAGCATTTTATATCTTCAAGCTTACACTTGCTTAGTTTTCAAATTCTATTTTATTACTACAAATTATTTTTCAATTATTATTGAATTATTTTTCAATTATTATTATTATTACTATTTACAAATTATTTTTTTTTTCAAATAAAATTACATTATTCATTGCTTTAAAATAATTTTACAACAATTTTGTTATATTAGTAAGTGTTACAAGGCAGCTCTTTAAGTCTTTGTCAGAAGAATATTTTTCTGCTGTTCGGTTTATTCTATCATCTAGATTTATAAATTTTTTTGCTCTTCATTTTCCCTCTAAATTTAATCTAATCCCTAATCTAAAATAAACTGTCAAAAATATTCCTAGCTTCCTTAAAGAAAACTTATCAGTTTTACCCTGAGAAAAAAAGCGAATATTTCGAAGAAAATGACCCTTAATTATCTCACTTAATCTTATCAATGCGAGAAACGTGCATTCTCTATAGCCCCCTCTAGATGCAAGACAAGTTTTCCCGCCAAAGGTAATTAAAACCCAGTAAACCTACAATGTGAGCGCAAATGACACCCTCTAATGAGTTAGTGTAAATGAGACTGAGCGCAAGTGACACAATCCCGCGGGATCTTACGGGACCGAAATCGATAATTTTATAATTAATTATCACAGATTTCTATAATTTTGATGTCGAAAACCTCCGTCTATCTATTTTCTTTCTTGAAATTACTATTTCATAAGAAACTTACAATCTGTGTTTAATTATTTCACATAAGGAAATCTAAATGTTTCTCAGGATTAAATTAAAGCAACTGAATAGACAAAATCGGAATTTATTTGCACTTTATTATATGAAGTATATTCAAATATATAATTTATCATATGTATAATTTATTCTAGTTTATAATTTATTTTGTGTGTATATTGTAATCGTTTCACTAAGTATCTATGATAAGATATTTAAAATATTAGCATTTAGTTTGAATCAAAAACCATTTTATTATTCACATATTTCACTTCATTTTATTATTCACATATTTATCATCATGCATTTATTAAGCAATTAATTGTTAAATATGTCATTTCTAAAGATTAAAGTTTTTGTCATAATCGCATTATTTTAGTGTTTGAGAAAGATAAGTTTTAAGATGAACAACCTTGAAATTTTCCCTTGAAGGGAAAGTCTTCATAACTGCTAGAATCGTCAGTAACTAGCAGAACTCTGCCTCTTTGGTTTCAAAACCCGTGCTGCCATCTATAATCATTAATTTCAAATCCAACTGCTCAAACAGCAAAACATTATTCGTATATTGTTTGATTCATTGAGAAATGCTTGGAATTCACTGGGGGAATTTTCAATAATGATTTCAAGCAACTTCATACAATATAAAAGTTCTGGGTGAGAAACCTATCAAACTCTGTTACAAACAAATATGAGAGAGAATTCCTTTTGAAAGTTTCTTCAGCTCCATGCACAGAATAATGAAATCCTAAATGAAACGAGGTTTTGAATGCTTAAATAGATTGATTTTAGAAGCTATAATTATACTGAAATAAGAAGGATTTAAAACTCTCCAACAAAAAGAATTTCCTTGTATATCTGTAGAAGAGCAGATGCTCGCCTTGCAAAAGACGTGGCCAATGCTCTGATTGTTTGATATAAAGGCTAGATGAGATCGAATACGAATTATGTATTCAGCTAATGCTAGACTCAGCCAATTATTATGGTTAAAATTTACATTCCCAACATTATCAATCAACTTGTCACGAGAAAAATGTATGGTAGATTTTTTAAAAACAGTCTATCAAGCACTAAATATAATTGATGCTAGATTTGAGCAACTTAGCTACTATAGAAATTATTTTCAATTCTCACACATTTTTAAATACCATGCCACTAAAACATGATATGAATGTTCCGGCGTCCTGGCATAGGGGTAGCGCGTCTTCCCCGTGATCTGAGAAT
This sequence comes from Argiope argentata, assembly GCA_026289955.1. NCBI lineage: Eukaryota > Metazoa > Arthropoda > Arachnida > Araneae > Araneidae > Argiope > Argiope argentata. Next base: position 2,305,755 of record JAOUZG010003378.1, read on the forward strand.
CCTGAGCTCGAATCCAGGTTTGAGCATGGTTGTTCTGTGTGTGAATGTGCCGGCGCTGTAAAACCGAATGGGATGAATCAGTAATAAGAGTCGAACTTGGGGCCCTAGTGGGCGATGATTAGGCTTAAATCACTGACTATATTACAACAAGGGTGGATTATTTATTGATATCGTTATAATAGATTATATACAAGTTTCCATTTTTTGGAATAACTAAGTGCACTTCTATTGGTTTTTCAGCATAGTTCTAGGATTGGTTTTGGATCCTGCATCTATATTTTTACTTTTTTTATTCTATAGATTATTTTCTAGAAATTGACTATAACAACTTATTACTAGACTTTTTCAAATTTTCATTATCAGATATGGAAAGTAGGGAAATTTGATTCTCACGGATGAAAAATACTTCAATGTCTTTTACTGAATTTTTAGAAGATATTGTCAAAAAATTAAAATAGCTTCGGAGTGCATCTAATTTTTTACTTTTGTATTCTGCATACTCTTCTTTTGCATCGAGGTATGCGGAAGTTATTTCTTGTAATGATAAACTGAATCTTCATTTCTGATTTGGTGGAGTTCAATATATTTTTAGCTGTTTAAATTCATTCAAATAAAATCAAATGTAGCATCCAATTCTTTCAATACTGCAAGTGGTCTATCTTGAATGAAAACCATCTGACTCTTTTCAAAGGGTTTCCTTAATTTGCTTATTATTAGGGTTTATACAAAAACCGATAGTCTAATTCAATATTTTCAAATAATTGGTTTTATCAGGCTTTTGGATTTTTGTCAAAAAATAAAATAGGGAAAAATATTTTTTTAATTTATATTCAATGACAAAAAACGAAATCAATATCACAGCCAAAATTAAAATATAAACAAAAATTAAGGATTGCATATACATATTACTAGCACAAAATAACGAAACTCAAACAAAAATTTTAAATAATATTTGTATTATTTTCACTAAATTTAACTTCTCTTAAGAAAATAGAATTTTAAAAAACCTAAAATATCCAATGAACGGTGGTTAAGTCTTGTTCTTATTTTCGACATGATATTACCTGAAATCGAAAATACTCATTCACTAGCTACTGAGCATGCTTTTATACACTGCTCAAAACAATTAGGGGAGCAAGAAAAAAATTTAGAAAATCGTGCGATACAGCCATGTATTGGCATACAATGGGTAGTACACGCGTATCCATGCGCAATACAGAGAAAAAAAACAATGTGGAATTAAGCTTTAATTCTTAAAAAATATGGAAAAAACATGAAAAGATGATTTTGACTAAGATGAAAGATGATTTGGTTACATGTAAATGATAAAAAAAGGCTCTGAATAGGCATGATGCATGAGTCTTAATAGGGCGTATGGTCTCCTCGAACAGCTAAGAATGCTGCATACCTGTTTGCCATGGATGCGATGAGGTTATCGATCAGAATTTAGGGAATACTGTTCCATTCCACAAGAAGCGCAATCTCCAAGTCTGGGATAGTCACAGGCGGCCTTGGCCGCTCAGCAATGCGTCGTTCGAGCATGTCCCAAACATGCTCGATTGGATTCAGGTCAGGGTAGCACGCTGGCCATTCTATACGCTGTATTGTTTCAGATTCAAGCATGTTCTCCACCAAACGAGCTCTATGCGGTCGGGCATTATTATCCTGGAAAATAAATGAATCGCCATGGCTCCAGCGTAAGGGATGACATGAGATCGCAGTGTCTGGTCTGCATACCTGCGGTCCGTCAAAGTGCCATTCCAAATGATATGCAGGTCCGTACGTCCGCCTATGCTGATTCCACCCCATACCATTCAACCAGCTCGTCTGTATTGTGACCTTTCATGAACGAATGCGGGGTTATTTCGAGTGCCCCTCTCCCGCCATACCAGAACACGTTGAGTGTCACACTCCAGAATGAATCGGGACTCGTCTGTAAACAGCACTTGCCTCCAATCATGTTGCTGCCAATCTCAATGTTCAGCAGCCCATCTTCTTCGGGCCGCATGGTGGAGTGGGATCAACGGAATGCAGACCATTGGCCTACGTGCATAGAGCCCTCCCTCATGAAGACTATTACGTACTGTAAGGAAGTCGCCACTTTGTCTCCTGCTGGAAGAGACACATGATCGAACAATGATACTCCTATCCAGTGGTGAGGCTATTCATCCTTTGTTGTCCATTGTGTTTCTCCCGTTCTTAGAATTTGAGAAAGACAGATAAGGGATCACACATGTTTTCGGCTCATTAAAGCAGTAAACCGTGTCGAAATACCAGACGGGACTATTTCGTCTATAGACCACCCCAGCTGGGAAGGGTTCCGATAACGAACAGCAGATGCTGTTTACGACCCGTTGAAGAAATTAGTGTTTCCTTGAACCCATTGAAGTAAGAACGCAGGTGTGAACAGCGGGTGTTGTGAAGGTTCTGATAAGGGGTGGATGTCTCAGAAATCTTCCCACGACATGGTGGCGCGCCAGTGGGAGTAGAATGATTGGACAACCGGCATCTCCAGCGCGCCAATATCAGCCTGAGAGGTGGAGCTTCGCCACCGTTAAAAAGGGATTCGAGAAGCCGATCGAGAGGAGAGAAAGAGAGAGAGAGAGAAGAGGAGAGGAGAAGAGGAGACAAGCTGATCCGGTGGACGAGACGAGCTGTGAGGAGTGCTGAAGTTGAAGAGATACCACGCGATCTCGTGTTGGTTGGAAAGATCTACCGGAGGTAATCCGTAGATTTCTGGAGCTACAGGCAGTAGCCGAATACGCGGACAGCTTGGGAATTACCGGCATAGTTGCCGAAAGGACAATCCCGTTGTAAATATTTCCTGTATCTAATCTAGATGGCGTGTTTTTTTCTGTAAAGCTGTAAATAAATCCTTTGCGTATAACACGCTACCATTTTATTTGACCGACCAAGGTCAAGTCTTTACAGCTTTACATTAATTGGTAGCAGCGGATAAGGATCTGAACTTTGCGCAGTTATTGATCGTTAGATAACTGGACTTGCGTCTCAGACTCAGAAGGTTTCTAGTCTGAGAGAAACTATTACAACATCTAGGTCGGACAGAAAAAGTTACGCAGTAATTGCCATCTACAAGAGCGACGAGTAGACTCTACGCTGGAAAATTCCTCATCTGCAGGAACGACGAGTGGATTCAACATTCGGAAAAATTCCCCATCTGCAAGCGTGGACTCAACGCTATTGAGAAATCATTTACTGCCGGAAACAGCCTTCGTATTTTGCTTCCTCTCTACATGCAACTTGGTGTCAACAAGCCGACGACGGAAAATAAAATAAAAGGTTCCCTTGTTTTCTGCAAATGGGTGAGTGTTTTCTGACTTTCCTTTTCTTTAGAGGCAGAAATTTTGTGTAGCTATATATTGAGTTGAATTAAGAGCAATTGTTACTAGTAGAGTAAACTAATAGGGGTAGTAAACTGTTTTATTAATATTAGCAAAGAGAAAGTTTCTTGAATAAAGTATGTCAAATTGTTCTTGTAAGTTGTAAGAATGGTAGTTAAATTTTAGTTGTGATAAGAAATATCTGTAGATTACTGAAATAAAAGTGAAATTTCAGTGTAGCACTTTAGAATTGGCTGTTAAAGCAATTCAGCAGAGAAATTTTGGAATCAATTGATACTAACTGTAAAAGATGTAAGATATTTTTGTGTATTTTTTCTACCAATGAGATATAATTAAAATTTTCTTGTAAATGATAAACGTAAGCACAGGTTTCAGGGGCTTAACCAAATGCATTTGATGAAAGGTTGTTTTGAAATTTTATTAAGGAAGTACTAGTTGAGAAAAAATTGTGTGATAATTTTGGCAGTATTTAGTTAAATGAAAATCGGCGTATATTAATAATTATTTAGAATTAGTGGAATATTTAGTAGTATCATTGTGTATTTTATGTGTATTGCTGTTTCGAAAGGAGTTCCTTGTTTTTAAATTGGTTGAGATTTTTTTTCTTTTGGCGGAAATTATATAATTTTTAAGAGTAAGACAATTTATAAGTCAGAATAAATAGAGAAATGGCTTTCTTAAACAGAGCGCTAAAAATAGATTTATTTTCCCTGGCGGAAGAATTAGAGATAGAGACCGACCCTTCAAATAAGGTAATAGAGCTGATTAGGAAAATTAAAGATTTCCCGGATATTGACCTAGACTTCGTAAAGGATAGGTATGAGGTTATAGTTGAAGAGCGGAAAAGCTTAGAGGCCGAATCAAAGGCAGAACGCGAACGGGAATTCGAGTTAGAGCTGTTAAGAATATCGAATTCGTCGGAAAATAATAGAATGCATTCAAGTCGAAATGAGAACTCTAGATCGAGAAGAGATATCAAAAACTTAATACCTAAATTTGATAGTAATCAAACAGATATGTCCATTTATCTTACGCTATTGGAGAGGCAACTGAAAACCGCCGAGATTGACGAGGCCGAATGGGTCTCTCAATTTTTATCCTTATTACCATCAGATTTGGCTCAGATTATAGCTAGAGAACCGGAGGATAAGGCTCAGGATTACGAATATATTAAACAAGTTTTGCTGGAACGATTTAAAATAAAATCGGAGACATATAGACAGCGCTTCGTGAGCCATCAGAAAAAACCGAATGCAATGTGAAAAGAAATGATTTTCGATTTAGAGCATTTCTTGGTTGGTTGGCTTTCAGGGACGGGTGTGACGGATTTCGAAGGGTTAAAGAAACTATTGATTACTGATCAGATAAAGAAACGTGTCCCGAGCCAGATAAAAGATCATTTCCTAGACGTATGGTCAGACTTCGTGGATCCTTATGTTCTAGCAGAGAAATGGTACCATTATGAATCAGTGCGTACGAAATCTAGTTTTGTAAATTCGCTGGAAAGGGAAATTTTGAGGGAAACCAACCAATTTCGCCTAAAAAGGATGAGAAGTATAACACTGCGGAAAGAGAGGTAACTGCTAGCCGCGATGAGAATCATTCGTGGAGGAATTCAGACCCCCAAAAGAAATGGCGGGAAAACAACTTCGATCAGCGAAGACAATTGCAGTGTTACGAATGTCAATATACGACACATTTAAGGCCGAACTGCTGTCAGTTAAAGAGAAATCAAGTGATAGAACAGATAAATCACGTAAGAAGCGCTCACTAAAGCGATCTATTTGCCCCGCATGTAAGTGAAGGATCCGTTAATGGATTCGGAATTAAAATTCTTCGTGATTCACGTGCCAGCATAGACATAGTTGCGCAGAATTACGTCAGGAATGCAGATTTTACCGGAGAGGTAATTAGGGTAAAACAACCGTTAGACTTAAACCCGAAGTGTTTACCTCTTGCACGTGCGTGTGAAGCTCATGAGCCCAGAATTCGGGGAAGTCTTCACAAAAGCAGCAATTGTGGATTCATCACTCGACCAAGGAATTTATTTCCTTAGCAATGCAACGGTCGAGTTACTTAAGAAACGAAGTTTCGCTTCTCAAAAAGCCATTATTACTCGTCCGCAAGAGAAGAGGGTTAAAAGCGCGAAGACGTTTACGAACTCCACAGGGGGTCAAAAGTTCAGGGAACCTGAGATAGGGTTTCGGAAAGACTCTTTTTCGCCCACAGCTGTAGGAAGAAAAGATAAGAACTTACTCCTTCCAGCTAAAATAACCCAGGCAGAATTCTCAAATACAAAGGAGGACTGCGGGACTTCGAAGGAATGCAAGGAAAGCGCCAAAAGGGGGCAGAATCAAGGACTCAACGTTTCGCCTCATAGACGTAAAACGGTTTTCCCCAAGGAACCGGAAAAAACGCGCTTAGTAAAACCTGATATAGACTTGAACAGAGGACAGCCCAATAGGACGAAGCTCTATCGCACTCCGCAGCGGCGGGCGGAAATGTTAAAATCAAGGACAAATCCAAGGTTGGATCTGAGGCGAGTTGAATTAGGGAAATCAGACTACACGTCACGAATGTCGTTAGCTCCAAAAACCTACAAGCAAACTGTCGCACATAAACATGGCAGTAAGCATCAAAATACTGATGGTTTGAGCCGCTGTAACCTTTAATAAAGGGAACATGCTGTAAGAGGTTCATATGTACATAGTATTGAAAATGTAAATTGTTTTTAAATGTGTTTTATTAGTATAGTGTCTCTGCCTCTAAGAAGGGATTGTTAGTTGCACGAACCGGTTGTGACTTTTGTCCAACCCTGGACAAAAGTCCCCTTTCAAGGGGAGGGGAGCTGTAAGGAAGTCGCCACTTTGTCTCCTAGTGGAAGAGACACATGATCGAACAATGATACTCCCATCCAGCGGTGAGGCTATTCATCCTTTGTTGCCCATTGTGTTTCTCCCGTTCTTAGAATTTGAGAAAGACAGATAAGGGATCACACATGTTTTCGGCTCATTAAAGCAGTAAACCGTGTCGAAATACCAGACGGGACTATTTCGTCTATAGACCACCCCAGCTGGGAAGGGTTCCGATAACGAACAGCAGATGCTGTTTACGACCCTTTGAAGAAATTAGTGTTTCCTTGAACCCATTGAAGTAAGAACGCAGGTGTGAACAGCGGGTGTTGTGAAGGTTCTGATAAGGAGTGGATGTCTCAGAAATCTTCCCACGACATTGTGGCGCGCCAGTGGGAGTAGAATGATTGGACAACCGGCATCTCCAGCGCGCCAATATCAGCCTGAGAGGTGGAGCTTCGCCACCGTTAAAAAGGGATTCGAGAAGCCGATCGAGAGGAGAGAAAGAGAGAGAGAGAGAGAAGAGGAGAGGAGAAGAGGAGACAAGCTGATCCGGTGGACGAGACGAGCTGTGAGGAGTGCTGAAGTTGAAGAGATACCACGCGATCTCGTGTTGGTTGGAAAGATCTACCGGAGGTAATCCGTAGATTTCTGGAGCAACAGGCAGTAGCCGAATACGCGGACAGCTTGGGAATCACCGGCATAGTTGCCGAAAGGACAATCCCGTTGTAAATATTTCCTGTATCTAACCTAGATGACGTGTATTTTTGTGTAAAGCTGTAAATAAACCCTTTGTGTATAACACGCTACCATTTTATTTGACTGACCAAGATCAAGTCTTTACAATACTGTTTGGCTGGACACCCTTCGTCCTGTTGCCAAGAACCACTGTCTTTGCAGCTGAGTAGCATTCTCTGTTCTGTTTCGACGGGCTGTTAACCGTATATACCGGTCATCAGTCGCTGTAGTGGCGCATGGCCGACCTTGCCCTGGTCGACGTCTAACATTTCCTGTTTCTTGGAATCGATTCCACAGCTTTGCAACAACACTTCTGGCGACTCCAACAGCGTCCGCGACACTCCATTGTGTTTGGCCTGATTCCTGTCAGCCTCTGACACGCCATGCCATGGATTCCGGTTAATCACGTTGTTCAGACATTCTCATAAGCTTGTCTCAAAAACAGAAAGACTGCGCAATCAAATTTCACAGTTACGGCAATAAAACAGACGTTTCTGCAACATCTCGATTTCTGGCTTTATCTCCTTTTTCTGGTTTTTGACGTTATGAACTTTGATTTTCATTTAAAGTGTTCTTCTTCCGTTTCCTGGCAGGCTGTAATTTATGGATGATTCATTTTATGTTACTTATTGGTTGACATCTTTGCGTAATTCTGTTAAAACCATGTGCTCCCCTAATTGTTTTGAGCAGTGTAGTTTTCATGGTATCAAATAAATCTAGGGTTTTTTTATTCTTTTATTCGTTGCCTCAAATAAGGAAAATTCAGCTTTCAGTGTCTTTGGATTTGTAAGTTTTTCTTTCAGGTCTTCAAGAAACTTATGAATGGATTTTTCTATAGCTCCTTTTAAAAAAGCATTACTCTGATGAGTACTTTCTTCGATTTTCTCTTCATCAGAATCACTTTCCACATAATAGTTAGGAAATAATCTTGACAACATCTTTATAAATCCTAAAATTAATTTGTTTTTTGAAGCTAAACAAAGTACACTATATTTATTCGCTAAACTAGAAATGTTTTGTGGGTTTTACAAATATAGTAAACGAGTTGCTAATTTTACTTCTCTTCTTTTTTGAATTCGTTCTTCTAAAGCATATAATAATTTCAAACTTATTTCAGTGTTTTAATTATTTAATTCATTTAACAAATACAAATATACCTTCACGCGTTAATAAATTGTAATCTCATTGCCCTAAATATTCAGCTGCTACAAATTTAACCAACATCATCAAAAAAGGTAATCGTTAATTGCGTCCCATGTATCTTAGTTACATGGTTACCTTCCCCGATTAAAAATTATTAACGCATTTTCACCGAAGTACACGCATTTACCAAATTTACTTGCCTATATACCGTCAAAACTATGTCTGTTGAAAGCAACTTGGAAAAGTTAAAACTACCGGGTGTCCAAAAAGTTCCCGTACTCCAAATTTAAAAAATCATTGTCCATGATTTTTTTTTCAAGTATATTAAATTTTGCCCTACGAGTAATGAAACCATGGACATGCTTGAAGCTTTTTTCGGCGATCGACTTATCTCAAAAAATCTTTGGCCACCTCGATCCCCTGATCTGACCAACCCCGACTTTTTTCTTTGGGGATGTTTAAAGGACAAAATTTATGAAGGTGGTCTTCAAACAATAGATGATTTGAAAATCGCAATTACCCAAAGGATAGAAGAAATCTCTCCTAGCATGTTAAAATGCGTTTCGAAAAAAAAGCGCAAACAAGTTCAGCTTTGTCTCCAAGAAAGGAGTGGACATTTTGAACATTTATTATAAATGTAAGTTCAGTATTTTTTCCTTAGTTATGTTAAAAGTGCTTTTTATCATTGGCATAAAAATAATTCTTTTTAAACCTGTTGTTTTTGTAAAATAAATTCACAAATCATCAGTATGGGAACTTTTTGGACACCCTGTACAATAGAAAACCTTTGGCAATCCCATAAGAATTATCATCGACAGAGGTTCAGCGTTCACTTCAAAACTATTCAACGACTACTGTACTGAAGAAAACATACAACATTTACAAATAGCAACAGGTGTTCTTAGAGGAAACAGTCAGGTTGAACGAATACACCGAACTTTGATTCCTGTCCTCACCAAGCTGCCATAAGACGACTCAACCAAATGGTACAAATATGTCTACAGATTACAAAGAGTACTTAATAGCACTAGATGTCAAACCACTAAATGGACACCATTCGAACTTTAAGTAGGAACAAAAATGTGGAATAAGGAAGACATCCGAATCAAAGACCTACTGATAGAGGAAATGAGAGAGGAATTGCAAGAACAACGTGAATTTCTAAGGAAAGATGCCAAAAAGAACATCGAAACCATTCAATCTGAGAATCGAAAGACTTACAACAAAAGAAGAAAAAGAGCATCAACATACAAAGAAGGTGATCTAGTAGCAATCCAAAGGACTCAATTTGGAACTGGACTAAAACTAAGACAGAAGTTCTCAGGTAATTATAAAATAACTAGAGTGAACTCTAAAGATAGGTATGAAATGAAAAAAGTTGGTCAGCACGATTTTATGAAGCATTTTTATACTAATCGAATTTCAAATATTAGTTATATATATATTTTTTTCTGATGTTATATCCTTTTGAGAAATTAATTGCTATTGTATGGCAAAGCTCTTTTGAAATAATTATCTTATATTTCAAATATCTTATATTTGCAAAAATTATCTTATTTTCTTATCATTTCTTATCGTTCTTTATCAACCTATTCAAAAGATATTTCGTGATTAGATATTTCGTTAATTATAAGTCACAATATTTTTATGTGCTTTATTTTAGATCTAGAATTGTGAACATTGGGTATACATCTTTTCGGCTGTGACATTTTATTTTCTCATCTTTAAGAACAGTATTATTTTTGATTATTCTATAAACATTCCTGGATCATCAAATTTATGGTTGTAGCTGAAACTAATTTGTTGATAAAATGTAAGTGCATGCTAAAGTAATTTAGCTCTCAAAATTCTGTAAGAGCTGAGAGACCAGCTCTGTCAGAAGAGGGTGATTCTGTAGGATATCCCATAGAACTATTTTGTTTTGTCATCATTTGATTATGTTGTCCCATTATAGGACGTGATTCAAAGCGAGAATGTTAAATGGCTAGATCATTTCCCAGAGGACTATAATTTTAATTAATACAACATTCCAGATCAATGCTATCTATCGAGCTATCGAAACACCGTCACAATAAATAATCAGGCAGAGGCCTGCTAATACCCGTTCGATAAAGACATTTCGTGCTCACTATCTACGCGGTAAGATGTTTCAGTTACATAATGCACTTTTTTTAAAGATTTTTAACGTCCTCGTAGAGGGAATTATCTAACTTTCTGTTCTTTCATGTTGTTGATAGCTCAGTTAAAATACATCAACATTTCTCCTCATTGAATACTCATTGATTAATTAAAAGGGAAACTCAACTCAGAAAACACACCACCGCTTCCCTTGAATCTCAACTCTTTCTTCACAAGAGGCCGCTCGCCACCAGAAGTAATTCACTTCAGTTTACAAAAGAATTCTCGCTTCACTTTACTGAACATTCCGCCGCCCGTTGACTTGTTTACATTCAACTAACTGTTGATAATCACATCACAAAAGATAAATTTTTAACAATGAAAGTACACTAAAATATTAAACATTACACTGTTAACCCTTTCGCGACGGTTGCCGTATATATACGGCAGTCACTTGATGCATCACAGCGGCTGACGCCGTATATATACGGCAGCCACTTTTTCGTCCACAGCGGCTGACGCCGTATATATACGGCAGCCACTTTTTCGTCCACAGAGGCTGACGCCGTATATATACGGCAGCCACTTTTTCGTCCACAGAGGCTGACGTCATCTAGATACGGCGGCGAAAACGTGGCGAAACGTGGCGAAGTATAGTCAGTCACTCTGTTGCGAAAAATAGCGAAGAGTGGCACAGGCGCGCCGTCGCGAAAGGGTTAAATAATACTTTAAAGAAGATAACTAATAAAATGATAACTATTTTATACAATACACAAGAATTAATAACTTTTCAATAGGTAATAAGCATGCCTTTGATATAGGTCTTTTAAAGAGACACTTTTGGGTTTTTATAGTTACAACTCTAATTTTATTATCATTCCCTGGAAATAACTCGACAATTCTTCCCAATGGCCAATTACAAACAGCCATATTATCTTCTTTGATAATAACTACATCACCAATTTTAACATTATTTTTCTCAAAACACCATTTCCCACGTTGTTGCAAATTTGAAAGATAATCATTAGACCACTTTTTCCAGATAATTTGAGACATTTTAGTCAATTTTTGCAATTTTTTTAATCTATTATCTGGTATTTGAATTAAATTTGGCTCTACAATAGAAGTAATTGGTCTTCCTAAAAGAAAATGACCTGGTGCCAAGACATTCAAATCATCCACATCAGTTGTTAAAGGAATAAGAGGCCTAGAATTCAAAATCCCTTCTATTTGTGTTGTTAAAGTCAGAAACTCTTCATAAGTTAATTTTGAATTTCCAGCGTCTCTTTTAAAATGGTGTTTAAATGACTTAACCCCAGCTTCCCATAAACCTCCGAAATTTGGTGCTCTGGGTGGTAAGAATCTCCATTCAATACCTTCACTACTGAGATAACCAGATAAAATGTCGTCAGGGCTTTTTACCATGCTGTGTAAACGCCTTAACTCCTTATGGCTCCCAACAAAATTAGTAGCATTATTTGAGAATATTTTAGAGCATTTTCCTCTTCTAGCGAAAAATCTCTTCAAAGTAGCAACAAACGCTTGGGACAATAATTCAGTAACAAGTTCTAAATGAATGCATTTCGTTACAAAACATATAAAAAGAGAAACATAAACCTTTTGATAATTTCCCTTACGTTGATTTTTATGCTTAATCAAAAATAGGCCATGTAAAATCTACTCCAGTACAGTTAAAAGGATAATTAGCTGTAATTCTTTCTTTGGGAAGAGATCCCATTAACTGCTCACATGCTACTGGTTTTACTTTAAAACAAGTTACGCATTTATGTATCACTTCTCTGCAATTTGTTCGACCGTTTAAAGGCCAGTACTTTTGACGCACATGAAATAATAAGGATTGAGCTCCAAGATACAAATTTATTTTATGATAATACTGCAATATCATTCGGGTTACTTTACTTTTCGAAGGTAATACAATTGGGTACATAGCTCACTGTTACACAATCTTCCACCAACTCGTATAAGGCCCTTTTCATCCAAAAATGGATGCAAATATCTTAATTGACTGTCCTTATTTACCTCATCCTTTTTCTCAAGGGAATTGATATATTTCGCAAAGTAATCAATTTGTACCAGCTTTAATATAAACACTTCAGCATCTTTTAACTCACTAGGGTCTGGGGCATCTTTTTTCCTTTCAACCTTATTTTTACAATTACTTGTAAACCTGAAAATATAAAGAAATAAATACGGATCTTCTTTGTAAAAACTTAAAATAAGGATTACTTTACAATAGTTATTACTTAAATTAATTAAATTATGAGCAAAATTACAAACTTCATTACTAAACACAGAAAAACAATTAGAGTTGCCACTAATAGTGGTCGTCAGTTCATCCGAAAAGTCATCTTGAAAGACGGATGCTGGAATGTCACTGTCTGGATAGTCTCTACCGGTCAGGAACTCAGGACCACTCCACCACAAAGAGTTTTCGGCCAACTTCTGGAAATTAAGTCTGGAATTAAGTGGATCCTCACCTCTGGAAATTAAGTCAGCTGGGTTGTTGTGGGAAGATACGTGTCGCCACTGGTTCACCTTGGTTAATGCTAGTATTGTTGCAACTCGGTTTGCCACAAAAGTTTTTAAGTGACAAAGTTCTTTTTGTAGCCAACACAACACAATCATGGTATCAGACCACAGATAAGTGCTGGTTATATTCAATTTGAGGGCGGAAATTACTCGAACTATTAATTTGGAAAGCAAAACTGATGCACAAAGCTCCAATTTCGGAATTGTCAGACGTTTAAATGGCGACACTCTGGATTTACTAGTTATTAATTTTACACACACTTCACCAGTTTTGGAATGCGATTTGCAGTAAATCGCTGCTCCATAAGCGACTTCGCTAGCATCCGCAAAGCCATGTATTTCAATCAAATCTGGGTTTGGAAGTAATATACACCTGTCAACTCTTATACCATTGATATATTGAAGAGCTGATGAAAATCTTAACCATTCGTCTTTTTCCCTTGTAGGGAGAGGATCGTCCCAGTTTAATTCCGGTAACCATAACCGTTGCAAAAATATTTTTGCTCTTGTAACCACAGGACCTAAAATACCGAGTGGATCAAAAACACGAGCTATGGTAGATAAAACTTGGCGTTTTGTCTCACCGAAATCCTCACAAGTCACTTTCAAAGCAAAACAGTCCTCTTAGGATTTCCAAATTACACCAAGTGCTTTGGTTTCTTCTGTATAAGCGAAGGGGTAGGATTTGTTATTTACTGCAAGCTCAGCAGTGTTACTGCACCTTTTATGCAAAGTCATCCTTCCGCTGCTCAATATCTCAATCAACTCTCGTTGGAGTGTTTTTGCAGATTCTAAACAATCAGAACCAGAAAGAGCATCATCCATGTAGAAGTCATTTTCTAACACAGTTGCTGCTGCAGGGTATTTCTTTCCTTCATCAATTGCAAGCTGCTTTTAAGTTCTCTTTGCCAAAAAAGGCGCACTTGTGGTTCCGTATGTAACTGTAGTGAACTCGAAAGTCTTGATAGGTTCCTCAAGGCTTTCCTTCCACAATATTTTTTGTAACTTTCTTTGATCAGGACGAATAGCTATTGCTCGATATATTTTTTTTATATCTGCAGTAAAAGCAAAAATATGTTTTCTAAATCGTATCATAATTGAAAACAGATCTTCCTGTATGACGCCTCCATTGTATTGTATAGAATTCGGAGATTTACCTTCAGTTGTTAATGAAGAAGCATTAAATACGACTCTTAAGGGTGTTGACTTACTCTTCTCTAATCCTCTTTAAACTCCAAGGTGAGGAATGTAATATGATCCACTTTCCTCCTTACTCTCATGGGTTTCAATCATATGGCCTAACTGTCGATATTCTTTTAAAAAATCTGAATATAACTTTAAATACTCAGGCTCTCTTGCTAATCGATTCTATAAGAAATTCAGCTTTTTAGATGCAATTTGTTTTGAACTACCTAAAGTATTTGGATCCTCTTTTAGAGGCATTTTAACCACATATCTACAAGATTTATCTCGTGTTAAATTTTTGATGAAATGTTTTTCACAAATTAATGTTTCTTTATTTTGAGGTTTTTCAATCTCAACACTCTCAATTTCCCAAAATTTTCTTAAGTTTGAATTTAATTCTTCTGCCTCACATATTAAATCGCGATAGTTAGAATTTAATTTATCAGAACTCGAAACGCTACCTGCAACAATATACCCAAATATCCTGCAGTTACCTGCAACAATATCCTGCAGTGTCAAATTTTCATTTTTTGAATTTAACTTTCCAGGTTTTATTATATGATAAAAGTACTTGGCTCCAATTAAAATATCTATTTTCCCCGGAATATTAAAATCGGGATCCGCAAGCTCAATTGATTATGGTATCTTTACACGCGTACAAATCATCCTATTTGGTATTAAATCCGTTATTTTTGATACCACTAACATCGAAATATTTCTTTCGAAATCTTTATTTTTACTAGCCACAGTTGCTGTAATTCTGCGATTAACTACTAGCGAGGCATTATTAATACAGGAAATAGATTGATTTATTTTTTCACTTTTAATTTGAAGCCTCTGCATACAATCCTGACTCATCAGAGAACACTGTGAGCCGTTATCCAAAAGGCACCTCACTTCCTGCCATTGCGAATATCTATCTTTTATTAAACATTTTACAGTAGACAAAACTACATTTTTATTTACGATTAGATTAGTTGCAACGAAAGGCGTACTCCACTCATTGGGGAAAGCAGAGCTTGGATCAATTTGGTTTCCCCCGATTGCGAATTATTTATGATTTCTGCGGTTTCGACATTCGTTGAACGAAACATTTTTTGCTTCTTTCGGAAAATGAATTAATTTATTGTGAGCTTTGCCACAAAAACAGCTAATATACGAGCACTTTTTAACGCTACACTTAGGCGATAAGCATTTAAAGCATAAGTTTTTATTTTTTTATTACCTCTACGCGTTCCAGAACCGTAAGTCTCTTAAATTGAGGACAAGCATATAACGGATGATTCTCATTCTTTTGACATAAATCACATTTTTTATTTTTCATCTCACTGAAAAATATTCTAGATGCCGGTTTAAATTTATTGCTATAATTTTGATCTTTTCTCGTCTCATTTATGATTTTGCCTTCGGAAACAAAATACAGATCGCATTCTTTTCCTAACTCGAGAGGTGTAAACCACTTTTGGTTTTGTCTAATATTGATATGAGTTGCTGTTTCTTTATCCAGCGTTTCGAATAATCTATCCGAAACTATCAAATATTTAAGAGTCTCGAAATCAGTTACACCTCTTAATCTATATAAATAAAAATGAATCGTGAAATGCGTTGCTAAGCGCAAATCTAGAGAACGGCTCGACCGATTCGGCTAATTTTTAAAAAAATATTTTCGTTAAGACACGAGGATGGTTTTTATGGAGAGAAAAAATGAAAAAACTGCGAGGAAAATATTTAAAACGACACGTTTCTTACTTTCCCGCCAAATATCTTCATTTCCTTCCCCCACATTAACTGAGTAAGATAGCAGGAAGTAATAAATTATGATTTGTTTAGAAAGAAATACATGGAGTCACTTGATTTTCATTTATAGAAAACAGGGAGTGTAAAAAAAGAAAATAGTTGCTTTTATGCAGCTGATTATACTGATTAAAAACATTCTTCCAAACGGACGTGAATATCATTTTGTTCATTATTTGATAGTTTTATTTTTTACTGTTTCTATTGTGTTCTTATATAAAGTTGTTTTTTTGTTGTTGTTCTTTAAGATGAAAAATTCTTTTTTATATATAAAAACGGCATGAAGAGCTCTTAATGTGTTTATGTTATTTTTGAAACGATTTATGTATTAACGGTTCTTTTTAATTTCTTAGTTTTTTATATGTATGGATATTTAATCTATGCCTGCTCAAAATAATGTCTGGGCAGGGAAGAAAAAAAAAGAATAACGAAGGGAGAAAAGAGTTTGTAGAAAGAAAAGCAGTGAAGAAAAAAAGAATAGCAAAAGAGAGAGAGAGGGAGAGAAAAGAAGGTTGTGTGTTTGTGTCATCATTATTTCGATGTTTCAATTGACTACAGTTTTTACCAATGCGTTGCTATTGGTAAGGCATTTAAATACAATAATGAAGCAAATGGATTGTGTAGCACTAATGGCAAAGTGAAATTAGTGCCATTGGTTCCGCCTTTAGAGCCATTGTACTCATTGGTTTCAGATACTGGAAAGGATTCCATGCACTTCCTTACAAACATACAAAAATATAACTGTTTCCAAATGACTTCCTTTGGAGCAGCAAATATACTTTTAAGGTAGAAAGACTTATTTAAATTTTTATCATGTCAGAACATGATGTGGTTTTGGGAGGAGGTTTTTGGCGTCAATAATAAATTCGTAGGCGAAAAATAAAAATTTTATTATCTGCACGAACATCTCGAAAAAATCAGTTTTTAATAGCATGTTGTCATTGCATTTACAAAGTCTCTGATTAAAAAAATTAGTTAATGACAACAGCAAATAAAACCTAGAAAAATGTCATTTTGAGCACGTGATTATATGAAATAAAATAAATAGGAAATGTGATATTTTTTAAAAAACATTAATGCGAGCCAAATTCAGCCATTTCGCTAAAATTTGGTGGCTAACTTTTTTTTTTGGTGAAAATGACTGTATTGTATTGTATTTGCCATAGCTATGTATTTTTCATATATGATTATAGTGGTATATTTCCGTTCGAAAATAACTTACAATTTCGCCAACTTTTCTCAAATTTCTTTGGCGATTGTTAATTTGCGTCCGGCAAAGGGGAAAAAACCTTAAAGT
Organism: Argiope argentata; assembly: GCA_026289955.1. Lineage (NCBI taxonomy): Eukaryota > Metazoa > Arthropoda > Arachnida > Araneae > Araneidae > Argiope > Argiope argentata. The sequence goes on from JAOUZG010003378.1 coordinate 2,322,794, forward strand.
TCTAAGTAATCCCCCCCAACACTAACGCGGTTAGATATAACAACCAGTTATTTCAAACGATTCAGTTTATTTTCGTAGTGTTAAATACATTTAAATATAATGATTGTTAAGTAATAGATCTTTCGATTCCTTCAGAAGTACTTTAGAATAAAAATAAACCAGATTAATTGAAATTAAAAATTTCTAATCTGCATTTGTTACCCCAATTCATGTTTAAAATTCACGTCTCCTGCAAATGGTTTGCTAACATTTTACATTATGATTAGACTATCAGTTCTCAAATATACGCTTCAAAATTTCCACGCGTACGAAGTCGCGGGTAAAAGCTAGTTTTAAATAATATTCAAAACTCGTCGTTAAGCGTGACGGGAATTGCACATGAGTTTCGTTATCTCTAGCAGCATTTCTAAAATTCTCTAAAACCGCTTGCGCTGTTGGTTCGAATTCTCTTAATACAATTGATTTAACTTCGTCATAATTATTTAAATCTTTCTCGGCAGTATGAGTTAGGATATTAGACGCTCTGTCTCCTAACAAACTTAACAAAATCTCTGCTTTAAACTTCTCAAGTACCTTCTTAGTACTAAAGGCTCTCTCTAACGAAGTAAAAAAGAAACCCCAATCCTCGGTGGTTTAATGCACAATATTCTCACAGACTTTAATAAGTTATCGAGTGACTCTTCGGGTTTGACTTTACACCCTTGATACACGGAAGTCTGAGTACTATTTTCATTAGCTCTTAATTACGCTAATTGTAACTCTATTTTAGTTCTCTCTAATCTAAGACGCTCTAGTTCTATTTCACAATCCTGATCAGATTTCTGATTTTTATTCCCTATTACTCTATCTACAACATCTTCGTTGTCATTTTTGAACACATCACCTTCCTCAATTAAACTCTTTATTTCACTCTTTTTTATGCCATCGGCAACAACCAAACCTATCTCCTCGGCAACGAGTTTTAATTCATCTTTTTTTAATTTTGCTAAACCCGCCATTTTAGATAATTCAAAAGAAATGTTATCACAATTTCATTCTAAACTCGTAAACAAAACTCACACAAAATTAACTCCATTAACACTCAAAACAAAATTAACTTCGACTCGAGAAATTAATTATAACTCATGAAACCAAAATTAACTTCATCTCGGGAAGTTAATTATTTAATAACTCAAAGGATAATATTGCCCATACCTCTTTGCTGGGACTTCTTGGCAGTTTCGCACCAAGTTCGTCATCATTGAAGATATCTCCACTAATAAATCACATTTAGTAGATGCATACTGTCTGTCTATAACAAGATCTCTGGCCGACAGTCGTCTATGTTTACGGCGAGCGTTATAGAAACAGGTGTTGATAGGGAGGATTCATTTTGAATGGGTGGAATCGGACGGAAGTCTTGGGGCTTATTCTTTATGTTGGCGAAAAAATGACGCGATAAAAAAACTATTGCCACCTCTCGCTTTAGCCGCAGTTGTTCGTATCTTTATATTTGTTTAGCCTACTTCTTTTATATTTCATTAATTTTTTTGGCTAATATTAACTGCATTCCATCATTTAATAATTTTTGTCTTTTTAATTTTGAGATCCTTTAAAATGCCTTTTCGATTTAAGAATGTAGAGGCTTGTGTTCTCGCCTTCCTGTTATTTTAATAGCTTTCCTTAGATAGGATTACAAGAATCTAAACATTTATGCATGCTAATATGAGTAAGAAAGATTAAAATATTTAACGACATTTCTTCTACTCAGGTGCACTGATTGCGATAGTAAAATGGAGACAAATAAGTACTTTTAAACGACATTGATGGGCTTTGAATAGAAAGGTATAGGACAATAGGAGTGAAGAATTTTTAACACCGAAAAGATAAGATGAATGCAGGAATTTGGGGATCCTTTAATGCTACACAGCTCATGACGGCTGATATACATTGAAAAGAAAAGCTCATTTATCATTCTATTATTTGAATTCACAATTCGTGAGAAAAAGTTTTCTTTCAAATAATTAAATTTCTTTTTTCAAATCGAGGCAAATGAATAAATGGTCATCTGGGATACAAAAACGAACTTTTACAACGGTTTTATTAGAATAATGTAAAGCTATGTTGGGCCTTGTTTTAGTTCAGTTCCGAGACATCTAAACTGCGCTTGAGGGAACACGAATTATTTTCAAATTTAGAACACTTTTACATATAAATACGGAATTAATTGTGTTGTAGAAAGCTTGTACATATTGAAAATAAGTTTGATTTTTAAAAAACTAAAAATTGATAAAATGGTAATAGTTAATTTTGAGTTTCGAAAAATAGTATATATATCAAAAATAAATTAATTAACTAATTAACTTTTAAAAAACTTTGGAGAGGTTTTAAACATATTTAAAAATCAATATTTTACTTTGTAACAGAATAAAAGCAACCTTATGAAATAATTACGATTATAATGTTATTTTTTATGTTGAATTAGACAGATTACATCGCGTTTGCTGCGGAGAATTTGATCTTAAGTGGTTACATAAATTTAAAACAAATAAAATGAAAATTAATTTTTTGTCATGCGAGATTCTACTGAATTTTTTTTCTTGTTGTGCAGTCATAAGACATATAAATAATTATTCAGTTTTTCTATTTAATTTACTCTGTTCTTTCTGTACTATTCTGATAGGAATAATATATATTTTCAAAATTCCAAGTTCGCAAATGATTTTCAGCCGAGTGAATTATTTTTTGAATTTGCTTTCGAAAATTAAAGGCAATATTTCAAATACCGCCAGTTCGGCGCTAAACGCGCCAACGTAAGAAACTTGAATGAATTTCTACCTCTGCGAAATGGACTCTTCCTTCAGTAACCTATTTCTATAACGCTCGCCGTAAACATAGACGATTGTCGGCCAGAGATCTTTTCATGGACAGACAGTAGTCGTCCCCGTGTCGACGGACCAAATGTTGATAGCTCAGTTAAAATACATCAACATTTCTCCTCATTGAATACTCATTGATTAATTAAAAGGGAAACTCAACTCAGAAAACACACCACCGCTTCCGTTGAATCTCAACTCTTTCTTCACAAGAGGCCGCTCGCCACCAGAAGTAATTCACTTCAGTTTACAAAAGAATTCTCGCTTCACTTTACTGAACACATGTCTCCGTGTTTTAATCCATTTCCCATTTTTCTGTAAATACCCAACCCTGTTAACTTTTCCCTTTAACTCTTACTAAATTCTTTTATTTTTTAAAAAGTCTCTTATCCTTTGTTTGATTCTAGTTTTGAAACCGAACCCGTAAATATTTTTAAAAAACCCTAAACACCTCGCCACTAAAATAACCGCCATCTGAAGAGTCTAACATTTTTTGGAAGATTTTCGAACCCTAGCGGCCTATAAATTCACCCAATCAAACCAAAATTTCAGACATGGTTGTTTGAAGGTATGCGCTGGAGATTATGATGATTTTAAACAACGCAGAGCAACGGTTATGGTTACGGTTACAATGAGAAGATTTCGAGACAGTAAAAGGTTGGCGGATTCTTTCTTTCACTATTTTTTCAATTATTTAATTTATATTGGATTTTTTATTGAATTATATTTAATTTTGTCTAAAACGCTGCAAAAAAGGGAAAATGTAATGTCTTTAATCTTACAGCAAATATAAATAACCAAAAAAAGACAGTCGTATGATATGAAGAAGTAAAATGATTGGATGCATTATAATTTATCAAAAATTAGATTTAACATAGTTATCAAGTACAAATCTATTTTAATTCCAAGCAACAGCAGGTTATCAGCTAATAACTTATTAGTATTTCATAGAAAATAAATTGCTCCTATAAAAGTAAGTTTTTTATAGCCTTTCCATTGGGATAAATTATATATATATATATATATATATATATATATATATATATATATATATTCCCTTCTGTTTAGATATTTGTGCTTTCACTTCTGAGTAAATAAGTGGATTAGTGAGGTGTTTTTGTATCTATAAGAGATATCCTATCTTAAATTTTTCTAATAATTAGTATTGATTTTTTATACGTGTCAAAAGTTATAAAACCTTAAACTGCCATGTATCATTCATTATAATGCTGTGTTTATTGCTCTACTGACGTTCGCATTTGGACTGTGTTTATTGATAGCCAAAGATATGGATTATTGCAATGATTCCAACTGAATCCGAAACAGCATATTTTCGTTTATAGTTAGTTTTATAAATATAGCGAAATATAAACAATGCTGGGAGCAATTTAAAAATCAATTTAGAAACACTAATTGAATTTCTTTATTTCTAAAAAAATTATCAACTTTAATAAATATTTAAAATTTAAAAAAATCAAAACATGTTAATGATATAAATATGAGCTCCTACGCAGTGCAATGTTGAAAATAAACTTATTTCCTCCTCTCCTCTACTTTTTAAGTCTGAATCTTTAAATATTCATGGCATTTAAGCTAGTTAAACTATCAGACAATTTGGAAATTTTAATACTTTTATTAAGTATTTTATTTATTATTAAAGTAATTAAATAGGCCATAAAATATCAATATCTAAAATCAATAAATAGAGAAAGAAAACATAAAATAATGGAGCAAAGAGATTCAAAGAATAGAATTTTAAATTATTTGATAAATTATTACCGATAATGGATATCAAAATCCCGGGGTTTAATTACAAATTAAGCTGCAATTTAAATGATTATTATGATAAAATTATACATTAAGACTATTACTGTATAATTTTATATTTAATAACTAAGATTAAATATAAAATATAAAATTATTTTATAATTAAGATTTCTAAATTAATACATTATTGCAACACATGAAGTAAAATAAGTAAGATTAATTGAACAATAAAATGATTAAATTCGTACAAACAGTTCTTGAGATATTAAAATTATATATAGAATTATTATACAAAAGAAAATTCAATAATTTCAAGAAGAGAACAATTACATTGTAAAAGATTTGTATCGGAAATGTATTTAGACCTATGAAAATCATGAATTTCCAAATTTAAAAGCACCCATTCATTAATATAGTCCATAGATTTCAAACTGCACCTAACAGATACGATATTATTGTGTTTGATTAATTTCGCTTATGAAATTCGAAGGCAAATTCTCGGTGCTATATCGATACGTTTTCTTCTCAGACAATTCCATTTAGTCAAAAAATAATAGGTAAAAAAATGATATAAATAGATGGAAATCACACAACAAAGGACAATGACAAAATCGTGCTTCAGAAATTACGTTGTATTATGAGTACTAGAAATACGAACTGAAACTATTTCGAATCCCGGTTATAATGACGTTACATTCCGTCACAGAATGTGCGGCGGAGCAAGCTAATGATGTTGCTCGATTTTCTTCCATACATAAAGCAGAGTGGGGTTTGGGAATACGCTGCCGGGAGGGAAAAAATTGCGCGAAAGATTTTGAGTTTGCCAAGATTTGCGATTTGTCGCCAAAAAAGGTATTTTTACTCAGATTTTCCCCAAGTCACATGACTCATGTCGGGTACACTTGTTTTGACAAGAAACATACAGCCAGCGCCCTCCATTTATATATTAGATCTGTAATCCGGCCTAATATGAAACCGCAGTTCCGTGAAACTGCATCACAAGGTTACATTTGGGGAATGCAGTGGCATTTCTTGGATCACTGTGGGACATACACGTGCCCAAACACGGCAGTTCTGAGTATTGACAAACCAATTAAAATAAAAATAAGCCTTATGTCATCATTATTTTCCAAGACCAGTGAATGTCGATCTCTATTTGGGCAAGAAACATTAAAGCGAAAGTGGGGCGCGTTCTTCGTTCATGCGTGACAGCAGTGCCAGTATTTCTCCTATCGGCAAATTTTGGTAATTTTTTTCCTGATGAATTCATCTTCCCATTCTTTCTACAATCTGTGTATGAAATGTGGTTTCATATGGTTTATTCGTTTTAGCTGTAGATGCTTGTATGGTCTTTTTCTTGTATGGTTCTTTAATTCTTTTTCCTAAATTGCTCTTGGAAATCTGACTTATGGAGAAACATAGGCATTACATATTTGGTTACTTTTCTGACCAAAATCACTAAAAAAAATTGAAAATATTTTATGAGTATTTCATTTGCTATGAAATCGCTAACATGTATAGATCAATTGGCTACTCACGATCCTAGCAATGTGTCATCTTTCAAGTAATTAACAATAGCAAATATAATAATAAAAATACTGAGAATCATGAATAATTCATGCAATAATTTTAAAATTTTAAAAAAAGAAATACTTCAAAGATCGCTAAGCAAACATTTAAAGACGTTGAGACAACTTCTTACTTTACTTTTTTACTAAAAATTTATTTAAATTTATTATGCCTATAAACCAATATAATGTGTTTTTCCTATACTGAAAATATGATGTTGATCATGACATTAGATAACGTTGTTGGATAACATGTTAATCATAACATTTTAGTGAACACAGTATTCGATAGATTTTAAAGGCGAATAATTTAATTGGAAAGAGGAAATCCACCAAAACACGAGATCATCATCATCATCATTAGCTATTTCATTATAGATATATAAACACAATTTAAAATAAACACAAACAAAAGCACAATCATTTTTTCCAAAACCAAATAGGATGATTGCAAAAAAAAAAAATTCAGATATAGCATTATCTAACAACAGAAGAAAGAAGTAATTATCAGATAAGGTCGACTAACAAAATGGTAAGTGTCTTTTAATTTTTGTTAATTGCAATATTCTTACAGTTCGCTCGTTGCTAACAAATCGTATTCTAATTTTAGGGCATAGATTTTCAATATTCGATTCGATTCGAAACAAAAGAAATATGTGAATTTGATATTTTTTGAATTTAATAACTTCTTGCAACACATATGCCGTGAACTATCATAAAGCTTTGACAAAATAAGACATAAAAACTATAATGATGACTTTGAATTAAAAATGGCAGATTGAAGTAGTTTCACATATTTTTGTAAGCATTTTAAGGAATGTGCAACAGGAAATTTACACATAGATTTTAATACAATAAATTATACTATTTCTTAGTAGTTCAATACTTAACAACTAATTTTGGATAGTTGCGATATTCTTACAGTTCGCTCGTTGCTAACAAATCGTATTCTAATTTTAGGGCATAGATTTGCGATGTATAATAAAAACAAAAGATACAGCGAAAAAAATCAAGATATAGAGAAAAAATTTAAATATTAAAAATTAATAAGCATCGGTCTGTTTTCGATTTTATGACTTTTAAAGATCTTGCCGAACGTCAGTTTACAATCTATTTTCTTGTCTTTTTTTCCTCATCATATTTCAAAAAATTTCACAATTTTTCTGCGGTATAGAAATGTGTGGTTTCTGTACGTAACTTCCTAATGGGCAAATATGATATCAAGACCACCCTTCTTGCTTAGTTCACGTATTCGTTGGATAGACTACAGATTACTTTTTAAAAATAATCCGCTTCATTAAAGTCATTATCATCAGCGGACGCGTTTGCTGTGCTTGTGTTATAATTTCATTTATCGTTTCATCTATCGCATAAAATTTAAACTAGAATTTTTTTAATGTATACATTACAATGGTACGAATATAGACGTTGGCATAATTCAATCATCAAATTTCTTCTTATATTTTAAATTTCTTTTTCAAGAAGTATTAAGTTGCAAAATCATTTGGAGAATTATTCAGTTTATTAATTCAATATTAGTATTTTTATGAATTTTATAAACGGATAATAGTATACCTACATTTAGCATTAAAAAATTTCTATGTGTATGTATTACAAAGGTGAAACTCTAAATCTGTTAGAGCTAATAAAATTTTGGAAATTATTAATTCCTTCCATGATAACATTTCTACGTGCTGTATTCATTCAAGCTCATTATGATTATCGAACAGAAATCAATTGTTTATAAGCATTTTCTATAGTTTAATAATACTATTGATTTTTTCTCTTATCTTAGTTAATGACACTCAACTTTTAATTATCTCTATCATTAGAATTTTTATCACAAAGATGTTTTTACTTAAAATGTGTAAATAACTTTTCCCATCTATTTCTGTCTATCCTCATCCAAGTATTGGCACAGCGAATTCTATTCATAACATCACAACTTAACTAAAACAGGATTGAAAAATATTTTCTGTTTATCGATTTACAAAGGAAAATCTTTTTATTTATTTCTCTTATAACTCTACTTACCTATAATAAATAACATGAAATACTTTATTAGTTCTAGATCAAATTCGCTTTGCAATAACAGTATTTCGTTAGAGTCGGATCATGAATGCAATCTGATTCATTACCATATTTATTAATTCTGCTAATTTCATCTGAAACTTTGAATTGCTTCTCCTTCCCTTGAACCGTTGCTTCAAAAATAGCACCACTTGGAATGACAAGTAAAGTGATCAAATAGTCCTTCGGAAGTACTTCCACTAATAATTCGTTCGGCTGAACTAGTCTCGCATCTAAAACTTTGCTCAGTTTCAGCGGCACACATAATCTGAAGTACGGCTTCAGAAGTCGGTTTAATTTTCGTATTACTGCCAATGCTGCTTGGCGGACATTGTCGTCGTCGGTTGGTACAATTTGGTGAGTCTGACAGGTGCACCAGTGTTTCGCAACCATTGCATCGGCACACGTTCGTTCGGAAGATATTTCGGTCAGCAGACTTTGCCCATGAAGAGAATAAAATGTCTCTTTTTCGAGGTCTAATAGATGAAGAAGCGTAGCATGTATGTCGTAAGGTGTAGTTAGTCGGTTTCTATTGATTTCCAAGTTTCGAGCAAACTCAGGATACTTTTTGAGAAACCATTCAGGAAATATCAGAAACATAAAAGGCATTCTTTCTTCAATTTTCCCAATGTAAGTCCTTCGTATATCTCCAAATCTGATTCCGTGGTCACTAAAGAATATAAAAAGAGACCGGTTTAGGATTTCGTTCTCTTTCAAATAAGAAACTAATTCGAAAGCCGGCTTGTCTGCAAACCCGGCATATTTAAAGATGTCATGAGTTAATCTGGCAACGAAAGTGAATGTAAAATACGGTCTATTTTCCATTGTAGAGACAAAATTCCGGAGATAATCGAAATAGACTTCCATTTCAAGTTTTGAGCCAATACAATGTGTCTTGTGCCTCATGTTAAGTGCTTCCACGGCCACCGAATAGGGCCGACTATAATAATCTGTAGGCGGGTTTTTGAAACCTCGTCTGTTTAGAACAAAGGCTCCCATATTTGGAGCGTCTTCTGAAAACAATGTCCTATAACCTACTGCCGCATACCTTTTCCATATAAAATCGACGTCATCGAAGAAACTATACCTTCGTTCTTTCGCTTTAAAATGATTTCTACGACGCCCAGTTAAAATGGGAATTAAATTTGGATACGTGTTATCAGCTACTTTCACAAATCCCTGCAATTCGATGGCTGATACATCAGTGCGTAAATACTTTAAAGTATTTTGAAAATAACGAACAAAATTCAGTTTGGATATAGAATCGATTCCTACCATCACAACACTTAACTTCTCCTTCAAATTAAAATTTTTCTTTAAATTACTTTCACTTCTTACTTCAACTTTGGTTTTAATAGGTGTCAAAAGCAAGGGGATCGCTAAAAAGGTTTTGTTTTCATTTTTGCATTTTAAAAGTATGAAATCGTCTTCAATCGGTAAATTAAATATCATATCATGTTCTCTACCAAGGTAAAAATTATCATCGGGTTTTCTACCTCTATTCTTTCTAATGATAGGATTAAAATGACAATCCATTTGATCCATACGAATTTCATGCTGTCTATATAATTCTTCTTCATCAACGGTTATTACACCTTCTTTCTGAATATGAAATATAGGTTTCTTTTGACCACAGTTAAAAGTATATGGAGTTTTGACGTAATATCGTCTCACAGTGAAATCAAAAGGGTCGTATTTGGGTATTCTGCAACCAGAAGTGTAAACTAGAAAGTTTTTATGCGTAGTTTGATTATTCAATATATATACCAGTCTCGGCCTTTTGAGAGGTATAATAGCTTCTCGATAAAAGGTGTGTAAAAAGTATATGCTTGAAAATATCAAAAATATTGCTAAAATTACTATTGTTTTTAAGATACTGTATTGCATTCCTGAATATATTTACTTAATTTCATAAAATTGACCAATCTGCTGCAAAATTTCTTCATACTATTCTCTTAACGAAGCGTAGTAGAGCTAAATATCTTGAAACTATAATTGAATTGTATTATAAACTGTTAAAAGGCAAAAGATGACAGTTTATAAAAAGTGTAGCATAGTTTTCTTTCAAAAATGCTTAATAAATCATATACTTTTGAAATCTGAATGATTTTTAAGCAACCATCAGGATTTTATAAAAAAATTATCAAATAGAAAATACATGATGTGAATTTAGATACTAAATTAGCAGAAGAAAACTTTTATAAAATAATTATCAAACAATTGATATCCGCCATATTTGTAAAGGATGAATTTGTTTCAAATCAGTAATAAATATTCGAACTTTTCAAGCATTTTGCAATTCTTTTGTTGCTCTCTAGAATTGACTATTACTTTTAAAACTTAGTTGTATACGTATAGGAAAATGTGGGGTTTTTCCTTTCATTTTGCTCTTTGTTTCAAGGAAATCACCTACTATCAAAGAAAAGACTTCATAACACCAAGTGCCTTTTTCTCTAAAAATCCTTATGATCCTTTTTATTATTATTATTATTATTTGAAAAACTAGTCTTCGCCAGATTTTGTAAAAGGATAAATTTTATGGCAACTGAAATCCTCTTCGTGTAAAGATGTCAACTTCGGGTAGATGGAAGAACAAAATCCTGTAATATATAATACATTATTAATATATAATATTCATAATTTTAATTCAAGAAACATCGCTTAATTTCTCCATGCAAATACTTTAAAAAAATTTGTATGAGTATTCATATTTATATTTAATATGCATAAAAATGTAAGTCGTTTTATGTATCATCATAAAAGGATAAAGTCATTATCAAATGCAATAAAATGTCTATTGGCTGGCACTTAATTAACTTGCAATATCAAAATGGAAATTCTTGAAATACATATTTATATCCGAAATTAATAACTTGACAATGATATTAAATATATATATATATATATATATATATATATATATATATATATATTTAATATCATT